>BQKN01063742.1:244519-289977 GCA_022839385.1 Asparagus kiusianus | reverse complement strand
AGACAATCCGCATGCTAGCCCGACTCAAACGGTAGTCGGTAAAGGCTCATCAAATCCGTTGATGGCTGAAAATTTGCCAAAAATTCTATAAGTATGAGTCATTGACGCATCAATTCTATGGATTGGTCTCGTGACTCGAGTATCCGCCACGCTCCAATACCTTAAGAGCTTAAACTGTGTATACTCCAGCAGACGTACGAGTATAAACTGTGTCAAACGCCGGACAACGTGTTATAATGAAGCCTGGACGCCGGACAACGCGTCGCAATGAAGCTTAGATGCCGAACCACGCGTCATAAGGAAGCTCAAACGCCGGACAACGCGTTGTAAATGAAGACTCAACGCCGATGACCGATGGTCAGTTCCATGTTGAAACAACCAACTCGAGCTAAAAATTTAGAAAAATGAGAATCAACTTCAAGTTCAAAATTCCGACAGACGGTCAGACAATAAATGCAGCACCGGAACCTTTTCAAGCATTCGACAAAGCACCGAATAGCCTGAAGGAATTGAAGGAATCCAGAACAGAAGCCATTCCAAAGTCCCATTACACCGACTGAAGGTTGGGACAATCACATCCAAAGTATTCCAGACTCTTCTATAAAAGAACGAGACTGAAATACTTTGGAGGGGGTATCTGTAGGCGTATAAAACTGCCTATAGGTCCCTTCGCACAGCTCGACACGAGGAATCGACAAATCAACGAACCATCGAGTGACGAGGCGACAAGGTTAACAAATTGCACGCGATCAACAGAATGCATTCGCGTGCGGAATCAATCCAACGGACTCGGATGAATCGCGATCGAATCAAGATCAGCTTCAGACTCGAACTCAGAAGTGGATTTACTACCAAATCGGGAATCAAGTCAACAAATCGATTCCAGACCAAGTCAACCACAAACCCGAATCACGGACAAAGCAACAACCGAACGACGGAACCCAAAACACCCGGGGGGACTCGGCCGAAACCGAGCCACCCCAAGGTGGCTCGGCCCAAGCCGAGCCACCCTAGGGTGGCTCGGTGGCTGAGCCACCCCAGGGTGGCTCGGCCAAGGCCGAGCCACCTTGAGGTGGCCGGCTCCCCCCCCTCTCTCGTGTGTTGGCCACACGTGCACGCGGGCACAGTAACACTTGGCTATAAATAGGAGAGGGGGTGGTTCATTTTCAAGGGTTGGAAATTTTGGAGAGAGGCGAAGCCCTGCTAGATTGAAGACTCATATCTAAAAAAGATCCAAACTTTGGGACTTCGGGGACTTCCTCATCCAGATCCGGTGCTCAGCGATCGTCAACGCCAAATAAGGCAAGAGTTCGAGAGGAACCGGATCTCAGATCTCAAATCTACGTTGCTATACTCCGGATCAAAACTTGGTCTTTGATCCCGAGATTTGAGCGATTGTTTCCTTGGTGAAACAATCCCTCTGGCTATTATTTCCTTGGTGAAATAATACCCGTCGTACTGCGTAGATCCGACCAGATCTAGATCTCGTGGTGGTCCACGGATAAACCCTGGCACAGGCAAACAACCCACGCAAGCGAGCGACCGCAAAACAGGAGCTCGCGATTTGTTCGGCAAACAAGGAAACAAAGTTGTAATTTTCATTTCTTTTTATTTGATTTTCGTTGTAACCGGATCTTATAAAAAGACCGGATCTTTGTAATCGATAAACTATTACAAGAGTGTACAATGGAATCAGTAATGAAGAAAGCAACAATTTTTCCCGCGAACAATACTTGGCAGCGAAGAGGAGATCTTTGGCTTGGCAGCGAGGGGAAGATCGACGTTCATCCATCTTCAACTTTAGCAACAATGAGCTTTGGAGATCAATGACTTGGAGAAACTCTTGAATCATCTTGGAAGGCTTTTATTGAAGCATTTGAGATTACTCGGCTTGGCTTGTGAACTCTTTCTAAGAGTTCTTCTAAACTCGATCAGAGTTTAAAACTTGCTCTACAAGTTCTTCTAAAACTCGCTCTGAGTTATTAACTCGTTAAGAGTTATTTTCAAACTTATCACGCAAGTTCTCCACAGCGTCAAATCGTGAGGAGGATATACCGTTCCAGTAAAACAAGACGTTCGGATCGTCAACGGAGAGCAAACTCGACGCGAGCATTCGAGGGAGGCACTCCATCGCCACCGTGAAGAACCCAGGCCTAAACAAAGGGGAGAATCCAGATCATTCTCTTCTCTTTTGTAATTAGGAAATCCAATTATAATTGAGATCAAAGGAATACAAATCAATTTTCCTTCATTTCTTTTACACCAAATTTTCTACCAAACACTCGTAGGCTGGAGGGTCAGACTTGAGTGACCCGCAGGTTGGAGGGTCAGACTTGAGTGACCCATGGCATGGAGGGTCAGACTTGGGTGACCCGCAAGTTAGAGGGTCAGACTTGGGTGACCCACGGCATGGAGGGTCAGACTTGGGTGATCCGCATGCTGGAGAGTCAGACTTGGGTGACCCGTGGCATGGAGGGTCAGACTTGGGTGATCCGCGAGCTTGAGGGTCAAACTTGGGTGACCCGCTGCATGGAGGGTCAGACTTGAGTGACCCGCGGGCTGAAGGGTCAAACCTGAGTGACCCGTGTTTTTCGATCTTTTCGCCTGCCGTCTTAGACTTTGGCCTCCATACTTTATGCAGTCTTGGTGGCTTCTTTTTCACTTCTTCCTTCTGCATTCTTTTGGCTTTTTGCACAAGGATTCTCGCGTGCGTAAGCAATGCACGTGTTTTGGAATTCGCTCCTGAAGAGTTGAACGGGTCCTTTTAACTTGGATCCATTCATTTGTTAAGGACTTGGAGGGTTGCTCATTCGTCCGCTGTTGGGGAGCTCTACGCTCCTTGAATTTCAGATCCGTTTCATAACAAATCCCATCTACAAGCTCTAAAGCCTTGGCGAATCGGCGCGCAAGACGTTGGCGCAGCCTTTGGCGAGCCCTCTTCGATAGGATTGGCGCACCTTTAGTACTCAACTCCTTGATTGAGGAGGAGTTCAGATTTGCAGATCCGGCCTCGTTAGAGGCCGGAGAGACGTTGCAAGGTGCTGCTACCATAGCAACGGGGGTGTTGATCTTCCTACGCTTGTGAGTGGAGGAGGATATGGAGGAGGAGAATGACAGGTACTCCTCGAACTTCTGTTAGTTGGATTCATATGTTTCAAAACATGGTTAAGCTAAAAATGTCAAAACTCATATGTTCACATTTTTATGTTTTGGACTATTTTGCAAAATAATGATATTTTTCATTTGGGAGGTCCTTTTTAAAAACCAGTTTTGTAGCATGTGTATTATCATGTCTACAATCATTTCCCAAAGTTTTATATTTTTTAAATTTATTTGATATTTTTAAATAGAGTTTTAAAATCAAAAAATAGTTTTCAAACCTGTATTTTCATGTATCAGTTCGTGGTCGACCGCCACGGTCGACCACGCCTATGTTTTTCCCTCAGGAGCCAGCAGAAACTTTCGCGGTCGACCGTGACGGTCGACCATCAGTCCTTAAGTTTCCACGGTCGACCGCCACGGTCGACCATAGCTTTCTCTGGAAGTTTTCTCAGGTTTGGATATGCTTCACGGTCGACCGTGAGAATTTCACGGTCGACCGCCGCAATGTCTTTTCATTCACCAACGGCTATTTTTTGCAGCTGTTGTTTGGGGCTTTTTAGTCTTTTGTTTGGGGTTTTTGGCTGAGGTTTTAGGAGGCTATAAATACCCCATTGATCTTAGTTTTCAGACAACCAAGAGAATGTTTTAAAACAAGTTTAAATAGTTTTAAATAAGGGTTTAAGTTTGGTTTAAGTTTGTTTAAGAAGCTTTTAAGCATTTGGAAGTTTGAGTTTGTGAAATCAATTTTACAAGAGCTTGAGGAGATCATCTATTGGTGTTTGGGCATCCAAGTATTCTCCCTCTACCTCTTGATCTATTGAGAAGCTTTCTAAACTCTATTTCTAGCTTTACATCTATTTGTTTGATTATCATTTTATTAAAGCTAGTTTTATACTGAGTTTAGTTGATTTGATTTCACTCATTGTTTACACACACCCACTTGAGCTTATTGTATTTACATACATTGTATATTTGGGTTGGTGAGAGTAATAATAATTGAGTGTGAGCTTTCATTATGTTCTCATCCATATTAGAGAACAATCATTTATTGTAATTATGCTTATTGTGAAATTCAATTTGTAATACACTTGTACACCGAGAGAATTATGTGATATGAGTCGGGGATCATCCTAAGAGGAGTGGCGTCGGTTGATGAACCTAGGGAGAGGTTGTATCCGAACACTTGAGGGAGACTCGTCTAGAGTCCAACACTTGAGAAAGTGTAAAGTGGGATTGTAAGAGTGTTAATTGTAAAGTTTTTTGTTAGCTAGAAAACCGAGTGTGAGGTGTAAATATTGTTCGGGTAAGCGTAGAAAACCCGGTTGTGATAGTGGATTTCTCCCCGGGAGTGGGGAGCGAAGACGTAGGACGGAAGGTCCGAACTCTGTGATTATATTGTGTGTTTGCATTGTTTATTTGCATACTATCACTCTTGTTTTGTTTATGTTTATTTCACCCTTGTGTTAAATTGTATATCCTCGCATATATCTCAGAGTGTATCTCATTGCTAGGATATTTTTCTTTGTTCATATTACATATTCTTGCTCATATCATATTGTATATCTATCTTACAAAAATAATATTTGAATTAGTTTTAATTGGCATAAAATAGGATTAGATTAACATAAGACCCTAATTGTTAGACCCTATAGGGGGGTGATTAGGGTCTTATGCTAATCTAATCCGATTTTATGCCAATTAAAATTAATTAATAAGTTATCCTAGCAAGTATGAAATACAACAAGAAAATAAGCTAGGATAAGCAATATGAACAACAAGATATATCCTAACAAAGAGATATAGGCAATGTATGTGCAAGGATATATAAACTAACACAAGATGATATATCCTACCAAAGAGATATACAATATGATATATGCAAGGATGTGTAAACTAACACAAGTGTAAACAACATGAACTAGATAGTGGATGATATAAATAAAGATCTATGGACAAAGGTGACAAGAAATATAAACATAAGCTTAAGTGTGCCAAAGCAAACTCAAACACACTATATGATCACGAAGTTCGGACCTTCCGTCCTACGTCTCCGCTCCCCTCTCCCGGGGAGAAATCCACTATCACAACCCATTTTGGAAGCCGGAACATCTACACACTCGGTTTACAAATTCACCGAAAACTCTCACACAACAAACACTATGCAATCACACTCTACACCCACACAAGTGTTGGACCTAGCCGTGTCTCCCTCAAGTGCTCGGTTACAACCTCTCCCTAGGTTCGTCAACCGACGCCACTCCTTTTGGAACGATCCCCGACTCTCACCACACACTCCTCACTCGGTGTACAAGTGTATTACAAAGTGAATCTCACAATTAGGCTCAATACAATAATTGTTTGTTCTCTACTATGGATGAGAACATAATGAAAGCTCACACTCAAAGTTACAACTCTCATAACCCCAAATATATTATGAATGTAAATACAATAAGCTCAAGTGGGTGTGTGTGTAAACAATGAGTAAAATCAAATCTAACTCAAATAGCAAACTAGCAATTATAAGAATATGAAAGTCAATAATAAAATTGCTAGAGAAAATAGTTAGAAAACTTCTCTATAAACATAAAGAAGATGATGAGAAGATATTGAAGATGAACTCCTCAACAGATGATGCAAAACTCCTCTTTGTAACAACAAACCCCAAAAACAAAATAAACACACTTAAACTCTTTTAAAACATTTTTTGGGTTAGATTGAGAACTGAGATCAAGGGGGTATTTATAGCCTCCCAAAAACCCAGCCAAGAACCCCAAACAAAAGACCAAAAATCCCAACGAATTAGAAATATGATTCTGAATCAAATATGACCATTGGGTGATCGACGGTTGACCGTGGGAAAATCGCGGTCGACCGTGAGCAACAAAAATGAAAGAAAAAGCTCTAGAGACTTCGGCGGTCGACCGTGGGAAATCTCGAGCTCACGGTCGACCGCGACGGTCGACCATGAAAGTCTCTGCTGCCCACTATACAATAGACTCAGTCGCGGTCGACCGTGATGGTCGACCGTGAACTGATATATGAAAATGAAGTTCTGAAAACTATTTTTCTGATTTTAAAACACTATTTAAAAATATCAAATAAATTCCAAAAAATGTAAAATTTTGGGAAATGATTGTAGACATGATAATAAACATACTACAATAACTGGTTTCCAAAAAAGACTTTCCAAATGAAAAATATCATCATTTTACAAAATAGTCCAAAACATGAAAATGTAAACACATGAGTTTGATGTTTTGACCTAAACCAACTTTTAAAACTTTACAAAATGATTTTATAGACTTGAAGAAAGATATAAACTATTATTATGAAGTCTATAAACAATGAATGTAGTATTTTATCAAAATACACATATAATGCACTAAAACATGATTTCATTGAACTAACTAAAATTGATATTGATGAAATTATATATATGCATATAAGTATGAAATAAAAATATGTTTTCTAATTATATTCAATTGTTTCATAGTAAAACTTAAAAACTATCAAACCAAAACATATATGTATATATATAACTATATATATACAAAACCAAAACGTGTATGTGTGTATATGATTGAGCTTAAAGTACTAACACACATAATATAAACTCCTAAACTAAATTACCCAAGCTTGATTGGTCTTCAATATGCTTGACTTGGTAATCTCGCGGATGAAGTTTAAACTTAATCTTTAACTTTGAATTGCAAGGCTTCAACCCGACATTCTTCCAACCTCCGTTGGATATGATCGTTGAAGCTCTATTCCATCCATCCTTCAACATGTTGTTTGTCTATAATAAATAAGAAAACACAAATACTAGACAAACAACATTAGTGATAAATTGTTTGTTAAACATTATCAAAACAAAGAGGCCAACACTAATCACCCCCCCTCTAGGGTCTAACAGAAATTAATAAGTATGAAGCAGCTCGGCGTCATATAGCTGAGAAGGAAGTTCAGGTGGAACATCTGCAGAAGCTGAATTCTCAAAAACAGGCTAAACTAGCTCTCTCAAATACTTCTTTGGAAAACTTGCGAGAGAAGATTATTGTCGCTGAAATAGAGTTGGCTAGATTGAAGACCCAGTTCAAGCGAGAAGAGACTATTGTTACTGAGCTTAACGTCAAAAGCGCTACTTCTTTGATCAATTATCGCACAGAAGCTAGTGCTATTGAGGAGGCTAGGAAATAAGTCGATGCCATGTTGTCCAGCGATGAGGAGCTTCGTAAGCGGGCTGAGATGATGGTGCAAACTGACCACGAAGAGAAACTCTCCGACCTTAAGTCCCAACTTGCCTCTTTCAGTTTGATGAATTGATGAACTTAGTTTTTTATCATTCTTTTGGTAGGAGCAACATTTATCTTATATTGCTTCGTTTTTCCTTGAACAAAAGTGGTGCTGTTTTTGGCTTTTCATCGTTTTCTTTGCTTATCATATTCTGACATGGAACAATGAAATGTCATTTTAATATCATAGGAGTAATTATTTATTCTTCAAGTGTTATGCTCTTGCTTTAAGTACTGGAAGAAACCTATGAGTACCAGGGGTGTAATATTAACATAGTGAATTTGTGGCTTTATCGCTCTATTAATGAGAGTTGATAAGTTGGAAGTGTTCCGATCGGAGCAACTTTGAGGACCTATCTCTCTATTAACGAGAGTTGATAAGTTAAAAGTGTTGCAATAAGAGTAACTTTGAGGACCTATCGCTCTATTAACGAGAGTCGATAAGTTAGAAGTGTTGCGATCGGAGCAACTTTGAGGACCTATCGCTCTATTAGTGAGAGTCGACAAGTTAGAAGTGTTACGATTAGAGTAACTTTGAGGACCTATCACTCTATTGACGAGAGTCGATAAGTTAGAAGTATTACGATCGGAGCAACTTTGAGGACCTATCGCTCTATTGACGAGAGTCGATAAGTTAGAAGTGTTGCGATCGAAGCAAGCTTGAGGACATATCGCTCTATTGACGAGAGTTGATAAGTTAGAAGTATACGATCGGAGCAACTTTGAGGACCTATCACTCTATTGGTGAGAGTCGATAAGTTAGAAGTGTTACGATTAGAGTAACTTTGAGGACCTATCGCTCTATTGATGAGAGTCGATAAGTTAGAAGTATTACGATCGGAGCAACTTTGAGGACCTATCGCTCTATTGACGAGAGTCGATAAGTTAGAAGTGTTGTGATCGAAGCAAGCTTGAGGACATATCGCTCTATTGATGAGAGTCGATAAGTTAGAAGTGTTGTGATCAGAGCAACCTTGAGGACCTATCGCTCTATTGATGAGAGTCGATAAGTTAGAAGTGTCATGATCGGAGTAACTTTAAGGATCTATCGCTCTATTGACGAGAGTCTATCGCTCTATTGACGAGAGTTGATAAGTTAGAAGTGTTGCGATCAGAGCAACTTTGAGGACCTATCGCTCTATTGACGAGAGCCGATAAGTTAGAAGTGTTGTGATCGAAACAACTTTGAGGACCTATCTCTCTATTGACGAGAGTCGATAAGTTAGTTCTGACAAAAGAATTATTATTACGTGACGGAGTGACATAGGTAGAATTCAAACTCCGTGACAATGAAAGTCATCGTAAGTGTGATGTTATCTCGACAAAATTAAAGAGGTTTTGTCGACTGATTTGGTTTTAGAAGGACGCACTACATGGCTGTAGAGATTCAGCATCATATTTTGAGAACGCAAGGGTAGAGGTACCCCCTGTGTTTGGGCCTTTGATCCCAGGGCTAAGCCTTTATTGAAACTGATCTGCGTATGTTTAGAACAACGCTAGGGATTTGAACGCATCTCCAGATCATTGCGTTTAGCCTCGTCCTCATATCCTTTAAACACAGGGTCTTGTCTCGCGTCTTATCAGAAGTCTAAATGACTATAATGATGATGAAGAGACCACCCTTGGGCGGGAGTCTCGGAACTCCATATCACCCACAGTGATTATTTATAAATAGACCTGATTGGTCTTGTCAAGAGCCCCAAAATGCTTAAACTTCCGTCTTGAACTCATAAACGAGTATCTTCTCGTTAATTCCAAAACTCTTTGGCTGTTTCGAATCGTCTCCGGCCATGGCCTCCAAGGGATCTTGCTCAAGAGGAGACGAAGGGGTGACGCACAACATGCCATCGTCAGGGAATGCTTTGGGTGCACCTCTGGACCATCGTCGACGCCTCCCTCACCAATGTCTGAACATCGACGTAAGCCATATTGTCTTTTCCGTTTAGCATCCTTTTCGATAGGTTTTCTTCAAATCCGTTAAGTGGGTTCTGGTTGACAATGACGAATACTGTTCATCTCCTTAATCTCGAGCGTAGAAAGAAACTTCTATGTTCATTGACGAAACGAAGGGTCGGTCCCCTCGTTTCGACATGCTGGTTTAATCCTGTCGCGTTTAAGAAAGGGGATGCAGAACTAAATCTCTTCATTTTGGAAGCTCATAACACAATTATAATTTATTTCGTTCAGAATGATTCAATGCGGGTCTAATCTCTTGCGTCTAAGTCAACTTCGATGCAGGTTTAGACTCCTGCGTTTGAATTCATCTCTTTTTTTAACTTTGCTTTAATTTGTTTTGTTGCAAGGTGGTGTTTCTACTTCTAAGCCCATCATATCACATGATTCGGGCTATGCCCCTTCAGTTCAACCCATCTCTATGATTCTTCCAAATGAGAATTATGAGCGGGTAACTTCTTAGGCGCTTTATTTGAGGCCCAATTACACCCTCTTCCTCCTTAAGCGCTTGGAGAATCAGATGAAGCAAGCATTCTCCATCGTGATGCATGAGAGGGATATCTCTGAAACTGAGGTTTATCTCCTCAGCTTTTGTTTACCTTAAGCCTTGCAGCACTTGTTATTAATTTTGTAATAACTTTATGCTTTTTTGCAAAACACTTATCATCTACATGAAATGAACTGCTGCTGCTTGTTTCTTCTTTGCATTTTTTGTGTTGTGGTCTTCTGAAATGCTGTGATCATCACTTTGAATTGAAGATTATCTTTGCTATTGTTAGAGTAATCTCTAGAAATTCCCCTGTGATGGTTGAACCTCTCTGTTTGAATGAATTCAACGCGGGTCTGTCCCCTTTTAAAAGTCAAAAACGTAGGATTGGTGTTCGCGGTGAAAGTTGTTGTTTTCTTCATTGAATTCATTGTCTCCTTAAGCAACTGTTTTTCGGTTACAAAAGATCCGGTCTTTTTATAAGATCCGGTTACAACGAGATCAAAGAAAGAAAAAATAACAAAAATTACAACTTTCCTTTTTCGAACAAATCGCAAGATCCTGTTTTACGGTCTCTTACTTTTGTGGGTTCTTTGCCTGCGTCGGGGTTAATCCGTGGACTACCCCGTGATCTAGATTCGGTCGGATCTACACAGTATAATGGATATTATTTCGCCAAGGAAATAATAGTCGGGGGGATTAGTTCACCAAGGAAACAATCGCCCGAAGTAATCGAAATCGACCAAGCGAAATCGATACTCTTCTCGGGATCAAAGACCAAGCTTTGATCCGGAGGATGACTGTGTAGATCTGAGATCTGATCCCTCTTGAACTCCTGCCTTATTTGGCGTGGACGATCGCCGAGCACCGGATCTGAAAAAACAAGTCCTCAAAGTCCCAAAGCTTCAATCTTTTTTAGTTTTAAGCCTTGAATCCAGCAGAGCTTCGCCTCCAAAATTTTCCAACCCTGAAAAAGAGCCATACCTCTCCTATTTATAGGCTTTCAAATCAGATCTGGGCTCAGATCTGGGCCCAGATCTGATCTGAGCCTAGGTGGCTCGGCCACCGAGCTACCATGAGGTCGCTCGGCTGCCGAGCCACCTCAAGGTGGCTCGGTTTCGGCCGAGTCTCTCTTAGTGTTGGTTTTTTTCGCCGTTTTTCGGTACTGTGGTTGATTTATCCGAACTTCATTCGTTGACCTAATTTGGCAGTAAATCCGGATCCTGATTTGGCAGTAAATCCACTTTTGAGTTCGAGTTCGAAACTGATCTTGATTCAATCTTGATTCGTTCGAGTCCGCTCTTGGTTGGATGACTCGTTGATTCCTCGACTCGTTAGCTTGCGTATGGTTCATTAACCTCATTGCTTCGTTAACCCGCTTCATCGCGTCTCACTTAGCTTCGAACACGCTTGGATATATCGTCCGATGGTTCGTTGGTTTGTCGAATCACCGTGCTGAGCTGTGTTAAGGGACCTATAAGCAGTTTTATACGCCTACAGATACCCCCTCCAAAGTTTTCCAGCCTCGTTCTTTTATAGAAGAGTCTGGAATACTTTGGATATGATTGTCCCAACCTTTAATCGGTGTAACGGGACTTTAGAATGACTTCTGTTCTTGATTCCTTCAATCCTTCAGGCTATTCGGTGCTTTGTCGAATGTCTGTAAGGTTTCCGGTGCTGCATTTATTGTCTGACCATTGTCGGAATTTTGAATTTGAAGTTGATTCCTTCAATAGCTCGTGTTTGTTGGTTCAACATAGAACTGACCATCGATTGTTGGCGTTGAGTTCTTATTTGCAACGCGTTGTCTGGCGTAGTATTGTTGAGTTATCCTTAAGAATATTTTTTTTAGAAAAATATTCTCCAGAAACTTCTCAACTAAAAATAGGGAATAGTTTATACTCGTATACCTTATTGGAGTATTTTTCGTGCCCGAATGAGCTGAACCGGCCTGATAACGACCCAAAAAGGACAGTAATTAAGCTCAAGAAATCTTCCGACCCTTCCGAATGTGTGGTAGAGGAAATAATAGACAAGGGACTGAACCCTCGGTTGATTTGAAGTCGTTTCGATACTTGATTCAGCTTCAATTTGAATTCTAATTCAAATCTGGTTCAATCTGGTTCAAGACTGGTTCAACCTGGTTCAAGGCTGGTTCAACCCGGTTCAAGGCTGGTTCGGGACTGGTTCAAGACTGGTTCAGACTGGTTCATCCTGGTCTGGTCTGGTTCAGTCTGGTTTGGCCTGGTTCAGCTTGGTTTGGCCTGGTTCAGCCTCCTTTGAACTGATTTAGACTGGTTTGGTCTGGTTCAACCTGGTCCGGTCTGGTTCAAGGCTGGTTCACCTATAAAAGGGCTTCTTTTCCTCCTCTTTAGGGCCGGCCACCCCCTCCTCCTATTTTTTTGCTTTTCTCTTCCTTCTTGCATCCTTTCTCCCTCAAATCTTCATAATTGTCTTGGATCCATCATTCCTTTTGATCTTAGGCTAAAAAATCCCTCAAAAATCTTCATATAAAAATTTCTCTCAGGCCCCTCGAGCACGTGGTTCGAGCTCCTTTCAAGATCTGATTTTTTGTCGGATCCTCGAGCTTTTCTTCAGGTAAATCCTCCATAATTTTGGCATATTTCATGTTTAATTTAGTACATGAATTTGTGGGATTGCATATGAGGGTTAGGGTTTATGATTAAGCGCCTCGAGCTCAACTTTCAGGGGGGTAAAATTTAGAGATCTGAGGGGATAAAATTTTAGGGTTAGAGTTTGTCACTCTAATTAAAATTTTATTTGTATTTGATCCCTTGATTTGCTTTGCAGATCATCATGTCGCATATCCCGAGAGGTCGTTCCCCTACTGTGTTAGCTGATGGCGTGCTTCCCTCGTATGCTGGTGAGCTCTTTTTGGCGTCTTTGAAATTTGTAAATTAGTCCTTTATCCCCATTTTGTTCTCCTTGGTGAGACAATCGAGAAGAGCCTTGATTCTCCTTGGTGAGGATCGACGCTTTAAAGATGGGTTTTGCTTGGTCAAAACCATATCTCAAAATTAATAAAGGGGGTGTTTTGACGTTGCATTGTGTCTTATAAGGCAGGGATATGTTTTTTTGATATATCCTACTTTATAAGTGCATAATGTGACCAAATCGTCTCACCCTTTATAAGGTAGTGACTCTATCTTACCCATTAGTAAGATGAGTTCAACTTCCTTTTATAGAATTCATAAGCATAACCTATCAAACCATTTAAGGAAAGCATAGTGTTCGCGGGAAAAACCAAATTCTTCTTCATTGCCGTCATTGTACTCTTAAAATAACAACTTTTTGCGTTACAGAAAGATCCGGTCTTTTTATAAGATCCGGTTTACAATGAAAACCAAAACAAACAAAGAAAAATTACAACTTTCCTTATTTAACGAACAGATCACGAGCTCCTGTTATACGGTCACTCGCTTTGTGGGTTCTTCGCCTGCGCCGGGGTTGATTACCGTTGACCACCGTGAGATCTGGATCCAAGCAGATCTACAACGTATTACGGGTATTATCCCACCAAGGAGATAATAGCCGGGAGGGATCGTTTCACCAAGGAAACGACCGCTCGAATCTCGGGATCTAAGAACCAAGCTTAGATCCGGAGTAGAACGATGTAGATCTGAGGATTAGCTTCTTCGAACTCCTGCCTTGTTTGTTGCGGGTGCTCGCCAAAAACTGAATCCGAGGGTCCAAGCTTCAAGCCTTCAAAACTCCGAGTTGAGATAATAATCCGGCAGAGTTTCAGCTCTTTAGAAGTTCAACCAAAAGTTTTCCCAAATGAACAACCACCCCCCTATTTATAGCCTCTCTGAACTGTGCATTTGTGCACAAGAGAGAGGGGGGGAGTCGGGCCACCTCAGGGTGGCTCGGCTCATGCCGAGCCACCCTGAGGTGGCTCGGCTGCCGAGCCACCCCAGGGTGGCTCGGCCTTGGCCGAGCCACCCCAGGGTGGCTCGGCTTGGGCCGAGCTACCCCGGGTTGGTTCGGTTTGGGCCGAGTCCCCCGGGTGTGTTCCGTTTCGTCGTTTTCCCGTCCTTCGGTTATGTCCGTGATTCGGCTGTTCGTTTGATTTGTTCGGGTTCTTGATTTGATAGCCCGAGTCTTCATTTGGCAGTAAATCTGCCTCGGTGTTTGAGTTCAAGTCAGTTTTGTTGTTGGACGACTCGTTAACTTTCTGAACCGTTAGATTGGTTCCACACGCGAACGTATTCCGTTGCTTATGTGCCTCATCGCCTCGTCGCTCGAACGTCTGTTGATTTGTCGAATCATCGTGCCGAGCCATGCTTAAGGGACCTATAGGCAATTTTATACGCCTACAGATACCCCCTCCAAAGTGTTCCAGCCTCATTCTTTTATAGAAGAGTCTGGAATACTTTGGATATGATTGCCCCTACCCTTTGTCGGTGTAACGGGACCTGGAACGACTTTTGTTCTGTATTCCTTCACTCCTTCAGGCTATTCGGTGCTTTGTTGAATACTTGTAAGGATTCCGGTGCTACATTTATTGTCTGACCGTCGTCGGAATTTGAACTTGAAGTCGATTCCTGATTTTCCAATCTTTTAGCTTGTGCTCATTTGTTCGACGTACAACTAACCCTCGATTGTTGGCGTTGAGTCTTCCTTTGCGACGCGTTGTCCGGCGTCGTGTTATTGAGTTATCCTTAAGAATATTTTTAGAAAAAAATATTCTCCAGGAACTTCTCAATAAAAATAGGGAATAGTTTATACTCGTATACCTTATTGGAGTAATCCCGTGCTCAAAATAAGCTGAACCGGCTTGAAAATGAGCCAAAAAAGGCAGTAATTTGGCTCAAAAAATTTCTCCCGTTCCTTCCGAATGTGTGGGAGAGACAGGAATAAACCAAGGATGGGACCCTCAGTTGATTTGAAGTCGTTTCGACGCTTAATTCAGTCTCTTTTGAACTGATTTGGACTGGTCTGGTTCGGTTCAACTTGGTCCGGTCCGGTTCAACTTGGTCCGGTCCGGTTCAACTTGGTCCACATTATAAAAGGGGTCCATTTTTCTTTCTTTTTCTCTTTTTCCTTCCTCTCTCTAGGGCCGGCCCCCCTTGTCCCCTCTTTTTTGAATTTCTTTTCCCTCGAGCGTCTTTTCTCCTTGAAACTTTGATAGTTGTCCCAGATCTAGGCTTCCTTTTGATCTTGGACTGAAAAAATCCCTCGAAACCATTTTTTTAAAATTCCTCTCAGGCCCATCGAGCACGTGGAGCAAGTTTCCTAAAAGGTCTCATCTTTGTTGGATCTCGAGCCTTTCTTCAGGTAAATCCTCCACAATTTTTATCTTTTTCATGCTCAATTTAATTTATGCATTTGTGGGATTATATGTGAGGGTTGAGGGTATGATTTGACGCCTCGAGCTTCTCTTTCAGGGGGGTAGATCTGATAAAAAAAAGGTGATTTTTTTTTTCTAGATCTGACCTTTCTCAATTTATTTTGCAGCTTGTCATGTAGCGTCCTTCGAGAGGTCGTTCCCCTGCTATGTCGGCTGATGGCGTGCCTCCCTCCTATGCTGGTGAGCTATTTTTAGCAGTATTTGGAAATTTACAAATTAGTCCCTATTTTCTTGTAAATTTACAAATTGGTCCCTTTTTACCCCACGTTGTTCTCCTTGGTGAGGCAATCGGGAAGAGCCTTGATTCTCCTTGGTGAGGATCGACGTTTTTTGGCATATTTGAGAATTTTGCAAATTAACCCCTCTTTTCTTGAAAATTTGCAAATTGGTCCATTTTACCCCACGTTGTTCTCCTTGGCGAGGCAATCGGGAAGAGCCTTGATTCTCCTTGGTGAGGATCGACGCTTCAAAGATATGTTTTGCTTGGTCAAACCATATCTCAAAAATAAAGGGGGCGATTTGACGCTACATTGCGCTTTATAAGGCAGGGATATGTTGTCGATATACCCTATCTTGTGATTGCACAATGTGGCTAAATCGTCTCACCCTTTATAAGGCAATGACTCTATCTTAGCTATTTGTAAGATGAGTTCAATTTCCTTTTATAGCTGAGACTAACCAGTGTTTAACTGTTTATTTTGCAGTGGGGTACCCTTCTGGATCATTCTCATCCCACGCAGTCTATGGGCGTCGTGGCGAGTATTACTCGACCTCCGACGATCCTTCCCCTATTCCAGCTACTCCTCAGTTTGCTTCGGGCACGTCGACTGAGGTTGCCCAGGTGGTGAGGGAAGGTGGTCATCGAGCTATTCGCCAACTGATCACAGATGCGCCTTTTGTGAAGGACGCCAGCTCTACTCAGCCTCTTCGGAAGAGCGATTTCCTATTTGGTGATTCTGTCGATGACCCGGAAGCCGTATTTATTGACGTTGAGCAATGGCTTCATAAGACCGGCAGTGGCTTCATATACTTGCCGGAGATTCCTCGGCATCGCTCATTGACTGAGCTCAGGCGTCAGGCTGTGACACGGGAGATGTCGTGGCGCTTGACGGAGGATCATGAGAGTGTTCATTGCGGCTACGTCACTCATCAGGCAGTTCCTGGCTCGAGCAGGAGTCATATCACTGGATTGCATCCTGGAGTGTTGGGACTAGATGCACCACCACGTAATGAGTTTCTCGCCACTGCTTCGACTTTGAGGAATCGCCTCGCTGCCCTAGGACGGGAGATGCCTGCGACTCGTCACAGGATTTATGGTTGGGTCCACTCTTTGGACAAGTCTTGGTGGAGTCGCATGACGACATACGTCTTGAGCCGATGGGGCGAGGAGTTGCACGCTTGCGGTTTGTATGCAGCCGTTCGTGCCACCATGTATGGCTTGCCTGTCAGTTTGAGACATTTCTGTGCTTTGTTCGAGCTATATAATCCAGACTCGAACACTTTTCTGACCCGGCAGGGGGAGTTAGGCTTGGCTCTTCACGAGATGCACAGGATTTCTGGCTTGCCCATGGGACAGATGCTATACCAGGAGTACTTTCCCTCTAATCATGAATTGGACCAGTTGAAGGATCGCATGCCTGATCTCTATGAGACTCTATGGGATCTCGCTTGTCATTATCACATTGCTTTGGCACAGTCTGAGCCTTTAGCAAAGAGGACCAAGGCCTCTGTGAGTCTGAAGCAGTTTGCGAACTATTTGTTCAAGAACCTGGAGAACAGTTCTGGTGAGGCTATTTGTGAGTTGGCCCCACTTACTCCCTCAGAGGTGAACAGTTTGTTGAAGAAGATTGACGCTCATTCTTATACCACTAGCAGCCTTGAGGGTGGTTTTCCCGCAGGTACCAGGTTCAGATCCTTCTTATGGCATGCGACTACACCGATTCGACCGATGACTCTTCTTGCCGGCTTTCTTGCTATTTGGTTGAAGAAGTGTGCGGTTCCATATCAGTCTGGTGACACCTTGCCCTTAGAGGTACTTTACCCAGCAGTTCAGCTCGCCTATAAGAAGGAACTCTCACTTCTTCCGGTGATAGTGGCTAATATTCACCGAGGACTTCGACAGCTTTCCAGTGCGTTCACACGGAAGGAGACCGATTTGCCAGGTCAGATTCCTACGCTTAAGGTGGAGCTCCCGTACGCTTATCTGATGGCCTGGTTCGTCCTTCACCGCTCGGATATGATGTCAGTGCCGAACGCCACAGACCACTCTGTTCCCCTACTACAGTTGCTTGAGAATGGCAGGTGGGAGGGCCGCGGATTTTCTGATGTCAGACAGCAGCTGCAGGTCCACAAGTGTTGGGCATTCTCCACTTATTTTCCGCAGTTCTCCGGCCGATACGGCGAGTGCTTGATAGATGATGAGAGGCCGAGAGGGTATCGGACTCACTTAGACATTGGCTGCTTCAATTGGCTGGTAAACATTAGGCCTGGCTATCTGACTTTTCGGGTGAGGGATCAGTGCTTCATAGAGCCATATCTACCCTGCCGATTCGCTCGCCAGTTTGGCTACGATCAGCTTTACGTCGGGAATCCTCGTCAGCAGCTTCGGACCCATAGTGGTTTGGTAGACGGTCTTCGTGCATGGTTGTGGACCGTGACTGGCTATACCGGTGCTAAGTTCAGCCTCCCTAGTATTGACCGGCAGTTGAGCCTCACTTTCTTGAGCTGCAAGTGGTTACTAGCAGCTAACAAGACTGTCCCCGTGAAGCCGATTGCAGAGATAGAGGCTGAGGAGGCTTCTCAGCTTGATTCCCGTAGGATTCGGGAGAACGCTTGGGCACAAAGGATGCGGAACAAGACTCACAGGGTTGATGAAGAGGGCCAGAGGACATTCCATTCCACAGACGAGGCTTCAGGCGGGGATCCCGAAGATTACGATGACTTTTCCGAGCGAGGTTTGCACTTCATCTTTTCCTTCTATCTTCCAGAAGTATTGAAACTGACTATGGGTTGATGTTTCAGGGACCACATTTGATCAGGATGAAGAGTTCCGTCCTCCTCCCCAGACGAGACCTTCGATCCCCATTGCTAGGCGGAAGAGATTGGCCCGCAAACCTCGTGTAGCTTCACGAGCATCTGACATGGATCTGGCTGGTGACGATCTTGCTAGTGACGGAGGTAACATCTATCCTGAAAACCATTCCCTTGGTTATTCAGCACATTGACTTATGCTTTTCCATCTCTATATAGGAGTGCGTGGGGAGAATGAGATGAGTCTCGATCCTATTCCCGTATCTCCCGATGAGTTTGACCCACTACCCCCTGTAGAGAGGCCTACCGGGGTTGCTGACATTAGAGAGGAGGTCAATGTAGGACCTGATTCCGTGAATCAAGGTATATCTAACACTGACAACGTATTTCTTTAGATAATACACAAATGAATTTGTGTATCCTCTAACTGTCCTCTACTTCTTGCTCCTTCAGATAATTTGCAGGAGGCGAATCCTGGAAATGAAGAGGCTGATGCACCCGTGAGAGGTAACTCATTTCCATTAGTTGTAGTCTCTTCATTCTTCTTTGGCACTTATATTCTTTTATGTCAGATTTCTCCATTGATGATTTTGACGAGGGAAGCTTGTTTGCGGACACTCCTATGATGCACTACATATATAGCTCTCCTCAGATCGATGACCAGTTACCTGGGGATATGTTTTCTGAGCCCGCCTTCGCTGAAAATCCCGAGGATGGTTCCTTTGAAGGTACGTGCCTCCTTCTGAATTGATTATAGGACTAGCCAATCTTGACTAGTACAGCTATAATGTAACGCCTCTGCGAATTCTGACTTTGAATTTGACAGGAGCTTTTGTTGAGAAAGACCCTGTTGAGCCAGCTGCGAGACCAACTACACCAGTTGATGCACCGGTAGCCATTACACCTTCGCCACCCCCAGCGGCTCAAGGGGAAGAAGGTATAAGTCAACTCATCGAGGAGTACTATTCTCTTTTTTTTTTAGACTTTTGACTGACTTCTCCTTTTTTGTGTAGGGCGTTCTTCTCGTCTTCATGTCTTAGTGAGGGAGTTGTTATCTGACGACGATCCCGACAAGATCGTTATCTGTCTAGAAGTTCGCTCCTTCTTCTCCTTTGTGAATGCTATGATTGGCAAGCTCTTCCACGGCGGACTTTCACTTCACCAGTTTAAACCTCTCCTTAATTCCAGAATCAACTTGATAAGGGAAGCAGGATATCCAGACTTGGCGAAGGCTATAGTTGACGATCTTGACTGCTTAGAGCATGAGCTCCAGATGTTTCGTGAGCTTCGAGATACCGGTGTCTCTTCCTTCATTGCTGCTGAGCTGGAGACCCGTTTATAGTCATTGCGCGAGACTCAGATTCTCGCTGATCTTAAGACTCAGGTGCAGCGAGACCGAGTGGATCGAGTTGAGACTAGCCTTGCCATCAGGTTATCTTCCCTTGCCGAGCTTGACTCTTCCATCACCTCTTGTGAGACCCAGATAGACCAGCTTAGAAGAGAACTCCGTGAGAAAGAGGAGACCTTGGGTATTCTCCAGATGACGAGAGGACAGGATCAGCAGACCTGCACGGCTTTGTCTAGTGAGTTGAAGTCCTTGAAGCAGAAGCTGGTCGAGACAGAGGAGACTGCTGCGAAGACTTCGACCGCCACTGAGGAGTCCATTAGAGCTGAGCTTAGCCAAGCTTATGATGATAAGCTATCTAAGTTCAGTCAGCAGATTTTTAGCCACGGGCTTGATGTCTGATTTTGTTTACTGAGTGATTTGACTTTTGACTCTTTTAGTGAATTTCCTTTTTATCTTTATTATGATTCGTCATTCCGTTTGAAATGATTGACCACAATACTCATAGGATTTTTGGCAAACCCTCAGCCATCAACGGATTTGGTTAGCCTTTACCGACTACCGTTTGAGTCAGGCTAGCATGCGACTTGTTTAAATCCGCTCGCATGTAACGTTGCGCTCAGAGATTGAATTCTCTGAGACTTCGTGCTATGATGTCGAATACATAGACTTCGCCATTGTTACGGGAATAGGCTACCCGGCGACACGTGTTAGGTGTTGACTTTAGGATTTTTGGCTAACCCCCAGCCTTCAACGGATTTGATTAGCCTTTACCGACTACCGTTTGAGTCGGGCTAGTGTGCGGATTATCTAAATCCGTTCCACACGTGACGTTAAGCTAAAAGAGTTAACTCTTTTAGTGCTACGATATTGAATACGTAGACTTTGTCTTTCTCCTGTGAAAAGACTAAACAGCAACGTGTATAAGACGTTGACTTAGGATTTTTGGCAAATCCTCAGCCTTTAACGGATTTGATGTGCTCTTACCGACTACCGTTTGAGTCGGGCTTACATGCGGATTGTTTTAATCCGTTCCGCATGTGACGTTGTGCTAAAGGAATGAACTCCCCTAGACTTTGTGCTACAATTTCGAATATGTAGACTTCGCCGTTGTTATGGGAATAGGCTACCCAGCAACGTGTATTAGACGTTGACTTATCCCTAGTTAGGCTTTGGGATAAAGGTCCCCAGAGTCAGGCTCTGGTATCTTTTTCTACGGATAAAGATCAAACCGACGATGTGTGTTAGGCGTCGACATATCCTTTCTTAGGATTCATGATGAAATTCCCCATGCGTGTAAGGCATGGATTTTGGTGTTATTAATAACAACCTACCACAATGTGGAATATGTGGGCGAGTGTTCTTTTCAACGGTTAAGAACTAACCGGCGACGCGTGTTAGGCGTCGACTTATCCTTACTTAGGTTTCAGGATAAAATACCCCAGAATCGAACTCTAGTGTCTTTTTCTGCGAAAAAAGACTAAACCGGCAGCGCGTGTTAGGCGCAGACTTATCCCTGCTTAGGATTCGGGATAAACTTCCTAGGATGAATCCTAAATTGCTAAATTTTGGGAAAACAGTTGGGGTGGGAAAGGAAGAATTTTATATTCTATTTCCCGGATCCTGGAAAGGAAGAATTTTATATTCTATTTCCAGTGCAAGAAAGAAACTAGAAGTGGGATCTCCACTCCGAGAATCTGGAAGATCTAGATAAACTTACCTTTTATAGGATGGGTTATCTGATCGAAAGAAGAATTCTTCGTTTATCGAAGTGAAATTTCTACTTCGGTTATAACCATGAAAAGTTTGAACCAAAGAGAAAGAAATGGAGCTCTTTCGTTTATCGAAAGGGGACTCCGAACTGAGAGTAGACCTTTTTGGTGGACTCACTGTCAATTGAAATTGATCAGTGAGGGATTTTGGTGGTGAAAATGAAATTGGGTTATCCTCTAGAATATCGGGTGTAATATACTTCGAGGAACTTCCCGATAAATGAGTTGTCCTGAACGTACTAGGGATAGTACTTTTTCAAAAACTTCCTATTTATTGGCATTAATTGCCTGTCACCCTCTAAAGAAATTAGGCGGTAAGCACCGTTTGAATAGACTGTGTCTATCACAAACGGTCCTTCCCACTTGGGTTCGAATTTACCTTTCTTCTTGGAGGTGAGGATTATTGGTCGACGAGCAGCGAGGACCAGATCTCCTTCCTTGAAGCTTCTTTGGCGGACCCTTTTGTCAAAAGCCCTAGATACCCTGGCTTGATAGAACTCGATGTGTTGTTGAGCCTCCAAGCGCTTTTCGTCCAGCCTTTCGAGTTCCTCAAGACGCTTTTGATGTTGCTCTTCGGTCGTCATCTCCGTGGCGAGAGCGATCCGAATGGAGGGAATTTGAATCTCCAACGGTAGCACAGCTTCACATCCGTATACCAACGAATATGGGGTAGCTCCCGTGGGTGTGCGTATGGTAGTGCGATAAGCCCAAAGTGCTTCACCGAGTTTATCATCCCAATCTCGCTTATTGGTCTTCACGAGCTTTGATAGAATCTTGATGATCGTCTTGTTGAAAGCTTCAGCTAATCCGTTCGCAGCGGGGTAATAAGCTGTCGACGAAACATCCTGAATTTTGAATTTGTCACAAAACCTGATGAAGGCGTTGCTTATGAATTGCGGACCGTTGTCATGAATGATCCGCCTCGGCACGCCGTGTCGGTATATGACGTGATGCTTGATGAAGTTGATGACGTTGTTCGTCTTCACTTCTTTAAGCGGAATGGCTTCAGCCCACTTTGAAAAGTAGTCGGTGATAGCGAGAATAAATCGATCACCTTTGACTGAAGGTGGGAAGATGGGACCGACGATATCCATACCCCATGTCTCGAATGGCCAAGACGTGGTTGATGTGTGTAATCGCTCCGGTGGTTGGTGCATATAATTCGCATGCACTTGGCAAGCGTGACATTGTCGGGCGTACTCGATCGCGTCACGAACCATTGTTGGCCAGAAATATCCCATTCTTCTGATTCAATCATACAGCTTGGGACCAGGCTGATGCGCACCGCATTCTCCTTCATGTGCTTCCTTAAGAACTTCTTTTGCTTCTTCGTTCGAAAGGCATCGGAGAAGTAAGTCGTCATATCCCCGGCGATATAACGTACGGGTCTCGGTATTGTAAAAGAACTGTGGTCCTCTTCGGTGAATAGATTCTTTTTCCTTTACATCCTCCGGCAAAATACCGTATTGGACGTAATCGACGATGGGAAAATGCCAATCTCGGGACTCGGACCCGATTTGGGTTGAGTTCACCTCTTTGGCGTTTACGTTTCTATCTTCCTCCTCTTCGATATCCATATCGTATATGGGTACGCAGAGTTGGTGTGATCTTACTGTGACTAGCAGTTCAGTTTCGGGCGGTTGTGCGAGTGATACTGCTAGTGCTGCCAGTGCATCTGCATAAGCGTTCTGAAGACGCGGGATGTATTCAATGTAAAATTTTTCAAAAGAATCTGCCATTCTAACGGCCTCTTGGTGGTATGGAATCAGATCTGGGTTCCTGACTTCATACTCCCCACGAACTTGGTTGACAATTAGTTGAGAATCCCCAAAGGCTTCGAGATATTCGACCCCCAGCTCCTTGGCGAAACTGAGTCCTATGAGGAGTGCGTTATACTCAGCTACGTTGTTAGAGCATGGATTCGTCAGTGAATAAGCTCGAGGCATCACGTGCTTCCCTGGGGAAACTAAGACAACTCCGACTCCGGAGGAGACTCTAGAACATCCCGGAGTTACTGCCTTATTGACTGCTCTCGAGGCACCATCAAAGTATAACTGCCATACTTGTTGGTGTGACGTGGTATTAACCTCGTGGGTTTCATCTGGCAAGTCATCGTATACTTCAACCGTATCTGTTGTCGGGCTTGCCGCCAAAAGATCACAAATCGCTTGTCCTTTGACCGACTTCTGCTGTTTGAAGTGCAGATCATACTGGGACAAAAGAAGGGCCCACTTTGCTAACCGCCAATTCATTGAACCTGGTTGAGTCATGAACACCCGTACCGGATTAACATTGGCAATGACGTAAATCGTCTGGCCCACCAAGTAATGTCGCATCTTCTGTACTGCGAACACCAATGCGAGACATTCTTTCTCGATCATCGGATACCGAGACTCGGTGCCTATCAAGGTCCGACTTAGGTAATAAACTGCCTGTTCATGACCATTATCATCGTCTTGTGCTAATAAAGCACTTACCGAATGGTTCATCGCCTTGATGTAAATCAAGAACGGTTTACCTGATTTTGGTGCGACAAGAACAGGGGGATTCGTCAGATATGCCTTGATATCTTCGAATGCCTTCTGGCAAGCATCGTCCTAAATAAACGATACGCCCTTCTTGTTTAGCTTAGAAAATGGTTGGGACTTCCCAGAAAGATTTGAAATGAACCTCCGGATATAAGCCAGACGACCTTGCAATCCTCTGAGTTCTCTTAGATTCCTCGGGGGTTGCAATTCATTTATTGACTTTACCTTGTCTGGGTCGATGTGTATACCCTTAGTGGTGACGACGAATCCAAGGAATTTTCCGCTGGACATTCCAAGGAAGGATTTTGTAGGATTCATCTTCAACTGATGACTCCGCATGAGATCAAACATCGTTCTCAGGTCTTTGATGTGATCTTCTTTGTTACGGCTTTTTACCACCAAATCATCAACGTAGCATTCAACCGTTTTCCTGAGGTGTTTCTGGAAAATTTTAGTCATCGCTCGTTGGTACGTAGCACCTGCATTCTTCAGACCGAACGGCATCACCGTGTAGCAGAAGACACCGAGGGGCGTTCTGAATGCTGTATGCTTCTCATCGTCTGGGTGCATCTTGATTTGATTATACCCCGAAAAGCCGTCCATGAAGGACATTCTCTCGAATCCGCATGTATTGTCGATAATGACATCAGTGATTGGGAGAGGAAAATCGTCTTTTGGACATGCTTCATTCAGGTTCCTGAAGTCGATGCAAATCCTGATTTTGCCATTTTTCTTCATGACAGGAACGATGTTGGCTAACCAGTCTGGATGTTGTTCCTCCCGGATAAATCCTGAGTCGATCAACTTCTTAACTTCTGCCTCGATGGCTTCCATAATCTGCGGACGAAACCGTCTTTGCTGTTGTTTGATAGGTTTGGCATCCGGCTTGATGTCGAGGCGATGCATCGCCACATTGGGGTCTAGCCCTGGCATGTCTTCGTAGTTCCATGCGAAGACATTGATATGTTCCCTGATAAGGGCAATTAACTCCTCCTTCTCATCTGATGGGAGACTACCGCTGATGAATATGGGTTTTGGATTGGCCTCATCGCCCATATTAACTTGGACTACTTCGTCCTCGGTGGGTGGTTCTCTCTGTTCAAACCTATCACCATACTGCATGTTCAAGTGATGAACCCATGGGTCCTCCCACGTTGGCATTTGATCATCATCCTCCAACGTAGATGGATCAGCTGTAGTCATGTTCGACATTAAGGTCTTGAACACTTCTCCCAAACTTGTGTCGGAATCTTCAGCTGAAGAGTCTGGCAAGTACCCATCCTTAGCCTTGTTAGCAATTTGATCAATAATTTGCCAACCACATTCATCATCTGATGAAACATAGCCTAAGCCTCTCTTATGACGATAATAGTCATCGGGTTTCCCTTTTGGTACATATGCCGCTTTGACTGGGACACGGGAGCCTCGGTCGAAGTATAAACCTTCTCCGAGTGTAAAGTCGTACCCTTGCTTTTCCATGAGCGTACGCGCTTCCGGACTATACTTGGATAAGTGCAGACCAGATTTATCGTCATCCTCATCCTCTTTTAAGAAATGATTTGGCAATGGAAACCTCTCTCCTTTACCGAAGATCACTTCTTTTTGTCCTCCTACTTTGGTAGGAATGATCTGGGTTGTTCCGAAAGAGTGTTGGAGACGCTTCTTCGTTACATAAGATGATCTAAGCGGCATACATAAATCGGGATTATCGTATAATCCTTTTATCGCATCATTAAGAGACAAGGAGTACTCTAAACCATTATTTATTTCAAGTTCGGCAAGTTTCCAGTTACAACCGCCATCTGATGATTCTTCATCGTCAAGATTGATTACAAAGGGTACAATGTCATTTAAAACAAAACCGCCATTGTAATCGAATCCGGCCTCGGAATCAGCTTCTTCTCCGCTGTCCGTGCCTTGGATCGATGGTTCCGTATCGGATTCGTTACCATAAAGGAGAGAATCTGTGAAATAATTCTCATACCCTTTGAATGGTTGCTTATCCGCGACCACCGTCCTAACCCTTCCATCAGTGTCGACATATTTCAGACACTGATGTAAGGTGGAGGGAACTATAACGTTACTATGGATCCAAGGCCGACCCAATAGTAAGTTATAGGATGTCTCAGCATCTATCACGTAGCACGTGACCTCCGTCTTCAAATCGCCCATTTAGCACTTTATCCGGATCTTTCCCAAAGGTCTTGACCCACTGGTGTTGAATCCGTAAATGACGGTGCCCGTAGATGCCAACTTGCTGACTGGAATGCCAAGGCTGTGCATCAGTCGCAGCGGCATGATACTCACAGCGGAACCCGGATCCACTTGGATTCGGTTGACCTCACTGGAGCCAATGTACCCGACGAAGTACAGGGGCCGATCATGGTTTGAATTCTTCGTCTGCATGTCCTCTTTGGTGAAGGTGATGCAGGGAAGATTCTTAGCTGCCACATTGCACTGTTGGGCAAGTAGTTCCAGTTCTTCCGGTGCCGGCTTGATTCGAGTGAGGAACGCTTCTGAATCAGCCAAGGCTTCTTGCAAGGCTTCTCTAGTTTCTTTGGATAGCCGCAGCAATTCATATAACGTTATCCTCACTGGAATATTGGCTAGCTGAGCCATGATGTCGAAGGCACGCGGGGTCTTCGAACTCTCCGGTTTGTCCTTTCCGATCGGACGACTGAAACGAGACTGCTTCGGATTTTGCACCTCATCGGGCCTCTTTTCTTTTTGTTTATCTGCCGGCTGTCGTCGAGTATCTTCAGCCGGTTTAGGAATGGCGATCACTCCCATCTCTGTGAGAGTCTTGGCTGGTCCCCGTTTTGCCGCTCCCTGTTCAGCTAACTGATCGTCAGGAGACGGATATTTGTAATGATACTCATTTCCACTCCTGGTCGCAAAGACTTCCTGCTCTTCGTCGGAGAGCGGGAAAGCGGCAATTCTTTCGTCATCTTCACCTGGGATAGCAGAAACTCCATAACAAGGCTTGCCTTTCCCCTTGGACTTCTTCTTGGATGACGATCCGGCCCATTATTCATCTTCAATCAGGTCGGGGTGAACCCAAAGGATTTCGCCGTTCGGGGCCGTGTGTGGCACTAGTCCCTTTTGGCGCTGTCCGTGTGGATCATCATTCACTGTCTTCATCCCGACTTTGGTGACGTGTTTTGGCTCGAACCAATCTGTAGGTACTGATCCAAAACTGATCGACACCGCATTTGCTCCCACATTCTTGGCCGGTTTTGGAGTTATGACCCCTACGTCGATCAACGCCTGGATCTTGTCCTTGAGGTGGTAGCAAGACTTTGTTGGGTGGTGGACCGCTCTGTGGTACGCGCAGTACTTCGGGTCCGTCACCTTGGTAGCTCCTTCATGATCTACAATCGCCGGCAACTGGATTTTGTTGTTCTCCAACAGATACTTGAAGATGCCGGGAACTTCATCATCTTTGAAGGAGTAGACTTTGGGAAACCTCGGCTCCGAAGACTTTTGCTTCTGAGACCGTTGCTGCCAATATGGCTGCGACTGTTGTGACGCTCTTTGCTGCTGCTGCTGTTGCTGAGGTTGCAATTGAAATGTCTGGTTAGCATCAACAGCATTAACATGAGCTTTACCTTTCCCTTTCTGGTTGAAGTTCTGCTTCGGAGGATTCGTTGCCGGTTGGCCTCTCTCCGCCTTCTTTCTTCTGAGGAATCACTCAGCTTGCTCTCCTCGAACCTTCAAATCCTTCCAGGTCTTGGATGGTGCTGTGACCATTGCTTCCAACACGTCCAGTGAAAGGTTGTTGTGGCAGGTCTGGAGGATGAATTCCTCAGTGATCGGGTCCCGGCAATTCATCGCCTTGTTTCGGAACCTCTTGACGAAGGTATCGACCAACTCCCCGTCTTTCTGCTTCTCATCAAGCAATGATCCGATAGAGATCTCAGTGTCATCGTCGAAGAAATTCGCGAGGAACTTGGTCTCCATGTCGTCCCAGCTGTTTATGCTTCCTAGCTTGAGGCGACGATACCAATCGAAGGCAGCTCCGCGAAGAGTGCCGACGAATGACCGCACCATCAGAGGCTCATTACCAGAGATGACTCCCAAGTGCGATTTGAAGTAAATCAAATGCTGAGTAGGGGAACCCATCCCATTAAACGGCGTGAAGTTAATTAGACTGAACTTCGCCGGATATGGGATTGATTCCCACTCTCTTGGGTATGGACAAGGAATGCCCGTCTTTTTCGTCTCTTGAGCAGAAATCAACGTATTGATTTTGCTCTCGAGGTTCTTAATTTTTAGGCTTTCACTTGTGTCTTCGCTAGCATTATCATTACCACCCCCTGGATTGATGGGAGGGTTATTAGCATTGTGAGCTTCATTTGTGTCCTCATCTTCCAGGTTGTTCTGGTTGTGACGACTTGGTTCGCCTTGTTGGTTCCTCAATGCTTGAATCTGTTGGTCATGCATCTCTCTCATGTTCTGCATAGCCATCTGCATTTCGAACCTAAAGGTTTCCTGTTGTTTGGCCATAGCATCTTCAAGCATCTTGGCCACTTGCTCCGCGCTTATCATGAACGACTCGCGGGGCTGTCCTTCACTGGACACGGTGTTGTCAGATGCAACTGTCGAGCCGGCATCTGATTCTTCATCTCCCGAAGGTACTCTTGTTCAGACTCTACCATACGTCGCACGGATGATAGCTCCGGATTGAAGACGAGTTACACGTCGGGTTATTTCTGGAACCGCCTCGGGGTTGTCCTGAGCTGATGTTCCTGTGCTGGTCATGTTGGCGGTGACCCTTGAATGTTCACCGTCTTCGACCCTTGTTCTTCTTCGTTGGAAATGCCTATGCCTTAGCTCTGGCGCTCCAGTGCTGAGTCTTTCGAACACCGAGACTCTTTCGGGGACTGCCTTGACGCAGTTGCATTCAGACAGTACTGCCCGAATGAGCTTTGAACAAGGACATTGAGTCCTGAACCTTTGAGGGTTCCTCTTTCTGGATTTGTTTGTACCCCCGGCACGATAGTACAGCTTGTCTGTTTGAAGGTCGGAACAACCTATCGTGTGTTGGCACGATCTCTCAGGTATAACATTGTCGTCATCAGATGACAACGTTTCCTTCTGAGGATGAGTTGTCTTCTTCGGACCATCTAGAGTCACGCGCCTTGAAACGCGCCTTTGTAGGCGTGAACCTTCAGCGGGCTCTTGCACTTCGATGCGCAACGTCGTGCGCTTGGGTGCCACAGTTTTCTCCAAGTGTTGAGGGTTGCAGCGACCCCCAGCGTGTTGCATTGTTTTGGGCTTCTTCATTGGCCCCAAGCATTCTTGAACTGGAGCTTTACCTCGTTCCTTCGGAAGTGGACCGAGTCGCTCCAAAACTGATTTTTTCTTCTGGGATGGTCCTGCGGGATCTCCCAGAGCAGTTGCGGCAATCACCGGCTGTTTGGGTTGCTTTGTCGGGTGTTGAATCTTTGGAGGCTGCGGGTCTTGCTCCTTAGCCTGAACCACCTCAGACTTTGGCCTCCAAACCTTGCGAGTTGGTGGCGGCTTTTTGACCACCTCCTTCTGCAGCTTCCGACGGGCTTCTTCAGCTTTGGCTCGTGCTTGCGCCGATAAGGCGCGGCGTTTGCGGATGCGCTCCTCCAGTGTCGAGCGATTCCGTTTGACACGGACCCACTCCATTGTCGATGGTTTGGAGGAACCACCATGCATTTGTTGTTGAGGCTGATTGCCTCGTTTGTTCTTCAGATCCGCATGGTAGCGGACCCCGTCAACGGACTCCATGGCCTTGGCGAATTGCTTCGCGAGGCGTTGACGCTGCCTCTGGCGGGCTCTCTTGGAGAGAGTCACCACGCCTTCAACGGCGGATTTGACCTTCTTAGAGGCCGGTAGGACTTCACCCAACGCAACTTCGGCGTCGATCGGGGTGAGGTCGTCGTTGGTGGCTTCGACTTCTTCGCACCAACGTACCTTTCTCCTAGAGGAGAGCTTTTGGGACTTCTTGGACTTAGGGGAGGAGGTAGATCTGGACGAGGACACGTACTCCTCGTACTTCTGCTGGTCGAATTCATACTCGACCTCCTCCACGACCGGGATCGAGATCCGTGGCTGCGACGCTCTGATCTCGGCAGCGAGATCGGTGACTCCCACTGTGGTCGCCAGATTGTTCGCGGGAAAAACCAAATTCTTCTTCATTGCCGTCATTGTACTCTTAAAATAATAACTTTTTGCGTTACAGAAAGATCCGGTCTTTTTATAAGATCCGGTTTACAATAAAAACCAAAACAAACAAAGAAAAATTACAACTTTCCTTATTTAACGAACAGATCACGAGCTCCTGTTATACGGTCACTCGCTTTGTGGGTTCTTCGCCTGCGCCGGGGTTGATTACCGTTGACCACCGCGAGATCTGGATCCAAGCAGATCTACAACGTATTACGGGTATTATCCCACCAAGGAGATAATAGCCGGGAGGGATCGTTTCACCAAGGAAACGACCGCTCGAATCTCGGGATCTAAGAACCAAGCTTAGATCCGGAGTAGAACGATGTAGATCTGAGGATTAGCTTCTTCGAACTCCTGCCTTGTTTGTTACGGGTGCTCGCCAAAAACTGAATCCGAGGGTCCAAGCTTCAAGCCTTCAAAACTCCGAGTTGAGATGACAATCCGGCAGAGTTTCGGCTCTTTAGAAGTTCAACCAAAAGTTTTCCCAAATGAACAACCACCCTCCCTATTTATAGCCTCTCTGAACTGTGCATTTGTGCACAAGAGAGAGGGGGGGAGTCGGGCCACCTCAGGGTGGCTCGGCTCATGCCGAGCCACCCTGAGGTGGCTCGGCCACCAAGCCACCCTGGGGTGGCTCGGCTTGGGCCGAGCTACCCCAGGTTGGTTCGGTTTGGGCCGAGTCCCCCGGGTGTGTTCCGTTTCGTCGTTTTCCCGTCCTTCGGTTATGTCCGTGATTCGGTTGTTCGTTTGATTTGTTCGGGTTCTTGATTTGATAGCCTGAGTCTTCATTTGGCAGTAAATCCGCCTCGGTGTTTGAGTTCAAGTCCGTTTTGTTGTTGGACGACTCGTTAACTTTCTGAACCGTTGGATTGGTTCCACACGCGAACGTATTCCGTTGCTTATGTGCCTCATCGCCTCGTCGCTCGAACGTCTGTTGATTTGTCGAATCATCGTGCCGAGCCATGCTTAAGGGACCTATAGGTAATTTTATACGCCTACACATAGATTATCAAATTCTTCTTCTACCGATTAGTTCTCTAGTTGATTATCCTAAACATGAACATTTTAAGTGAAAGAGAATAATTCATACAATATAAAGAAAATTAGACTAGTTTCATACAATTCTAAGATTCTTACAAGAATTAAATTCACATCTTAAGAAATAAAAGCAAGAAGAAAAGGAACTAATTACAAAAATAAAAAGAAAATAAAAATCTAAACTATGAACAAGAAATAAATCTAACTACGAAGAAAATAAAAATCTAAACTACAAAATATATTACAAAAATTAAATGCAAGAAAATAAATCTATTCTACAAATTAAAGTGCAAAAAGAAATAAAAAGACAAGAAAATAAATCTACACTACAAGCATGAATTTAAATCTAACTAATAAGCAATAATAAAGAAATTACTAAAAAGAAATAAAAGAGAAAAGAAATGCAAACCTTCAATTTGCTCTTCATCTCCATCCTCATCATTCAACAAAGAGGAGAAAGAACAATTTAAAGTGGAGAAAAATTTTTATTATTAATTGCAACAAAAGTTACAATTTTTGGATGGCCTTCTCAATTAAGAGTTACCTTCCTCTCCAAATGGAGTTACAAAATTTTTCACACCTCTAACCCCTCACTCTCTATCCCTATTTATAGTAAACATCAGTGAATGAGAGCCATTGGATTGAAATCTTATCCAAAAACAACAAATTTCAGCCTTAGATTTGTAACAAACTGCCCAGGGTATCGATGCAGGTATTGATACAGGCATCGATGCGGGCATCGATGCCCCCATCGATGCAGGCATCGATGCCTCCCCTTCTCCTGTTGCTGTCCGCAGAGTTCTTCTTCCATTGGCTTTTGGGCTTGGATTTTGGGCTTTTGCTTGGGCTTTTGGACTTCTTGATTTCTTCATGCATTTATTTTGATTTTAACTTTGGGCTTTGGCATTTCTTGGGCTTTTATCCTTCTTCTTAGCTTGGGCTTTTGGATAAATTGGAAATTGATTTTCCAATGGGCCTCTTCATTTCTTCAATGGGTTTTTGTTGAGAGATGGAAGTTTGAGATTTATTCTTCATTAACCTGCAATTAAAAGATAAAAGCAATTATTAGTAGTATATTTATTCATATAAAATAGATAATGAGGGTATAAAATTATAATAAAATGTGATTATCAACAATTGAAGAGATTCCTGCAGAAGCGCCTGTTTCTGAACCTCGCTCTTTAAGATCGGGTAAGAAGGCTCTTTCTGCCGCTGAGCAAGGCGAGTATGACAAAAGAGTTCATAAACGATTGCCCATCGTGGCCAAAACTTCGAAAAGGGCTAAGTTGATGGGGGATGCGATAAAATCGGCGCGTGCTGCATCTCCTGAGAACAGAGAGGATATTACGCTTCCAGCCGCTCCTCCTAGTCTAGAAACGACAACCGGTGGGCAGGAAGCGGCTATCTCAGGCTCAGCGTCAAATATGGTCAAAAAATTATTGTCTGAAGCCACGCACACCCCTACTCGCACTGATTATGCGAATTGTTTTATTTATCCAACTGCTCCAGCTCCCAGCTCAGAAACTTTGAGAGAACTCATCGAACAACTAGAGCGTTGGATGCAAATGACTATCGACGTTGTTAGCCTCGGAGGTGTGAGCTTCAAGGTTTTTGAACCTCACCTGCTAGGATGTCTCGCCAAGATTAGGAACCAGGGGAATACATTATGGACTGAGAATTGTCGCGAGAGCATCATTATTTTGGAGTATGAGCTGGAGTTCCTTTCCACGCTGCAACGCGACGACATAGGACTAGAAGTGGATCGGGCTTTTTCTGAGGCCAGGGCTTTGAAAGCACAACAGCAAGAGGCCCTTCAGAAGAGTTTATCCGAAACAGAATCTCGTCTTGCTCACCTACGTGGGGAACATATCCAGGTACAAGGGGACATGACCAATCTTGCTGTGTGTCTCCGGGATACTACAGCAGAACTTGCTTGCGCTGGTGTTGAAATACCTCAGATAAATGCTCAGCTAGCTGATGGTATGGAAATTTTAAAAGGGTTAGCTGGTTACTGTGACGGACTTTTCAAGTGCTATTGTGACGAAATTGTTGCTGGCGACAAGCTTCGGCGAGAGCTTGTCGAAGCAACGCCCAATGAAGAGGAGCTCAAGAACAAGATAGCTGAAGAAATCAGAAAGGCTCGCGAGGAGAATATATCAGAGCTGAAATCTAAACTCAAGTCTTTTAGACTGATGAGTCCCGATGCTTAGGATTTGCACTGTTTTTGGTGGAGGAATAAATTTGTATCATTTTCCTTTCGATTGTTTTCACCTTTGTATTCAAATTAACAATATTGAATGGAAATGATATTATTTTGGTTTTCATCATCTCTTTCGTCGAAATCTGATTCAAGACAATGAAAAGTGATGCGAATGCTGTAAATGTAGTGTTAACTTAGCATGAAAACGAAATTCTCTTTATTACTACTTGGAATAATTCCAGAAAATTTCAATCGTCAGAGGTGTAGTGTTAACATGACGAAATACAAAACAAAATTACACTATGAATAGGCAACCTCCAGCCTGATTTAGCTGGGGTTTAGGGGGCTACATGATTTACGGGAAGTATCTCTTAAGGAATTTCCCATTAATTGGCATCATGAGCCTGTCTCCTTTTTGATTGATGAGGCGATAGGCTCCGTTCGAATAGACTGAATCTATTACGAAAGGCCCCTCCCATTTAGGATTGAACTTCCCTTTGGTTTTGTGTGTCATCACCATGGGTCGTCTGTTGGCCAAAACCAAATCGCCCTTCTTGAAAATCCGTTCCTTGACCTTTTTGTTGTAGGCTTTGAAAATATGGGCTTGATACAATTCGATCTGCTGCTGAGCTTGAAGTTGTCTGTCGTCTAGGGCTTCAAGTTCTTGCAGACACCGTTGATGTTTTTCTTCCTCTGTTAGTCCCGTCGTGATCGCGACTCTCAGAGAAGGGATTTGGATTTCCAACGGCAATACAGCTTCACAGCCATATACTAGGGAGAATGGTGTAGCTCTCGTAGGGGTCCTCACCGTTGTGCGGTAAGCCCACAGACATTCACCGAGCCTTTCATCCCTATCACGTCGGCTCTTGGAAACAAACTTCTTGAGAAGTTTCACTATGGTTTTGTTGAAAGCTTCTGCAAGACCATTTGCTGGCGGATAATATGCCGTAGATGCGACACTCTGGATTCTGAATTTGTCACAAAACCTCTGGAACCCAAAACTGACGAATTATGTCCCGTTGTCGTGAACCATCCGCCTCGGGACTCCAAAACGATAGATGACATAATGTTTGATGAACTTGATTACGTTTGAAGTATTGACTTCTTTCAATGGGATTGCCTCCGCCCACTTGGAGAAATAGTCGGTCACGACCAGGATGAATCAGGGTCCTTTGGAGGTCGGAGGAGAAATTGGTCCCATGATATCCATGCCCCACACTTCGAATGGCCAGGATACAGATGTGGGATGTAAGTTCCCAGGTGCTTGGTGGATGAAATCTCCATGAATTTGACATGCGTGACAACGTTTAGCGTAGTCAACCGCGTCTAAGAACATCTTTGGCCAATAATAGCCAATTCGACGGAGGCGATCTCCTAATTTAGCTTCGGGTTGATGGGCTCCGCACATTTCGTCATGAGCTTCTTTGTGGGCCTCTTTTGCTTCCTTCCGAGAGAGGCATCAAAGTAAAACTCCATCATGTGATTTACGATACAGGACTTGAGAAACTGTATCGTAATAGAATTGGAGGGCCTTCCGCTTGATGGCGGCCGCTTCTTTAGGATCGTCGGGTAAAATTCCGTACAGGACGTAGTCGATGTATGGAAATCGCCAATCTCTAGATTCGAGTTCCATGGAGGTTGTACAGACCTCTTCTGTCATTGTCTTGTCTGAGCTTTCCTCCGTAGGAATCTTGGAGCAATATAGTTCACGTCCCGTGACTGGGATTGTTGTTTCAGTACCTGGCGGTAATGCCAGCGAAGTTGCCAATGAAGCCAAAGCATCTGCGTAAGCGTTCTGGGCTCGTGGAATGTATTCAATAAAGAATCCTTCGAACTTCTTAGCTTGCTTCAGCACTGTGAAGTAGTACGGGATTAAGTCATCATGACGTACTTCGTATTCCCCTCGGACTTGATTTACGATGAGCTGGGAGTCACCGTAAGCCTCAAGATGCCAAATATTAAGTTCTTCGGCAAGTTGCATCCCTAGTAGCAGAGCATTATACTCAGCTACATTGTTGGTGCAAGGTTCGATTAGGGAAAATCCTCTTGGGATTACGTGACCGTTAGGAGAGACGAACACCACTCCTACTCCTGCAGTAATCGCTCCGTGTGGGTTTGCTCTAGATGCACCGTCGAATAATAATTTCCACACTTGTGTAGATTCTTGAGTGACACAAGCCTCGGCGACTTCGTCAGGTAATTCTTCATACAGTTTTGATGTCCCTGGCACCGGATGATTAGCTAAGAAATCTGTCAATGCTTGACCCTTGACTGCCTTTTGGGGCATGAATTGCATGTCATATTGCGACAAGAGAATGGCCCATTTTGCAAGCCGACAGTTTAGAGACGATGGTTTCGTCATCAGCACCCTCAAGGGATTCACTTTAGAGGTGACGTGAATTGTTTGTCCGACTAGGTAATGTCGCATCTTTTGAACCGCGAATACCAAAGCGAGACATTCTTTTTCGACCGGATTGTACCGGTGTTCGGCTCCCATCATGGTTCTGCTTAAGTAATAGATGGCTTGCTCTTGCCCTTGATCATCGTTCTGGGCCAATAACGCTCCTAAAGAATGATCCATAGCCCTCACATATAATAGGAATGGTTTTCCTGATATAGGGGCCACGAGAACAGGTGGTTGGGTAAGATATTTCTTGATCTCTTCAAAAGCCTTCTGGCATTCTTCATCCCAGACAAAGGATACGCCTTTCTTCATAAGCTTTGAGAAAAGTTGGCAGCGCCCCGAGAGGTTAGATATGAATCTTCGGATGTAAGCCAATCTACCTTGCAGACCTCTGAGCTCTTTGAGATTCTTCGGCGGCGGCATGTCTTGGATGGCGCGCACCTTCTCTGGATCCATAGAAATTCCCTTGGACGTGACAATAAATCCCAGGAATTTTCCACTTGATACTCCGAGAAACGACTTCATCGGGTTCATCTTCAGCTGATGTGTCCGCATAATTTTGAACATTGTCTTCAAATCTGCAAGATGATCACTCTTACATTGACTTTTCACCGCTATGTCGTCAACGTAGCACTCTATCTTCTTACGCAGATGTTCGTGGAAGATAGCGTTCATCGCACGTTGATAAGTTGCACCTGCGTTTTTCAGACCGAAGGGCATCACTGTGTAGCAATACACCCCCAGCGGTGTTCTGAATGCAGTATGCTTTTCGTCTTCAGGATACATCTTGATTTGATTATACCCGGAGAATCCATCCATAAAAGACATCCTTTCGTATCCGCAGGTATTGTCAATCATGACATCGGTAATGGGAAGTGGAAACTCGTCTTTTGGGCAAGCTGCGTTAAGATCGCGGAAGTCGATGCATATACGGACCTTACCGTTTTTCTTGGGCACGGGAACAATATTGGCCACCCAGTCCGGGTGTTGTTCCTCTCTAATAAAGCCTGAGTCTGTAAGCTTTTTTACTTCAGACTCAAGCTTACAGACTCAATTGCTTCCATGATCTCTGGACAAAACCGGCGTTGCTATTGTTTAACAGGTTTGATATCCGGATCGATATTGAGACGATGCATAGCCACTTTTGGATCAAGACCAGGCATATCTTCGTAATTCCAAGCAAAGACATCTATATATTCTCGGACGAGAGATATAAGGTCTTCTTTCTCAGATGATGATAAGCTTTCACTTATGAAGATTGGTTTGGGATCAGATTCATCTCCCATGTTGACCTGGATTATATTATCTTCAGTGGGTGGTTCGCGTTGTTCGAAACGCATATCCCATAAGATGTTAAGATGCTTGATCCATGGGTCGTTGGTTGATTCAATTAATCCTTCGTTACCCCCTGCATCTTCATCTGGGTGACTAGTTGAAACCATGTTTATAGTCAATCTTTTAAAGAAAGGTCTGACGCTAACGTCAGACTCCCAGGAAGATGTTCCGGATGAATGATCCCGTCGCAAATAGTTATTGATTTTAGTTTCTGGAATAGAGGGAGGTGTGACATAACCTAAGCCTCTTCTGGTTTTTTGGTAATAATCTGGGGGTTTTCCTTCGGGGGTTAGAGACATCCGAATTGGTGTTCGTCTACCTTTCCCGAAGTTAAGACCCTGTTTTTTACCAAAGTCATACCCCATTCGTCTCATTAATTGGACGGAATTAGGTTCATGGTAATGGAATTGAGGAACTCCATCATCTTCTCCCGAACTTCCCCGTTTGAGTGGTTCAGGTTTAACTTTACCGAAGTAGATCGGCCTCTGCCCTTTCCTTTTGGACGGGACTTTAAAGAAAGCCTTCTGTGCATCCTCTACTTCTTCATCTGAAGCGAATGATGACTTGATCGGCAACGTGAGAGATGTCTGTGCACATAATGTGTGCCAAGGGTTGGTACCTGCATTATGATCATTCTCTATTTGCTTATGTTTAGAGGACACATCAGACAAGTACGCCAAAATAAAATCTTCATTAATGCACCATTCACCCCCGCTCGGTACATTATTATTACTCTCATCCTGACCCATTACATCTAGATTCAATTCCCATGGACAATCGTCTTCATGATCTGGTTCAGTGTCGGCTTCATTGCCACTGTCTGCATCTTCTTTCTCTTGGGATTCAAGGTAGAAGACGGAGTCGGTGTGAAAGTTTTCCACTCCTCTGAAGGGATATTTCTCTGTAATTAATGTTCGAACTTCCCCCTCATCATTGGCATATTTCATGACCTGATGTAGAGTGGATGGGACAATGCGGTTTGCATGTATCCATGGTCGTCCTAGCAAAAGATTGTAGGATGTGTCTGCATCTATTATGTAACAGGTCACTTCGGACGTAAGGTCTCCAATTTGGCATCCGAGTTTGGTCTTCCCCAGGGGTCGAATGCTGTTTGCATTGAACCCGAAGATGGTGGTCTGGGTAGTGCTCAGTCGGTGCATAGGGATTCCTAAGACCTGCCTGACCCTGTAGTGCATGATGCTGAGTGCTGAGCCCGGGTCAACCTGATCACGGCTGATTTCTGACGACCCAATGTACCCTGTATAGTACAGAGGTCTGTCATGCTTGTGTTTGACCTGCATATCTTCTTGAGTAAAGGATATGCAGGGTAGGCTTCTCGCCGCTTGCAGACATTGCAAGCAAGGCTGATCTTCAGAAGCTTCAGGAATTAGAGCAACTTGCGTAATGAAGCTCTCCGTATTCTTTAATGCTTCAATTAGAGCTTCCTTGGTAGTTTTGGACAACCTCAGGAGCTCATATAGTGTAATCCTGGCCGGTATATTGGCCAGTTGTGCCATGACGTTAAATTGAAAAGGAGTGCTTGATTCCCCGGGTTCCTGGTAAAGATTTTTGTTGAACCGGACCTCCTTTTGTTTCCCTTTGTCAACCGGCTTCTTTAGCACAGAACCCCCAGCGTCCTGGGGTTGCTCTTCAGCTTCTTGAGTATTTTGGTTGTAGTCCCTCAAGTAAGCTTTTCCTGACCAGGTGCTAGGGTTGTCTCCTGGGTACGCTGCTAAGGCAATCCTCTCTTCTTCTGAATCCGTGAGAGGTTTGAGGTGATCATCACTCTCAGTCACGGAGGGGCTAATCATGTTGGAAGACTTAGCCTTGCCTCCTTTCTTCTTAGACGAGGTATTCGTCCATTGTTGATCTCCTAGCAGGTCAAGATGGACCCACATGATTTCTCCTTTTGGGGTGGTGAGGGGTACCAACCCCCTGTCTTTCTGACCATGTAAGTCAGTATTTTTCATATGCATCTCTCCCTTGTAGACGGGAATGACGCCATTTGCAGCTGCTACTGGTGGGAAGTCGCCGAATTGGACTGCTATCAAGTTGGTAGACACGGTCTTCTGCTCGGGCTTCAGGGTGAGCACATTTGCGTTTACCAGATTTTGTAAAATGTCTTTGAAGACGTAATATTTTCTGGTAGGGTAGCCCAGAAACCTGTGATAGCGGCAATAGCTGGGATCATCAACTTCTCCTACCTCATCCGGTTTCCTGATTTCGGGAAGCTGCAGTTTGTTGTTCTTCCGAAGTAGTTGGAACAAGGTGTCCACATGTTCTTCCTTGAACGAATACTGCTTGGGTGCTCTTTGCTGATTGGGTGCTTTGCCTTGCTTAGTGGGAGGCGGTACCCGCGTGTTGGCGTCGGCTGCCAAAGTCTCCTTTCCCTTAGATCGCTGGGAATTGTTCTGGATGCGTTGTTGTTGTGGTTTGGGTTGCGACACTTCTTTAGCCTTTACTCTAGCAACAATCTCTTCAGCTTGTTCTCCCTGCGAAACCAGTTGTCTCCAGGAGCGACATTCTGCTACTCCTATCTGAGCCAGAAGCTGGGTCTGCAAGTTATGCCTACAAGTTTCAACCAATGTTGATTGGGTCATACCTGAAGGCCATCGCAGTGCCATGCTACGGAATCTTTCGACATAGGTCTTGATAGACTCTCCTTTCCTTTGCTTAGTGGCGAGAAGAGTTGGGACCGAGACCTCTGTGTCGTCTTCGAAGAACCTGGCTAAGAATAGCCTTTCCAGGTCTACCCATTTCTGGATAGACCCGGCTGGCAATTTCATGAACCATTCAAATGCAACTCCTTTAAGAGTACCGATGAACAAGCGGGTCAGGATAGCGTCATTTGCTACCACATCTCCAGTCTGCGACTTGAAGTAGTAGATGTGTTGGTTTGGTGACCCCGTACCATCGAAAGGTTGTAGAGTTAGGGCCTTAAACTTCGGTGGGTAGGGAGATGTGTCCCACTCAGCAGGATAAGGTCATACTACCCCTTCTTCGCGGAGCTCGCTCCTGTTGGCGATTGCATTGAGTCGAGCCTCCAATTCATCCACTTTAGTAGACTGGGGATGCAGTTCTCTTTCTGTCTCCTTCTCATTTTCAGAGGAGGATTCCAGGTTGTGAGTTTCATGATCTGAATGTTCAGTCGCTTTTTGTTTTCCCTTCGATGTGGTCCTCCGGGAAGATTCAGGTCTTTGGCCTTTTTCAACAAGGAGCTGGGCCAACATGTCCTTGACTTTGAGAAGTGTCTCTTGTTGCGCTTGGAGCATGACGTGATGTTCGTCGACTCTTTTAGCTAAGTCTTCATGGTTCCCCGTCATGTGAGCGGAAACTTCACGAGCCACAACAGAGCTGGAAGATTGAGATTCGGCTATTACCGAATGTTCATCATCAGAAATAATTCCTTTGGCTAACCTCTGGTAGTTAACCGTGCGAATAGCTCCTGTACGAGTTCGGGTGTGTCGGTACACCCCTTCAAACTCTTCACACATTTCCCGAACAGTCGGGGAATGACTCCTTTGTGATTCCTCAGAACTAGGATTTGAAGCCTTTTCTCTACCTATCATATTTATAGTGACTTCGGGATATTCAGCCTCGGTTGTCTTCTTTCTGTATCGGCGTTGTCGTTTAGCAGGCCTAACAACGTTCGTCAACCTGTCGAATATAGACTGGCAAGGTGCAGATGTGCAACAATGGCACTCTGAAAGGACTGTCGAGATAAGCCTCTCACATTGGCATGAGTGAGCTGCTTGTACTATTGGTTTTCCTCTTGATAATAATTCCCGTAGATCAGGAACTTGGGAGGAAACTTTCCCCGGGTGTGGAGGCAGAGATGGAACCCCCTGCCCTTGGGTGGGTGAAATTGGTTCTTGTCGAATGTGGATTTTGAAACCACGCTGATTTTTCTGAACCTGGCGGACCTCTTGATGATCGTGTTCTTGAAGAACAATGCTAGGGTCGCGTTCTTGAAGGATAACGCGAGGGTCGCGTTTGGATTTATAAACATTAGGCCGGGGCCTATGTTTAAATGATGAAACAGACCCCTGAGGGTCATGTTTTGGTTGAACGCGCCCCTGAGGGTCGCGTTTGTTTGGTGAAACAGACTCTTGAGAGTCATGTTCTATCTGAACGCGCACCTGAGGGTCGCGTTTATCTTTGGCAGCTTCCTTCTGAGGGCTGCATTTTGAAAGAACAACGCGCCATTCAGGGTCGCGTTTCAGCTGTATCAGCCGAGGCTCGTAGTTGGGCTCCGAAGCGAGCGTTCTGCTTTAGGAACGCTAGGCTCGGGTAAAATTTCAGAAACGCAATCTTCGCGTTGGGCCAACATTCGGCTTTCACGTAAGTGTGCTCGTCGTATGGATCTTCTCCGTCTGCGAGCGGCGTTCTTCTTGGCTTGTTTCAAAGCCTTGGCAGCAGCGTCATTGACATTTATGGAGCTCATCTCCTCTATAGGCCGTTTATGACCTGAAGCACGTCGTGCTGACGCGGATGTGGGATCTTCAACCAGCAGAGCCAGTTTAAGTTCCTGGCCGAAGGAGAGGGCTTTCTTCAGAGTTTCCACAACAGAGTTGATCTCCTTAGAGATCTTGCGGACATCGCGCTTAGCCTTGGGGCTTAGCGATCCAGAGGATAAGGCTTCCTCATATTTTGCTTGATCAAACTCTACGACGAGAGTTTCTACAGTCGTTCCCATGAGGTGGACGTCGGACTGCGCCACCACTTCTTCATCGGAAAAGCTAGTCCCCAGCGGAGTCGCCATCTTTTGTATGCTGGAAAATTACAATGAAGAGAAGAAAAGAAATTTTACTTTGATTCCTTTAATCTCGGTTATAACTTGATTACAAAAGAGAGGAGAACGAATTTGATTCTCCCCTTTGTTTAAAACTGGGTTCTTCTCGATAGCGATGGAATGCCTTCTTCGAATGCTCGCGTCAAAATTGCTCTCTGTTGACGATCCGACCGTACTATCTCGTGGGAACGATTGAACTTCTGTGGAAAGTTTTATAAGTAACTCTTTGATGAGTTTAAGAACTCTGAACGAGTTAAAACTCTATGGATAGAGTTGTTAGAACCGAGGATTCGGTTAATGACCAAGCGGATATTCTGCTGTTGAAGAATCCTTTCAGATTTGATCTTCTGAACTTGATTCGAAAATCCTATCCCCAAGGATTTCGTCTCCCTTGCCTCTCTGTGCGGTTGAGATCCGAATCGCCTCCAAACCTGTGCGGTTTAGATGCTGGAAAAATCCCCTCCTTAGCTCACTTTTCCGTTCCAAAAAGCCAGCCATTAACTCAGTTGAGTTTGTTGAGTTTTTATAGGGGGATCAGAGGCTGTAACTGCCCTCTAAATCCGCTCCTAAGTGGGCATGATTTCCTCGGATCGTGGGGAAAACAGTTCTGGAACCGTTCGACTCAGGTTTGAATGAGTTAAACGCCCAATCTGGCGTTCAGAACCCCAACTCCGCGTCTTAGAATTGAAACGCGGGGTTGGGTATTGGCTGAACATCAATGAACGCGGGGGTCGCTCGCGTTTGGTTTGTTGTAGCTTGGAAACGCTGAGGTCGTTCGCGTTTGACTTGTTATAACTTGGAAATGCTGAGGTCGTGTGCACTTCCAGAGTTGTAACACGGGGATGACTTCCGCGTTTTAGAAGAAGTTAGTTGACTTTGTAACCTCTTCTGTAAGGTGTTGCGAGGACCGTCGTTCAGTAATCCTCGCTTGAGCTGTTGTGGGGTGTGAAAGTCGTCAAATTGTACCTCTCGCTGTTGATTGTGAAGATCACTGAATAGAGCTTTCATCAGCTGTCAGAAGCGTCGTTGAATTGTAACCCTTCTCGATCTGTGTAAAAAGTCCTCCATTTGCAACATTCGTTTGTTAGCACGAAAGCTATCTGATTGTAGCTTTTATTGTTGAAACTTGATGAGAATCAGTGAATATTTGCCCACAGCTCTCTACCAAGCAACTCACCAACTAAATCTAACCTTTTATTTCTGAAATCATTACACTGCTCATTAGCATCTCTAATAGTTACTAATATAATATTGGTCATGTTGTTGTCGCAACCATCAAGATCAATCATCTCAAGCGGTCGTGTTTGTAGCGATTATAATGCTGCGGATGTAATGATCTAGAAATCTCTTCTGTTTCGATTGTAAGGATGAATTTTGCTTCTCGATTTGAAGGAACCATTGCCTTGTAATCTTGTGGGGATCAGCTATCTATTGTGATTTTTAGACAGCCTACAGCGATCTTTTGTGTTAATAGATAAAGTCGGTTGGACTTTAACGCAGAGTTCACCTCTGCGTTCAAATTCTTCAAACGTCAGGTCTAGACCTGCGTTATGATGGTTCTTAACTCTGCGTTTCAAACCTCAAACGCAAAGGTTACCTTTTGCGTTGCTAATCCTAAACGAAGGATTCACCTTTGTATTTTCAAACGTGACACTTATTCTCTAAGTTCATGAATTCTTTTAACAGAACATTGTTAAACTGCTGTATTTCCTCAGCATGATCTAAATTCTTGTCAGGTTAATATTACACTCTAGACGATCATCATCCTCACAGAGTTTGAATTTAGCTGGCATCAGTACCTATACGGCTATAATTCCTCTGTCAAAATCTAATTATCGATTCTCATCAATGGAACGATAAGTCTCCAAAATCATTCAAATTATGATCAATTTACTAACTCTCCCCAACGGAGTAGTAAACATCCGATTTATCAGCTCTCCTTAATAGAGTGAGAAAATTCCCCAAATCTTGTTCAAATTACAAGTAATATAATTCATCACTCTGAGGATAAAACATTTAGCAATCCTCCCAAGCCAGACGCTAAAATATCTTCCCCACAGATATCACGTTAATATTACACCTCTGACAAAATTAACTTATCAACTCTCTTCAATAGAGTGATAAGTCTTCAAAATTGTTCTGATCGCAATTTCTTTCTTGTCACGTTAAAATTACACCTCTGACAAAATCAACTTATCAACTCTCTTCAATAGAGCGATAAGTCTTCAAAATTGCTTCGATCGTAATTTCTTTCTTGTCACGTTAAAATTACACCTCTGACAAAAATCAACTTATTGACTCTCTTCAATAGAGCGATAAGTCTTCAAAATTACCCCGATCGTAATATCTTTCCTGTCACGTTAATATTACACCTCTGACAAAAATCCACTTATCGACTCTCCCCAATAGAGCGATAAGTCCTCAAAATTACCCCGATCGCAATTTCTCGCATGTCATATTAAAATCATACCTCTGACAAAATTAATCTATTGACTCTTCTCAATAGGACGATGGATTCTCAAATCTCTGTTATGTTAACAAGATACCTCTAACAGTTCTAACCCGTTTGAACCAGTTAATTCTTCTACAGGAATAACAAGTGTTCATATACCCATCCCTAACAAGTTAAAATTTTTTTGGAATTATCTTAAATGATAATAAAGGAAATTTTAAAAAATTAGGCATTTTCCACGTAACGTCATTGTTGTAAGTCAGAACACGACACATGCAATAAACAGAGAAAAGCCAAAATCATTCTTTTTATTTTGCTCAGAAATATTAAGGAGTGATACAAAAACCTGTTCTTGTCAAACAAAAAGAACGATACATGATTAAGCCTCCTGACCAGTGAAAGTGAAAGACGCAAGCCGGGACTTAATAGCAGATAGTCTTTCTTCATGAACGGCCTGCACCATCATCTCGGCTTTCTTCCTAAGTGCGCTCTCGTCCGACGTCATTACGTTAGCCTCCTTTTGGATAAGTTCCGGGTCCTGCACCGACGAACGATAGGTGGCGTAAGTCTTCACGCTTTCTAATGTGAGCCTCTTTAAAATTTCCTCCTCTCGCGCAAGCTCGGCCCTGTGTCGAGCCAACTCCACCTCTAATCAATCAATTGCTGCCCGGGACGTTTGTACGGTAGCATTAGAAACATCCACAGTGTGCTGCTTCTGAATGCATTGCCCCTGTAAGGATGCAATCTCAACCTCCTTTTCAGTGATATTTTCTTGAAGAGTTTCATACTGATGGTTTGCTTCAGCCTTGAGATCATCAAAAACTAATGTGGTCAGGGCAGCAAGATCGGCGTGACGTAATTCCTCCAAAGCCCACAGATCTTTTTCTAACCGAGAGATGTTCTCGGAGTAGTGCTGGAACCAACGAGCGTCATCTACATATCGAATGCCACTCAAGAAAGGCATGAGTATAGGTTTAAAAGAATCAAATGAAGCTCGTCCAGTGCCAACCTCCTCAATAGCCACCTTGATCATATCTTCCAGAGGTCGTACAAGAATCCTAAGCATGGAGGGGATGACCACTGGACTTAGAGATTTCACAGGAGATGTCTGTTAGATATAGGTGCCCTGCGGGCAATTATTGTATATTGTAACAGG
>BQKN01063742.1:217527-234519 GCA_022839385.1 Asparagus kiusianus | reverse complement strand
CTTCCGCTGTGTATTATGCATGTAGACATAGCACGATTTCCTTCAATGTCATTGGGGAGCCCAAAGTCATAGACCCTGGTGCAAGAACGGTGGGTGATGACCGTGAAGAAACCGGAGAAGCCATAGTGATGTCCAATTGTGAAGGACTGGAAGGAAGGACCATGAGTGCCCCTGTTTGGGTTGAGCCTAGCGCATTCTCCGTTCCCACATATTTGAGGGGAATCGTTAGCGAAAGGGGTTCTTCTGGCAAGGAAGTAGTCGTTACCGGCGTTGGCTCGGAGAGAGAAGTAGTTGCTGCTTGCTGTTTGGGAGACAAAGTCTTATCAGCAGCCTCGCGGGTCGGAGAACCTACACAAAAGAGTAGTTAGCACAAAAGAAAGAGAAGTCTAGAGAAACTAGCAGGCGCGATCTTTACCAAGAGGGGAGGAAGGAATATAAGCAGACGCCTTGTCAGAAGGGGGTGGTGGCGGAGCAGCCCAGCCGGCGGAATCATCATCACCATCACTTTCTTCCACATTAGCCTCATCGTTGTGAGAAGAGGTCCCATAATCTAATGGTTCCTCATCTTCCATAGTCGATAATCCAAGAGAATTTGCGGTGGCATCCGCTTTAGTCATATTGCCAGTCGTTGGGCTAGGAATATCAGCCCCCGTCTGTGGCAGTAATACAGAAACAGCAGGAGATTGGCTTTCATCTGCAGGAGGCCTAGTCTCTTCTGCAGGAGACACTACAAGTGACGTCTTCGCAGTCGGAAGAGTAGCATCTGAAGCTTGACCTAGAAAGGGTGAAATGATAGGGTCCATGGTAGGAGAAGACTCCACATCCCCAATCAATGACTCGTCCCTGCCCTCTTCTTGGTCCAAGGGATGATAAGAAGAAAATTCACTAGAAAAAGTGAAACGCCTAGAGCGAAGTCCTGTGTGGAGGGGATGATCGACAACAGCAGATTCTTGTTCCTCTTCTCTCCCAGTAGACTTGAAAGCATCCGCCATTAGTTTCTGAGAAGGAGGGTCTACTAATAGTTTCCTACGAGTACGTTTCTCGTACTGAACTGTTTCTTCTTCAGTAAGAGCCCTCTTTCCAGCTGCTGTTGTTCTTGGAGTTTCAGCAGCCTTAGGGCTCGTTACTGGGGAACTCTCTGGTCCCAAGTCCCTTTCTCCTTCCTCAGCTTCATCTTCATAATGTAAAAACTCGTTGATCCCCTTCAGACGAGATACTCGGGCTCCTTTCCGAGATGAATACATCCTTCTGATCTCTCGAAGGCCTAACAGGTTTAGCTTATAATCGCGTATCTTAGAAGCTGTATGATACCAGTTACAAAAGGCCATGGAGAGAAGAGAATTAGGCGCTTTGTGGGGTAATCTAAAGGTAGCCCTAGTGCAGCCTACGGTAGAATAATACCAAGCCCGAGCTCCCTTATATATGTTGTCCGTAATTGCAAGTTGGCCCCTTGGATTTCCAACGTATAATTGGTCATACCTGAACTGGTGAGCAAATCGGTATGGCTGATACGGCTCGATTACGCATTTGTCATTTTACCTGAGGAGGAGATAACCAGGCCTAATGTTTAATAGCCAATGGAAAACTCCCCCATCTAAACGGGTAAAATCGTTAGGACCAGCTGTATCTTGGAATACCTGCCCATAGCCGCCACCATCAAAGTCCGGGAAACAGCGAAATATGTGGTAATTGAGGTCTCTCGACAGAATCTAACAGACCCTCACAAGTAGCCTCTTCTAGTCTCTGCACGAAAGGGACGAAGCCTTCATCCGAGGGAGATGGAGCACTCATCAAATGTGGACAATGGGATACGTACCAAGCCATCAGATAAGTATACGGCAAAGGTACTCGAGGATTTGGGGTCACCAAACTTTTCTTTCCTTCAGAGTCTATCTCCTTCACCTGAATGAATTCGAGACACAACTCCCTCAAACCATGCTGCAAACAGCACATCATAGCTGAAAGTAAGTTCACAGGTCTCCCGTGAGCTAAGAGAACAGCCGGATAGACTACTTCTATCATCACAGCATCTATCGGTCTGGTAGGGACTACACACCACTTCAGTCACAGCATGAGAAAGCCTGCCAACAAAGCCATGTCAGAAATAGACGTGGCAGCCTGATGGTGGAAGCTTTCAAATTCAGTCTGCGTCGGGAAATCATCTTCTATTCCTTCATTAACATAGTGAATTGTGGCATCACTAATCAAAGCTTGGATAGTCTCAGGGGTGCTCACATCCCGACGAGACACGGCAGCGGTCTTATGAGACAAATTCTGGAAAAGGTATTCAGCCCAAGGTAGCTATTTTATACCACGCCCACGTGTCCTCGTCAGCTGGGTACAGATTTGAAAATGACACATTACTTCCCACAAGGTGTCATAGACTTCAGGATTCGTTTCCTTCAAAATTCTGAGCTCGTTGGACCCAGGGATGAATTCTTCATAGGGCAAATCTCTGAAAGGAAGACCCAAGACATCATACATTTCATGCAGGGCAAACCCTAATTCTCCTTCCGACGTAAAGAATGTGCAAGTGTCCGGATTATATCTCTCCAAAATGGCAAAGAAATTATAGTGGTTGTAGGCAATACTACATTTGGTAGCCATTATAGGGCAACCGAGCCCAGATCGAGCTAATGACCCCTCTAACTCTGTCAGCACGAATTCCGTCATTCGTGCCCACCATCCTGTCTCGGTAGAGTGTACCCATCCAGGAGCTCTAAATACTAAGGAAGGGAACTCTCCTTTTACGGCCAGAAATCTCCACATAAAAGTGTTGGCTGTGCTAGTTGTTTCCCCTAAAGGATACCCCCGTGAGAATAAGCAGGGCTCTAAAGCTGATACCTGTCGATTATAACCAACGGTGTGTACGCCCTTGTAAGTCAAAGCCCCAACAGCTACCCCGTTCTGCTCTTTAACCAAGTCCTAATTCATATGGCGGGGAACAGAGGCACATTGATAGTAGGAAATTGGGAACATTCTGTGCATATCAGGGAGGAAGAAGCGACGATCCCCGATTTGCCTTAGCTATTTGTAATGGCCGCCATGTACGATCTCTTTTGAGATAGTGACATGATCCCCAAATAGAAAGGCTGGTTTGGTGAGCTTCTTGCGGGATTCAAGTTCAAACTTGGCGTCGGTAACTAAAACCTTAAGTACAGCTGGGCTTGGATTCGAGATCAGGGTGACACGATCCTTGTTAGAATCCTGGAATATTAGGAGTTCTTGATGCAGATTGAATTGCATATTTAGATCCACGCCGCCCTCACGACCAAAATGGTGACGAAGAGTAAGAGGTTCGCGGATATAAGGCACTGCAAAAGAGAAAAGTATTCAATTAATCAAACGAAGAGAACCTTAGTCAAAATCCCTAGAGAGAGAGAAAGCTTTCAAACGCACAGTTCAAACCTGGCGTTCAAAATTTTATCAACGCAGAAGTCGAACTTTGCGTTAAATTTTCGAACGCACAGCCCAAACCGTGCGTCAAAATTTATCAACGCAGAAGTCGAACTCTGCATCAAGCTTTCAAACGCACAGTTCAGACTTGGTGTTAAAATTTTATCAACACAGAAGTCGAACTCTGCGTTAAGTTTTCGAACACACAGCCCAAACCGTGCGTCAAAATTTATCAACGTAGAAGTCAAACTCTGCGTCAAGCTTTCAAACGCACAGTTCAAACCTGGCGTTGAATTTTATCAACGCAGAGGTCGAACTCTGCGTTAAACTTTCAAACGCACAGCTCAAACCTGGCATTGGATGTTATCAATGCAGAGGTCGAACTCTGCGTTAAATTTTCAAACGCACAGTTCAGATCTGGCATTAAAGTTTATCAACGCAGAGGTCGAACTCTGTGTTAAATTTTCTGACGCACAACCCAGACCATGCGTCAAAACTTATTAACGCAGAGGTCAGACCCCAACATTTCAAATTCGAAACGCAAAGTCCTAACTGTGCATTACAATATCAAAACGAGTCATCTCCCTCGTTCACAAGAACCCATCTAGGGTTTTCAGAGAACTCGGCGAAGCAAGTTTTGGGGCCATGAAGGTCGATACTTATCACCGACGAGAGAAGCCTACGTCAGCGGCGCACCTGCCTGAGTTTCATCACCACTGACGGTCGAGGTTAACCGAGAACTCAGAGCAGCGACAGCGGCCGATCTTTGACGGGAGACAGTCTTCTTTCTCGGACCCATTAAGGATGATGATCGGAGAAGATGAACAAGGTTTACTGGAGTTCAAAACGAAATCTTTGTTAAGCTTTTCGAAAGAAGACAGATGAAAAGTCGAATGACTTTTGATTTGACCTCAGCGGTCTATTTATAGATAAACATGAGCTGTCAAATCAGGGCGAGATTCTAGACCCAGAATCCTGCCAAACGTGGCCTGTGCGTCTGCGTTGGCTGAGCTTCTGAACGCAGAGTTCAACTCTGCGTTTCAATTCTTTGGCAATCCACCTGTGCGTTTTAAGGCAACCAAACGAATTTTTTGATACTGGAAGCAAAGACATAGCTTCAAATAAATAGATTGATGTCAGTTAGCAGGGTGACCAAAGTCGAGAAGAAACAGACGACTCCGCTGGGGAGTCTGTAGGATAAGTACAGATAGATTGCAATCGACAACATTAAAATCGTCTGGCTCGATTCGACGTGCAACTCATTCTTCTAAGTGGCTTAACATACCCACCAAGATTAATGAAAACACGATCCAACACGCAATTCATTATTCTAAATGGCTTAACATCCCAACAAAGAGTAAGTTGAGCTAATCAAGAAAGGATATAAAGTAAAATCCTCTGAGGTTGTCCTCCTGACTAAATTTAGGATAAAGCCCCTCCCATGTGGGCTTGCGATCCTCTCTGTCTATGACAATGGATCTATCTTAAGCCCAGAGGTATTCAACCTCATAGAGGATGACCTCGTTGACAAGTTTGCAGCTGGTGTTTCTATGGTTGCTTCGCTATCCTTCGCTCTCTCTTACCCAACTCTTGCAGCTGCGCTTCACATGTTCGTCAATGCCTACAAGAACGTCCTTGCTGTTGCTGTTATCTCTGTTGCATCTATTGAGAATGCTGCTGCTATTGCCTCTAAGGAAAAAGAGAAGAAGGACGAGCCTGTCGGCGAGTCTGACGATGATTTGGGATTTAGTTTGTTTGACTAAGTTCATTGCCATCAAAACTCAAAAGCTATCTTGTTTGGTTCGAGGAAACAGAGTTTCAGCATTCCCAACAACCAAGTTCATAATGTCTTCAAATCAGACGAAGTGAATAACCAACCAACTAAAATTTTAGGATCCAAAGTATTCCGAAAATTCATCTCAGTCAACCGCGAACTTTCGAAAACTTTGGAGGAGGTTCTGTAGGCTGTCTAAAAATAACAATAGATAGCTGATCCCTACCAAGCTTCAACAAAAAGCTACAAATAGAGGGCTTTTCACATAGATCAAGAAGAGTTATAAATCAACGACACTTCTGACAGCTGATGAAAACTCTATTCAGTAGCCTTCATAACCAACTGTGAGAGTTACAATCTGACGACTTTCACACCCCATAACAAGCAAAGATCAATGAGCAGTAGCCTTTGCGATGTTGTAATGGACGAGGTTACAAGCCAACAACCTCTCCCAAATGCGGAGTCCACCTCTGCGTTTTCCAAACTCAAAATGCATACGAACTGTGCGTTCTCCAGTAGACATTCAACTCTGCAACGCAGAGTTAAAACAAAAAATGCATAGACTGTGCATTCTTCAGCAAACACTCAACCCTACGTCTCAAATTCAAGACACAGAGTTGGGATTCAGCACACAAGCGGCTTGTGCGCATGCGGCCTGTGCGTTTTAAATCTCGGGCAGAGATTTAACTCTGCGTCTTAAGCCTTAGACGCAGAGTTAATGCCCAGAACACCAAGTTAGGCGTTTGACTTGTTCAAACACAAGCTGAACGGCCTCACAACCGTTTATCCCTCGTTCTGAGGGATTTTCGCCCACTTAGGAGCGGATTTAGGGGTTGGTTACACCCCATATCCCCCTATAAATAACTGCCTTACTCAACTGAGTAAGGGGTTGATCGGTCTCGGCAGCTAAACCGCACGGAGAAAGTGATTTTCCTAGAGATCAACGAACTAATCGGTGGTCAGTCAATCAGATCTCAGAGAATCCCTTCACCAACGGCAGATCTACTTGGCTGTTAACCGAATTTTCGGTTCTAAAAACTCTGTTACAGAGTTTCAACTGGCTCTGAGTTCTTAAACTCGTTAAGAGTTCTTAATTAAACTTACAACGCAAGTTAATTACACTAATTGATTATTCGGTTTTCAACAACTCTTTTCAGAGTTTCCAACTCATTCTGAGTTCTTAAAACTCGCTAAGAGTTATAATTCAAACTTGTCACACAAGTTAATCATTCTCGTGAGATAGTACGGTCGGATCGTCAACAGAGAGCAAATTCGACGTAAGCATTCGAAGGAGGCACCCCATCGCTACTAAGAAGAACCCAGTTTTAAACAAAGGGGAGAATCAAACTCATTCTCCTCTCTTTTGTAATCGGAATTCAATTGTAAATTAAGATCAAAGGAATACAAATCAATTTTTCTTTTATTTCTTTTACTGCAAACTTTTCCACAAACAATTTTAAGAACACTTTAAAAATTAGTTTTACTATTCATTACAGGCTGATATTATGTTATCAATCGACTAACGCAAGTGTTCAGTCGACTGAAGAAATCGCCTAGAATTATAAAAAGTTTTGTTTTTTATTCATTCGACTGATGAGGTCTTCAGTCGACTGACGAGGTCTTCATTCGATTGATGAGCTGTAAGCTGTCTATAATGGTCAGCTCATCAGTTGACTGATGTTGTAACGGCTAGCTTTTTCTAGCTTTTGTCTATTTTGGGGTTTTTATCTTTTTACCTTGTTTTCTCTTACCTTTGGGGTTTCCTATAAATACCCCCATATATCCTTAGTTTATTTTAACTAAGAGAAAATTTTTAAAGAGTTTTAACAAGTTTGTTTAAGGGTTTTAAGTTTTTGTTTCAAGTTTTGGTTTGTGAAGAAAGTTTCATAAGAGCAAGAAGAGATCATACATTCCTTGTTTTAGCTTAAACTTCATCTCTCATACTCTTGTTATATAGAGAAGTTTTTCTTAAACTCAATTCTAGCAATTTATATGTTTGAACTTAATTTCCATGAGCTAGGCTTTAATTGAGTTTATATTTGTTTTCTCTTTGTTTACACACACAACCATTGAGATTATTGTATTTGCATACATAGTATAATTAGGGTTATGAGTTTGTGTAACTTAGAGAGTGAGCATACATTGTGTTCTCACCTATTATAGAGAACAAAATTGTATTAGAGCTAAATTGTGAGGTTCACATTGTATTGCACAAGTACATCAAGAGGAGTGTAGAGATGAGAGATGTGGTCGGTCCCAAGAGGAGTGGTAGGTCGTAATTTTGAGTACTTGAGGGAGACACGTGAGAGGCCAATACTTGAGGTGGTATTTGTGTAGTTACAAGTGTGCGTTATAAACGTTTGTCTGTGAGCGTAAAAAACCGATTGTGAGCTGTAAATGTTTTCAGGTGACCGTCGAAAACCCGGTGTGATAGTGGATTTCTCCCCGGGAGTGAGGAGCGGAGACATAGGACGAAAGGTCCGAACTCCGTGATCATATTGCTTGTTTGAGTTTGCATTAGCGCATTTACTTTTGTGTTTATCTTATATCGCCTTTGTCTATTACTCTTTGTGTATATTGCCCTATCACATTTGTAGTTTGTTTATTTTACCCTTTGTTTATATTGCTTATCCTTGCTAATAATTCATTGCATATCTTATTTGCTAGGATAACTTGTTAATAATTTTTAATTGGCATTAAATCGGATTAGATTTGCATAAATCCTACTCACCCCTCTTCTAGGGTTCTTTCCTAGTGGCATTAGGATCTAACATAATTCATTATTTCAAGATTTATTATTTCATAGATATCTAGAAATTCTAGTGGAAAATATTATCGTTAAGCTTTAGCTCACCTTGTCATTTGCATTTTTTCCAGATCTAGCGTAGCTTTATGCATAGGATGAACTTTCGGTTATGGTGTGTTGCTAGTAGGTGTTATAAGGTAGTCTCGCATTTAGCTTTGTATGTAGACATACACTATGTGCTGGGTTATGTAATATAATTATGATAACGAGTTTTTTGAGTTTGTAGATACTAGTTATGTACATATAATTTGATCTGAACTTCTATCATTAACAGGTTATATATTTTGGAAAAAGCTATGTGACATGAAGTGCCTGGCTTAACAGGTACACATGACTTGTCTTGTGCACGGGTCGCGCCGTCACATACCCATATATATCTTCTGTTGTTTCGAGGCATGACATTTTCACTTAAATCACCTTAAAAATAGAGTAATTCTACGACAACAACCTCTAACTTCAATTTATACACAAACCATCTTTAAAGTGAGTTTTTATTACAATCAACCATCTCCTGGTCAAAATTTTCACTAAAATTCCAAAATTCCCTTCAAAACTCACATTCAATAGTTAATTTGTTTATTTTATTGTTTTAAGTCTTGTTAGGACACAATTCATGCACCCTAAACTTGAATTTTTCCAAACTTATTTTTGTTTTTTCAGTTAAAACCTGACTAGGAGATGGTTGATTGTAAAAAAAACCTACTTAGTAATTTATGTATAAATTAAAACTGAAAGATAGTTTCCGTGTAATTATCCTATTTTTAAGATGATTATTAGGGGGAAATAGACACAAAGAATATGAGTACAAGTAAAGTAATTCTCAGAAGGCGTAAACAAATGTCAACTGTAATATGAGCCATTAGCATAGTCATTACAAAAGGCCTACACAATGGCGGCGGCCCCACCCAAAGGTAACAAATGTGCAGCCCATTACAATATATGGCATTCCGGCGAGGAGGTTGGATGGCAGGTTGCTAGGGTCTCAGTTAGTTATTTTTGAGTGGTGGGATTGATAACCAATTTTATTCATAAATAACACCAGACATTAGAATATCAAATTACGTGATAATTATCACGTACATATAACAGTAGCAACATGAAGTTATTTATTTATAATAAGAACAATGATAATAATATGTTTAAGGAAAAAGAAGAAATACCTGATATTAGTCTTTTGGCTTTTGTAGACTTAAAAAGAGAGCAACAAAAACAACACACAATTTTGGTCGGAACAAATATGATTTTGATGTAAGATCCCGACGATACACTGAAAATATATATGTATAGGATAATGGATTAAAGCTAATGATAATTTTCCTAAAAAATTCTCTTAAAAGTATTCTGTTAGATTATAAAATAATAATTCTCAATTCTCATCATAACTTCATAGTTTTTATGTAATGGTTAAAAGACTTAATTTAAGATGGTATCAGAACAGTCTAAGTTAAATATCGTTGAACACGAATTTAATTATTGCAAAAATTTTGCTACCTTATATTCCATGTACAACGAAACTAAAACAGGAATATGGATAATTTTTCTTGATAGTAATTTTTTAAAATAAATAAATAATGACTTAAGCTTGGTGATGAATTACCAATTCAAGTGAAGTCGCTTTTTGCCCCACATAAAGCTCTAGTGATCTCTTACCTATACTGTTAAGTCTCAAATTTCAACCAATAGAGAATAAAACCAATATGATAACGAGAAGCAGAAAACCTTTACGAACACTGGGCCAGCCCAAACTAAAAATTGCACGTGAACTTTTAAATAGGCCGCAGACCAGCGCAGAAGAATAAAAGCAAACTGATAACCAGAATAAAAAAAACGTTAAAATGGTAATAATTAGCAACTAGTTTTTTCAACTGATAGTCTAGTTATTCAATTTAATATTTCATTTAAAATTAAACAAATATATTATAGTAGTTTAAAAATTAAAATTTAATTTATTTTTTATTTCATAAAATTAAAATTTTTAAACTCTATACATCTTAATTTCTTTTTACAAATCCTACCGTTGAAGTGAAAATTAATCTTATAATTACCAAGTTAATTTTTGACTTTAATCTCTATAACAAAAATAGCAGCTTGGGAAGACTTATAAGTTAGAAGTCAGTTTTTAACGAAATATTTAAGTTACATATTTATACATTATAATAATTATAAAGGGAAGAGTTAGATATATACATTATAATAATTATAAAGGAAAGAGTTAGTGATGACTTAGACAACTTACATAGAGTTAGTGATGACTTAGACAACATACATATTGCATCCCCACATATGTGCATCATCATGCACGCATCACATACATCAAAGTACCAGTAGTACTGTAAATATTAGTTTACACGACAGAATATGCGCTTGCATTGGTGCACATATACACAATACCGTTACTAAAATTTCCTAAACTCGTCAACTTTCATACTAAGCTCCAAGCCACGATTTTGTAGATATTTCTTTCTATATAATCTTTTTTTTGCAGGATCCAAAGTTCACTTTGAACACACGAAACTGAAGTCTTGATTCTTAATGATGCAAATCTCGGCCTTAATTTTTCTGCCATCAGATGTTTATTATTAAGCACAAGTCAACTGCTGCTTGTTTCAACTCACAAGCAATTATTTTGCAGGAGATTAGTAAGGATCCATATGATCATTAGACAAAATATTCTTTGCCGGGATTAAAAGTGATACTTCAGAGTTTATGCTCAGAATGGATAACTTGATGATACCATGAAAATACATTTATAAAAACCAATACAAAATTGCTGGGTTAAGTAATACAAATTAGTACTTATAATAGAAAGCACTTATGATGCTGGTAAAATCCAGATGGGTGTAAGTCCTGTGGGTTTAACATGAAGGCAAGGCATGTCGACAGATATGCATCCTTCCTCCAGGTCGAAACAATACAAGCGTTTATCGTCCACTTCTACAAAATATATGCAGTCTCCCTTGACACCAAGTTCATTTGCAGACCATGATGCCGAAGAATGATCTGCTCCTAATAGTATCACCCTCCCACTAATGTTATCAACTACATCCCATGCTTGTCTCGAGAAATCTCTCTTCATGATTGAAATATTAGTGGTTTTTTTTGAATTCGCCGCTCTCACATGACGTTCAACTAAAAAAATCTCACCAGAGGATTCAACCAGGTAAGATACGATCCAATAAGTTCCAATTGGCCATGGAGCATGTATCCGTTCTAGAATATTTATGTTGGGGTGAGGCGGACAATCAATCGTTGTGAAGTTACCTTGCAATGTAAAGCCATAGAACTTTCCATCACAAGTTGCTAAACACGAAAGTTTGTTACCAGGTTCATGGTCATACTTGTAAATCGTCCACTCTGGATCTCCAAATTGACAGAAATAGAGAAACTCTTCCCCAAGATCAGCCCATAATACCTTGCAGTTTTCATCGGTCGGAGAAGAGGATAAGGTACATAAAAGATTAGTGATGGGTTTAGCTTCTTGTTGTAAGGGCGGCAGGTTTCTCTTCGACAAAGTGATTGGATCGAATAAAAAACAGTGTTTACCAAGCTGGTCAACAATTAGCATCCATCCCTGAGCAGTTGAACAACATATGCCATTTTGCATTTGTTCAATATTTCTGACATAAGATTTTCCTTCTGGCAGGCTGAAGAAGGTTTGATATTTTTGCTTCATTTTGTAGAAGAAGACGAGGCATGGATTTGATTGGGCTTCAATTGACATTGATTCTAATTTCTTTTCTTCTTTCATTTGCAATTTTTCCAATAAAGTATTAACTATACAGAGATAGACAGGAGCTTCTGGTAATCCCTGGAAATAAAACATACAACAGCGTGTGATATCCATAAATATGTTCAGAAATTTCGAAACCTGGAAGCCTAATTAGCCAAGCATACGTGCGTTTTTAAGTTTATATTTATATTATAGTCAGAGCCATAAGTTCAACTATAAACATTTAAACTCTCTTTTAGTGCCATTTTAAATTAAACTATAGGCAGAAATAGAATTAAAATATTTAGTAACAGCTAATGAGAGTGTTAGACAAAATTTTAAATTTTTTAATTAACTACTAGGTTTAATCTTTAACTAGTGAGAATAAGCTTGGTGATAGTACATGACATGTGCAGTTAATCTCTGTGTATTTCTTCTAATAATTCATGAACATTAAAATATTTTTATGTGATCTAACTAAATTGTGGACAAGTAACATTTGCTTTTAATGCTTGAAGAGAGCTCATGAAACACTTTAAGTTATTTCTGACTTTAACTGTGCTTGAAAAAAGAACCGAATTTGTCTTTGTATTAGGGCTTCATACTAAAATTGGTTCATCCGCTTTTTTTCTCTCAACTTAGTCCTTGTACTCCTTATTACTTTTAATTTGTTTTTTTAACTTCCATTAAAAAATTGGTGTTAATTTTTTCATCTATTACTACATTACCCTCACTGGCGTGGCAAAGCTCACTTTTGATTTATAACACATTTTTTGAAACCATTTAAAATCAATCTCATTTTGCTAAATTTTTAAAATTCTCTCCAATCAATAGTATCATGAAGATTCTTGCTTTTGTAACAGTTCTTTAAATTTTTGAAAAAATAATCATATTTCTTTCTTAAAACCAATATTTGACGCCCCTATGACATTTTCAAAGGACAGAACCAAAGTCCACGAGTTATTACAATATTAATATAAGTTTTGCATGTTCATAAATCTCTTGATCTCAATAAACCTCCATGGCTTTGAAATATTATCTACAAGAACTTTTGCTGCATAAATCTTGATTGATTTTTAGCTTTTAATTGCTTGGGTAGTGCTTCTCTGTTTCATGGATGAAATAGTGTCTACGCTTTCTCTTTCTTTTTTCTCATTTTCGTTAATTTAATTTTCGGACAAGCCGTCGGTTTTTTAACAAGATATTATATATATTACAACTTGGTGGATTTAGGTAACACATTCTTTCCGCGTATGGCTTGTTATTGGCATCGCCGAGGCTTTTAGACATTTGTCAACAAATGTCCTCAACTTTTGGTCAAATATTAGTAGGCACATTGTCTTTTCTCATAGCGGAGAGTTAAAAAGGAGCTAAGTTTAAATCTAACAAAGCGTCCTAGACCAAGTTAAAAGGAACTAAGTTTAAATCTAACATAGCGTCCTAGACTAAGTTAAAAGGAACTAAGTTTAAATCTAACATAGCGCTAATACTAACTTGACTACAAATCCTCAACTATTTTTCTAATACTAGAAACCAAAATGTGGTATCCATACTCTTGAGTTGCTATCAACATTTATGGCCTTCAAGGACATCGACACTTTTTTTTTTAGTAATATAAAAATAGTTTAAGAATTCTAGCTAGATATCACTATCCTTCTAAAAATATATGAGTGTACCACATCTTCATATATCATATTTGTGGAGAAGAACTTGGAAAAAACAGATTTTCGGTCATAAGTCGACTCATGCACAGGCATAAGTCGACTTATGGTAAGTCGACTTATGTTTGTGCATGAGTCGACTTACGATCTGCTCTGGATTGTTGATTTTGGGCTCTGGCAAGTCGACTTATCAGGTCTGATAAGTCGACTTATGATCTCTTCTCCAGTTGCTGTTTTTTCGCTCTGCCAAGTCGACTTATGCAGACTGATAAGTCGACTTACGACGGGTTTTTTGGAAAGTTCAGGTTTCTATTTGCAGTCTGTTTGGGTTTCTGTTTTGGTATAAATACCAATACGATTTGAGGGTTTTGTAGGAGTGTTTTGGGGGATTTTGGAGCACAGAAAAGAGAGATCTTTCTGAGCTATTGGTTAGGGTTATTGGTTGAGAGATTGAGAGATTTGTTGGTGAGATTAGTTGGTTCGTTTGAGCGATTTGTAATCTCAATTTGTACTCTCCTTCTCTATTAGTGAAAACCCACCCCCTTCTTGTCCCGTGGACGTAGGCAATTGCCGAACCACGTTAAAATTAGTGTTTGTGTTTGTGCATTGATATTTGGTTGAGTTTGGCCTTCTTTGATCGGCGTTTGTTTTGGTTCCTCGACGCCGCCGTCAGCACAACAAGTGGTGTCAGAGCACTACAAGTGGTATCAGAGCTCGGGCTACGCTTGGGCTATTTGGAGGAGTAGATCACTTTGGAAGTTCATCTAGGGCTGCGTTTGGTGATAAAGGTGGGATCTTTTTTGGTAAAAATCTCATCTTTTTCAGTTTGGATCTATTTCTCGTTTGTTTCCGTATTGGTTTGGTGGTGCTTTGAGGATTATGGCCGAGAAAGAATGAGTTATGGGCAGTACTTCCGGCGTGAAGACCGTCCAAAGCTTGAATATCCACTCGATGAAGATTGACGTGGAAAAGTTCAATGGCACAAACAATTTTGGACTTTGGCGATGCGAAGTCATGGATGCGCTCAACGCGCAAAATTTGGAAGATACGTTGGAGTTGGACGGGAAACCGGACAATATTGATGAGAAGGTTTGGAAAAAGATGAATCGAACGGCGTGTGGTGTGATTAGGTCTTGTCTCACTCAAGATCTAAAGTATGATGTGATCAATGAGACTTCTGCAAAGAAGATTTGGGAGATCCTTGAGAGCAAATATTTGACCAAGAGTGTGGAGAATCGCTTGCATTTGAAGAGGAGGCTTTACCGCTTCCAGTTAAAAAAAGGAACCTCCATTGGTGATCACATGAACCACTACACGAAGCTTCTTGCGGATTTAGCGAATGTAGGTGTGGTGATTGAAGATGAGGACAAGGCGTTGTTGTTGTTGAGTTCCTTGCCCGACGAGGAATATGAGACCTTCGTTCTTACTCTTATTAATGGGAAGGCATCTCTTTCGTATAGTGAGGTCACCGCTGCACTTGTGAATTATCAGCTTCGAAAGAAGGATAAGGAGACTTCGATTGAGCCGGTAGCGGGGGCGTTGGTCGCAAGAGCAAAGGGTCCAAACCGTAGTGGGAGGTCACAGTCTAGAGGGGCACATCTTGGAGTTCGTAAGAATCAGTGTGCCTTTTGCAAAGAGGATGGACATTGGAAAGCCGAATGCCCATAGTTAGTTGATCGAGCCGGGAAGAATAAAGGAAAAGCTATTCAAGCTTCAGAGGCGAATGTTGTCAAGGCTAGTGGCAACGATTCAGATTCGGATTCTTCGGGCTACTCATTATCTGCACTGCCATCAGTTTGTGTTGCCTACTATACAGAGTGGATGTTAGATTCGGGGGCTACATACCATATTTGTCCTAGGAGGGATTGGTTCTCCAGCTTTCAGGAGTTGGAAAGAGGGGATTTTGTGCTCATGGGGAATGATCACAAATGCTCTATTTGTGGTATCGGTACCGTTCGGATCAGGATGAGTGACGGGGTGATTCAGGAGTTGGTTGGAGTGAGGTTCGTTCCTCAGTTGAAGAAGAACATCATTTCACTTGGAGCTTTAGAGGCAGCAGGCTATAGGGTGACCTTGGCGGATGCACGCTTGAAGGTTACATTTGGGTCCATGATTGTGATGAAGGGCGTCAGAAGGAGAAATTTGTATTATTTGCACGGAAGCACGGTGATTGATAGGGAGATAACGACTTCATCAGATTCGGCTAGACTGTGGCATTGTTTGGTGCTGGGGTATATGATTGGTAATGCCGTGCATTGGTTGTTGAGGAGTGCTATGACCTGCAGATTAAAGTCCTGTGAGCACATTGGGATGAGCAAGACCGTGGTGGAGTTTGGCACTCCTATCCATCGAGCGAGGGGTCTTTTAGGAGGTGTTCAATCAGGCATTTGGAGGCCTTCCAAGGAGGCATCATTGGGAGGTAATCGTATCTTGGTTTCCGCAGTTGATGATTGTTCTAGGCATTATTGGGTCGCGACCAGTTTCCGTTGGTGTAAAGTCCTAGAAGTCAACAACAATTAGAAGAAGTGTATTGGCAGAAAGGCAACTCGTTGTTTCAGCTTTGGTAGGGGTCCTTTCTTGCGTTTGTGCCGAGCTCACGGCAATAGGAGACACTTCATTGGTGTGGAGACTTTGGGGCGACGAGATGAGATGACAGTTTCGATGGGTCGTTCCTTTCTGGAGGAGGATCGGCGTTGGTTGTCGAGTATTAGTTCTGGAGTTTCGACATATTTGGGTCATCTTAGTCATAGGTCGCCGACTGCTGCGTTTGGAAATTTTGGATCTGGTAGAGCTGCTTCAGATTTTGGGTTGCGTCGGATGTTTGGATACCCAGCACTTGGTCACATCGTGGATGTGAGGTTGGATCCGATTGCACGTTTGGGGTTCGGAGGCTCAGTTGATTATCATTTGGGAGCTTCTGATTTTGTTCTGAGCAGGTATGTCACATTGGACTCTCAGCAGATGGAGAGTGTTGATCAGATCGTTCGGATGTCGTAGCAGGTGGAGAGTGATGCTACTCCACGTTGGGTGGAGATTACTCCATGTACTCCAGGTCATTCTACATTATTGGAGATTTCAGCTGAGGTGACACAACGTGTGAGTCATTTGGATTTGGATGCGGATGACGAGTTGGTAGATTCGAGTGCAGCTGGTAGAGATATTTTGGATATGGTCATTGGTTTACCTCAGGTGGAGGTGTTTGGATTGAGTCAGTTCGGGGCCATTGGAGGTGCTATCAGTCGCAAATTTGGTGATGATGGAGAAGGGTTGCGTACTCTTCTATCGGATTGAGGGCCTTTGGAGGTCGTTGGGTGAACTACGTGAAGGCTTGATTCCTTGGGCAAAGGATACGTAGGCAGTCATTTTGATGCAGCCGATTTGGTGAGCGACATTGACATTTGGGGTGAGTGTTCGCACTCCCATTTGGGTCTCAACACGTGAGGCATTTGTTTGGTTGGTGTCGGCTCAGTTTTGGAAAAACTTCGCTGATGTGGAGAATTGTGGAGAAGAACTTGGAAAAAGCAGATTTTCGGTCATAAGTCGACTCATGCACAGGCATAAGTCGACTTATGGTAAGTCGACTTATGTTTGTGCATGAGTCGACTTACGATCTGCTCTGGATTGTTGATTTTGGGCTCTGGCAAGT
>BQKN01063742.1:180681-217517 GCA_022839385.1 Asparagus kiusianus | reverse complement strand
CAGGTCTGATAAGTCGACTTATGATCTCTTCTCCAGTTGCTGTTTTTTCGCTCTGCCAAGTCGACTTATGCAGACTGATAAGTCGACTTACGACGGGTTTTTTAGAAAGTTCAGGTTCCTATTTGTAGTCTGTTTGGGTTTCTGTTTTGGTATAAATACCAATACGATTTGAGGGTTTTGTAGGAGTGTTTTTGGGGATTTTGGAGCACAGAAAAGAGAGATCTTTCTGAGCTATTGGTTAGGGTTATTGATTGCGAGATTGAGAGATTTGTTGGTGAGATTAGTTGGTTCGTTTGAGCGATTTGTAATCTCAATTTGTACTCTCCTTCTCTATTAGTGAAAACCCACCCCCTTCTTGCCCCGTGGACGTAGGCAATTGCCGAACCACGTTAAAATTGGTGTTTGTGTTTGTGCATTGATATTTGGTTGAGTTTGGCCTTCTTTGATCAGCGTTTGTTTTGGTTCCTCGGCGCCACCGTCAGCACAACAAGTGGTGTCAGAGCACTACAAAATTGTGGAGAAGAACTTGGAAAAAGCAGATTTTCGGTCATAAGTCGACTCATGCACAGGCATAAGTCGACTTATGGTAAGTCGACTTATGTTTGTGCATGAATCGACTTACGATCTGCTCTGGATTGTTGATTTTGGGCTCTGGCAAGTCGACTTATCAGGTCTGATAAGTCGACTTATGATCTCTTCTCCAGTTGCTGTTTTTCGCTCTGCCAAGTCGACTTATGCAGACTGATAAGTCGACTTACGACGGGTTTTTTGGAAAGTTCAGGTTCCTATTTGCAGTCTGTTTGGGTTTCTGTTTTGGGACACCTTAGTTCAAGTTCAGGTTCCTATTTGCAGTCTGTTTTGGGTTTCTGTTTGGGTTTCTGTTTTGGGTTTCTGTTACGAACCACATCTTCATATATCATATTTTGGGACACCTTAGTTAATAATTAGTCATATAACTTACTAATCTCAAATGACATTGATTTTTATTGTTTGTGAAATGAAAAACAACTGGAAAACATTGCTACAATAATTCCTTAAAGTAATTTATAAGTCAAAAAGATAAGATGAACATCTAGTTATATTAATATATAACATAGAAATCTTAAAATAAAAATTATTTGAGGAAAAGCATAACCTAATGATGCATCCACTAAGAATTATTTTTAAATAAGAGTTTTATCAATAAAAATTGTATAATTTTTCGAACCATCGATAAAATTCTTTCTTTATTATACTTATTTCTTTTATTTAACATTAACCTCTTAAATTACTTTGAGAAATTTATTGTTTTAAGTGCATACAACACTAATTAACTATTTTCATTGGTTTATCATGATGAATCTTCAGCTGTGAATATTCCACTATTTTCCTAAAATTATTCGCGCGCACCAAAAACAACGAGGCCAAAGAAAAGTAGAAACTATGAGCAAGAACAGCCCAAGTTTAGATATGAATATGTCAGGTAACTCCCTGAATCTATATGTCATAGATAGGAAAACATAGTAAGAAATATTTCTAGTGTCCAAATAGTTATCATAACTATAGGTAATATATATGAAAAAATAAAATAATAGGCGAAATAATAAGAAGAAGATATATGTATACGGTATACCTGAGCGTAGATTTGTAAGAGAGAGCTTAATTGGTTAATAAGAGAAGGCTTGATGGTTAAGAGCAGCACGAACAGCACAGGATCATAGGAGTAAATATGATTTAATTTTTTTCAGATTAAATCTCATGTTATATAAGCACAAAGGCTTGATGGGAAGAATACTGTTCCTATTAGAACGCTGAGCCTTTCAGGACTCCTCGGAAGATTAGGACCAGAAACAAAGCTCTGATTTCCTATGTTCCCTAGAGGTCGCAGTCTTTGTCGGGTCCAAGTCATATGAAGTAAAAACAAAAGTACGGCCCACTAGCATATCCCCTTGCAAAAGGCCCAGAAAGCTTGTCACTTCCACAACTCAATAAACGGGCCAGCGATCAAGGGGGAAATGGCGTATAGTAGTCGAACGTATTCAGTTACTTGCGTTGCGGTTTAGAGAGAGACTGAACCGAAATTTGACACTTATGTTCGGTTTTAGAAAAACTTTCTATCGGTTTTAAAATATTTGGAACCACAATAACACAAACTGAAGGCTCTCAGCATAACTTTCCAGAACTTATGATTGCTCAAGATAAATAGATAATTCGTACTAATATTTATATGTATTTTAATTGACGTGTTATAATTAGATAATTGGTACTGATATTTATGATAATTCGAACTAATATATTATAATTAGCGTGTAAAGTCAACGATGTCATAAATTTTCTCATCGGATTGAGAGCGTGAACGAACGAAAAGGTTGAAGTAGTAATAGCCTTGTTATCTAGCTTGTCATAACTATAGGTAATATGAAAAAAGAAAATAACAGGTGAAATAAGAAGAAGAACATATATGAAGACTCGAGCATGGATTTGTAACAAAGAATTCGGTTAATACGAGAAGGTTTGATTATGATTATGAGACACCGGAGACGATATGTTTGATATACAGAATTGAACTAAATTTACCTTACACGTCAATAATTCTCGCGGGACGATATGTTTGATATACAGAATTGAACTAAATTTACCTTACACGTCAATAATTCTCACGGCACTCGTGTGGTATCCTAAGGCTATGTTTGATTTGAGAGAAAGAGAGAGAAAAAAAAATGAGAGAGTAAAAAAGAAAGGAAAATAAAAAGAAAATGATATTCTTTTTATTGTTTGGTTAGAAAGAATATTGTAAGGAAAGTTAAGAAGAAAATTCATTAAAAAGTCATTTTCTCTTGTTTGGTTACCATTCTGAGAAAAAGAGGAAGAAATTATCACAACATAATTTTAATTCATACTTTTTGGAATTAGATTTAGATTTTAAATAATTTACAAAAAATAATTAACAACCAGGAGCACAACCATAATTCCACTAATTAAAAAACAACATTTCTCACACATAATATTTGTAGAAAGAAAGGTCAATGAAAGAACCAAAACAAATCTAAAGTAAATGTCATGATATTCCTAATATAAAGTATAATCAATTTCTAGTCACAAGTCTATTACAATCAATTTCATATAGAAATCTTAACCAACAAAGTCTATTACAATCAATTTCATATAGAAGATCTTAACCAACAAATTCTATTACAATCAATTTCATATAGAGAATCTTAACCAAAGTGAGAGAGAAAAATATGCGAAAATCTTTGGTTTTTTACTTTAGTGAGCCCATCAAAACATCAATCTCGCATCCTTCATCCCCTGAAATTAATTCAAAAAAAATCAAATAAGTAGAATATGAACATCAAAAACCTATAAAATGAAGTCTTAACATTCTTTTAAAGCAAAATGAAACTACCAATCGTCGTATCATGGTTCTTTTCTTAAGACTAATCATCAAAAATGATGAAAGTGACTAATCATCGTAATGTTAAGTTTGTCCCAGAAACATGTGGCTTTATGTTCTAATCTTGTGAAATTTAATGAATACTTCCAAATGGAGAGATAACTTGAAGGCATGCTTATTGTAAATCTGTACATAAATCGGTATGGGAGAAAAGAATTTCAAAGCAATAAACTCAGAACTAGAAAAAATTTACTGTAGAACGCAATGTAATAGTGACATTCTATAATCTTTTTAGTTTCATAGTGTTCCTGAGTTTGCAAAGCAACTATTTTTGGAGCACTTTTTGGTAAATTGTCCCTGCTATCCTATCTTGTAAGATGTCATGCAGATCTCAACTCATAAGCATCCAAAGTTGAAATAGATCACCAAATAGATGGCTATACAAAGTTACTGATCTCAAATATATAGATGACAGTTTAAAAAAGAAAACAATCATGTAATGGTCTCGCCAGGAGCATAACATGAACATATTCAAAATTAAAATTAACTGCAAAGCCTTCAAAAGAGATATGTTGTAATAGGAGCTTAATTATTTGTGACCCAGTTAGTTGATGCTAAATAGTAGAGAAATTTTCAAATAAAAGGGTATATATTATCAGTAGCAACTAAAATTTGGAGGGTCAGTTAATTTATTTTCAGAATGTAACATTAAGCTCAAAGAGTTCGAGCCACAGATACATGCATACATGCACACTCACGTGCACGCATGAGTGCAAGCATACATGCACAAGTATGCATACATATATGCACAGGCATATACACAGCCTAAAATAGAATTCCAACCCAATCAAACAACATAATCCACAACACACACTATAGGTATTGAAGCGGGAAATCAGCATACTGATGGCTTCAACAAGTCAGAGCAACAGACAATATTCACTTATTTCATGCGAAAGGAAAATTATCTGGATACTCTTCTAGCACCCACAATATACTCCTCTAACAGAGACAAACAAAATATATAAGACATATGAAATCAATTCGTGTTCATATTTTTACTACTTCATGCAGTGCATAGAAGGTGTTCAACTAGGAACTAAACAATTACAAGTACTCTTCCTTTCCTAAGATACAAATCCATGCCACATAAGAAGGTTATTTCAGTGCAGACCGTAGATTGGTTTTTCTTTTGTTCAAGGTAAAAACTGCCCACGTGACTGCACTTTAAAGATACAAGTCAAATCATGTTCATTTAATTTGATCCTCATGAAAGCAAACTTCATAAGTCAATAGCAAGGAATCATCTAATTTTTGTTCCAATATGGCACTTATCCATAACTCGATCCTATGCATACCAAAGGCAAGTCTGTCACTTTGCTGAGTAAGTCGCTTCATAAGTAAGTTCCTATGTTCATCTTTTTGAGCTAAAATAGATCTATCTACATACTCTACTTGGTGGATGTTAGTTACCATAATAGCACTTACATATGCTGCATATATAGCCACAATCCCTGCTAAACATTTTATCTTTTTCCTTTGTACTGCCCATTCATCATCTTCTTTTGTCTACAAATTCAAACACTTCCTCTAGTAAGAATGTCACAAACTAAACTCTAAAGTTCATAGTCAAAGGTAAAGAAGGGGTGAAATCTCACTGAACTATAACATTTATATTTTCTAACAATGTCACTACAAATTCTTAATCTCACATTGAAATAAGAATTAGCAGAAAATTTAAAGATTGAAAGATGGAAATTTAAGGATTGGAACTAAATTTTGAATTTTTAATGTGAATATGCTAGTAGCAGGCACAAATCAAGATTGTCCTTGAGATAGGCAATCATCATTTGCTATTCCAGGACCCAAATGAAATCATGTAAAAATGAATGAGAAACAAGGTTCAAAGTTCCATGAAGGAATAGAAAATTGTGGAATTGTTACTTGCCTAGTATTCAAGTAAAATCCACGATTTCAAACATCATATCTCAGATTGGGAATCCTACACGTTCACATCATATGCATATATATGTGATCATCATATTTTACCGGATATGATTATCTAGTGCAAGCTAATAGATTGTTTTCCTATTCTCAGGTTAAACAACTACGAGGTCTAGTTACTATCCAATCGGTGATTTGTCAACAAAATCTGAACAGAGTAGGCCTCTGTAAAATTAGTCACCTTATTTGACTATTTCAGGACCCAAATGAAATCATGTGACTACAATTAATGTATTGATAGATAGGTCTTTAAGTCTGCTTTCAAATGGAGAAAGTTGCAAATCAATCTGCAATGTACACAGAAAGTTATAGGCATTTCTCTACAACATGTACATATGTACAGCATTTTCCAACTCAGTCACTTTGACGGGAGAAACCAAGCATTCATCTGAGTCTAATTGTATCAATGTAAAGGTCGTATCAGTTATATTCATGATGCCGCAAACGGCACATCAATCCGATATGTAGAATAGAAGTTATGGTTGATGTTCTTTGTTGTGTAAACCTATAGGAACCAGACATATCAATCAACTTAATTTCTTTTCATTAGAGAGTATGAAAAAAAATTTATTTCATGGATGGCACCGAAATGTTGTAAATTCATAAACAAATGCTCTTTCCTAAAGTTTCAAATACTAAAAACTCCTCTTATACCAATGCTAATCATACTCAAACGTTTCTGATAATATAACCCAAAACTCAAGTTGCCAATGTACAGGTTGAAGAATCTACAAATCATCTATATATACAAATTCTGAATATTGATACTAATTAAAGACAGAATGTCAATAGACATTAGTGAACCTCTGCAAGAAATCAAAAGTGAATAATGTCAACAACTGCTACTTCAAAAAATGCTTCCTCCGTTGCCCTTTATCCCAAGTTTAGAATACAATAACAGCTCCCAAATTTAATATTGAGCAAAAGAAGCAATTGACCCAAATTTAGTTGAATCCTGAATGCAACAGCTCTCTTTAAGATATTGAGCAAAAGAAGCAATTGACCCAAATTTAGTTGAATCCTGAATACAACAGTTCTCTTTAAGATATTGAGCAAAAGAAGCAAGTAATAATCTACAGACAAAGGAACCCTCTACAGGGGTCTTGAATATAAATTGACAGTAAAAAATGACAGCAACAAATGCACACATATTTATATTTACATTCAGAATGAAGGGTCAGTAACCTCAGTATACGAGCAACTTACCAAACCAACGTATCAGTTATTTTCATCTGCTTAGGTTTCAGATTAATTTACTAAAACCAGATAATACTCAATAATCAACAACCACCAAGCAAATACCCAATAAAAAGCGAGGTTAAAATCAATAGGCCCCCTTAGCTATGATCACAACATAGATCAAATAAGGGTTGAAGTCTCAATTGTACTAGTTGCAACTATAATATCTAATACCATAAAAAACGAAAAAAATTTACCTCAACTGATGAATCATTGAGTTTTTCTTTGCTAGATTTATTTTCATAGGAGAGTGATCTGAGAGGAGAACTCGAATCTTCAGCAAATCTGAGACAATCCAATCAGATCGAAGAGCTATAGTATCGCTTTGTTGTCGAAAACTGAGAAGTTGAACAACGGTTTGATCGGCATCGGACTGGGATTTGATCGGCGTCGAGAGTTTGGTCGGTGTCAAACTAGGGTTTGATCGAGAGAGAGAAGAGAGAGAGGAGAGAACGAGGAGGCGAAAGAGAAAGAAGACGGACTCGAGTTTTGGAGGGAGAGGGAGAGATCGGGATCAGGTTAGGACGCGACGAGCAAGGCGACTCCATCTCTCTCCCTCATTTTCACTAGGACAGCAGAGAGAAAGTGGAAAAGAAAAAATATATATCGGTTTTCCTACAGTGAAAAATATTTTCGTTTTCCTTTTTATTTTCTTTTAAACCAAATAATGGAAACACACTTTCTCTTTTATTTTACTTTTCTTTCTCTCCCTTTCTATCAAACCAAACAGAGCCTAAATGAAAATGGGTAGAGATATTAGTTTATTATTCTCAAGGAAATTCTCTTTCAGAATGTATCAAATTACAACGTCTGGTTCTTGCCCAGCATGATTGCCAATTGAAAGAAACTTTACCGTTAACTTCAAAATCATGATTTTTTTTCTTTACCATCAAAGCTATAAGTAGGAGTACAAATTTGTAGCTGAAGATGACTGGAAAAAAAAATGAATGGTGCTTCAACGCAAAGCCTAAAGATAAGTGATAACATCCTTTGATCAGAAGCAGGTTAATGAAAAGACGTGAATTCGTTGTTTCCCCCTTTTTAGGTTATATCAAGCTCCATATCTAAGTTCATCACGTAGGGCCTTCGCTCTAGAATAGTATCTCTCTACTGCATCAAATGTAAGGTTTTACCTATATCTCAAATTTCAGGATAAATTACGTATTTAGTTTCCTGAAAAGTTTCAACAGATATAACAAGCACAAAGAGGTTATTTCTGACCATGTAAATAAGGATCAGATGCTAGAACTTGTGGACTCTCTATTAATATAATATTTACTTCTGCCAGTACTACAAAAATACTTTGATGAAAATTGCAGCCTAATGCTAACACCTTTTAGTATCTTGTATCAAAAAATTTCGGAGGATGGAACTAGGTTGAGTAAGCCCTTCAAACTTCATTCACATACTCGTCATGTTAATCATTATATGCTAAAATATATATTAGGAAGTCCTCTTAATGAGTTATAGAGTACATCAAATTACAGATTTAACCCTACTCGGACAATACTAAAAATCCTATGCAATTATGGGAAGGCCCTTTCTTGCTCATATTTGTCTTGGCCGGGGATTAGGCACCAGCTCCTGGACCTAAAGGGTCGAGTCACGCTTATAACTACTTACAGAAAATTAGTACATTTCAACTGGATCTTCCTTATTTTAGAGTCCTATGTGATCGTAAAATGCTCTATGCGAAGGAAAAGTTTTGTAGGACATATGTAAGACCAACAATGCATTATAGATCTAAATGTTGGGCAATTAAAAAACATGTGTGGAAATGAGTATATCAGAAATGAGAAAATATGACGGACATGTGGATATACCTAAAAGATTGGATAAGAAAATAGGTGCGGTTCAAATAAATTAGAGGTTGCTCTTATTGAGAAGAAAATTAAAAAAAAAAATCGACTGAGATGGTGCGTTGTCAGCGACGGAGACCACTAAATGCTCTAATTAGGAAAGTGATAAGATTAATTAAATATTAAAGAATAGTAAGAGGTAGGTCTATAAAAACTTAGTTGAAAGTAATTAAGAAGAATAAAATTATAGTTAATTTAGTGGTGGAAGTAATCCTTAAAATAATTTATAAGAGTTGGAAGAAAAAGATTCACATAGCCGAACCCAATAAATTTGGATAAAGGTTTTCTTGTTGTTGTAGTTATCTTGTCGACACCATAAGCTTATGAAGAAGCTAATCTACTAAAAAACATCTATACTACAGAGTGAAAAGCATGAGCAATTACCTTCGGTTGAGTCAAAAAGAGTCCCCAACACAGTTAGTCCACAATTGCTGATAGAAGGTGTCAGTTCATCATCGAGTAAGATGTTGCTTGCCTTCGCATTCTTATGTCACTATTGGCAGAGAATATACGCAGTGCATAAGTCCATAAGCACATAACCTGTGGAGTCCATCAACAATGATAAAAGTAGGAACTAACAGAAAGCAACTAATAATGTGATAGAAGAACATTAATAATAATCTCCAACCAATGTTATCAATGATTCTTTCAGAGGGTAACTTGAGTGGTATTTCAATTGACTATTAAACTTCAATACTGAAAAGTTACTTTGTAATTATTCATTTGAAGAATATGTGCCCCATAGGGCAATTCCCTCCAGGGTTTGAAACTGATCTCATTTTCCTGGCATCCCCTTTTACCATATTTTACTGAATAATTTTTGGTTGTAGGTTCCAACTGTGTGTTCCTTTGTTGTTCACACAGTAAAAATCTAATGTTGAAATCAAGTCAACAGATCCTTCGATGGAAAACCTGGGAATGATTGTCCAGAGAACTGTTTTTGTACAATTACTTTTTATAAGAGACTTAACTGTGAAGAGATGGAACTACATAGACGTGAAGAAAAGAAGCTCAAGATAAACACTCCAAAGAACAGGGGGGGAAAGTGTGTTGCCGTTTCGGTGGCTTAGATGGGACAAATTCCAAAGCACATTTTGAAACTCCTCTCCATATGCAGCCAGTGTAACCATGTTAAATTCTTAGCAGCTAACATCTAAGAAAACCAAAAAAAAAGAGGAAAGGACATAACATTATGTCCTGGTACCCTTCCATGATATATGAAACAATTTTTACCCTTAATATCCAACAACTATATCATAACCGAGGAGTTGAAGTTGAAGTCAAACGATCTCCTCTATTAATCAGATGATGGAGACCCTAAGATCTTAATCTATGCATGACTAAGTTAATACTCCTTTTCATTTACCTGTGTAATCTTTTTGGTCTAAACATTTTAAATTGGAGAAGGAAATCTAACTCACAGTCAATCCTCTCACAGCACTAATTACTGGTTTGAAATATAATAAAAGAAAACGAAATTTTGTCCACAACAGAAAATTTAGAGTTGTACTTAGCAGAATGCAACTCAAAAGTCTAAATATTTATCTTTGCATAGGGTGCATAAATCCTAGGTCTGCATATGAGATGGTTAAATTTGCCTACTTTTAGTTCTTAGAACCATGACAAATGGGGGAAGTACAGAAGGAGAAACTACTTGCACTTGAGTCATTTATCTGAATGGAAAGTAATCATAAATCCAATCTAAGAGATAGTTTCTTGGAGATCGGTTTTAATACTAGTGGAAAATGCATCCTTAACTATTATTACCTGACCATTAGGAAATTCAGCTCTGTAAATGCAGCCATTTGAACCCTCACTGTAATTGTTCGTTGCCTCAAGAAGGTCCAAAGCTGAGAAAAGCTTTGGAGTATCTAGATTTTTGAACAGTCGTGAACAACTTTGCCTTCCAGAGGCTCTTTCTGGTAATACAATATAAACTGAGGGAAGACGTGTGTATCTTCGAATGTACTTTGTAATGGATGGTTCAAACTTAACTTTGGACACTGCAAAAGTTATTAGCAATCACCACAGGTGCACTCCCCACGTGTATCTTGGAACTGTCTGGGTATCTTGAAAGTGTGGGACTATTAATGGCAATCAACACAAGTGAACTCAGATGCATGATGCCATTGTGCACAAAAATTCTCTAAGCTTAACCAAAAGTTTATATAAGAGGAAATAGTATCGTGTACTTGTGAACATGTGCAGGCCATTTTGCTATGGAATCTGTTTCGACCCTTCTAATAATAACTTCAACATTCACCCTGATCATTACTTTAGGAAATAACATAATCTGAACAAAGAAAAGGGCATGTGTAACATTAAACCAACTTGTCTTCTAGAAATGTTATGAATAAATATGAAAAGTACCCCTGTACAATTGCTAAGACATACTTCTGAGAGTGAGATAACACCTGCAAGAAATGTTATAATTTGAAGTACAAAGATCTGATACTCTGTTGCAAACATTTTGCAAAATCCAATTCAAACTTTTTTTTCTTTAGCAGTTTTAGACATTGCAAAGGAAAGGATACTAAGCTACTTTGTGATTGGAAACCATTCTTCCAGCTACATGCTACAAATTAGTGCGAGTCTGTGTCTAATCTGGAATTCTCCATGTATTTAGGCATAGGTGAAAAAAAAAAAAAAAGGCTTAACGAAATTTGAAAGAGTATTCACATTTTTGTATAACATTGCAATATACCAATATGGACAGAAGGTATGCTGCAGGATTAGAGTACTGTGCATGTAGTTAGAACATTTATGAAGTATAATGACATCACTGATTAGGATGACACCTAGTCTGTTCAAAGGTGTGAGTAAGAACTGATAGATTGCACAGGAAACCTACAGAGTGGGCAATCTAAGATACAGTGGAGTTAAAAAGGCAAGATAAAAAGGCACCAATATATGTGATCAAGTCCATAGATTCTGAACTTCCCAATCAGCTGACAACTTTATTAGAAAAACGATAGTTCAAATTGAAGGTGAAAGCTCTCCTTCTGGCGTATTAACCAATTAATTGCGAGGAACATTGAAGATCAATCTAAAGCAAGGTTAACATATATAGAAAGGTTAAATCTTCTAGACTGTTTTGGGGATAATCAGACCAAGCTTCATGTTCCCCTATAGATGCTTCAGACATTTTCAGCATCACCATCTGTCAGTCTATGTAAACAAAAGGCAAATTATAAAACCTTATGAGCGTTCAGAAAAATTTCTTTAGAGTAATTCAACTCCACTCAGGAAAATATGTTTGTTCTTGGCTGGAGCAACTTAGCTTCAAAAAAGCGTTACAGTAATAACCACCTAATGCAAACTAAGAAGGTTGGGATCATCTCATGCAGCTTTCACAATCTTCTAATGAAGAATTTTCAGTTAAACTGAACAGGCATCTAAAGACTCACAAAAACCATAATTCAAACGAGCAGCAGCAATGAATGTGTTGCCTGTTGGTGCGGCAACTGGAACAGAATGGAAAGACATATCGGAGGTTTTAGATATTTCAGGTTTTTTACATAATGTATGATTGTGAATCAACAAATTCTAGCGGACTTCTTTTATCATTCACTAAAGTGGAAGTGATTCGTACTCTACGAAAAGGCAACACATGTGCACATTGGATGGTCACTAAAGCAATTTACGAGAGAAGATACTTGTGTTTTCAGGATGTTGCCCCTCATGAATTACCTTAGTTTATTCATCAGGATGCTAATGATAGAAATTTATAAGAGAGTAGTAGTTTTTGACTGCATGTACCAAGCCAAAAAGGAAAAGAACACAGAAAAAAAGAAACTGGTGCGTAATCACAACTTGCCACTGACAAGCCAGCGATCAATTTATTCATAAAGCAGAAATAAAGATAGGGCGAAGTCCTTGAATAAATAACACTTGTGTGTAAGTTTACCATTTAATATGGTTGGATATAGATATTTTAACATGTTTGTGCTCGTAACTTTATTAAATAAGATTAGACTCTGAATTATATAATTATATGCTCTTCTATTAATCCAGTTCATATCGGTTCATGAGTGTTTTGAACCCCAGCAAATTAGTATCAGTGGCATGGCTTGATTGACATTATTGTTAGGATCTAGCTATGGTTGCCTACTGTTTATGGATAACACAGATAAATCCCTGAAATATGCACCCACTTAACGGATCACTGTGAAGTTTTATCTTTTAGGACAAATTACTAACGAATGAAATCACTCCAGACCATGCAAGTAAGAAGTGTTGTTAACTAACTTAGTACTGACCCCAATACGACCACATAAAAAATGTTACCCGTAGTTACAAATGCCAAAGTGGATTGAGAAGTTACAGCTGCTCTAGATCCTGCATATTAGTAAACGCACTTTCCGTCGGACCTGTTAAGGAATTGTGGCTGACATTCCTGCACAGGCTAGAGAAAAAAGAGGCTGGCCTATTAACTTCTTCATCAACTGCATTTTTCTAGAAGCAGAAAGTCAACTAAGAAACTCACAAGTAACTGAGAACTTACAGAGAAGGGATCGGGTGAGGGATGCTGGAATTGAAATTATTCATAGCCAGGTCTCTACATGTAAATAAACAGTACTATTTTAGAAGCACAGAAAACATAAACCAGTTAAATGAATGAAAGAGGAAACAAATAACGCACATGTAGGTAGCATTTGGAGGTAAACTGTGAGAAATTTCACCACCAATGCTATTACAACTCACATCCCTACCAACATAGAATAAACCATCAACACACAACCAATTCAAAGTCAAGAATAAAAATTGACAAGTAATTTGAAAATTCTTCGAAATGAGAACTTAATACAAGAATATGTACAATTCTTTCAGTGACAAGAGACTGGAGATCTGTGAATCCAGCGACCCATCCAGTCCTAGTCCTCTAATTTTGCTGTTACCCAAACTCAAAATAAATTACACGGAAATTACAGAATGATGAGAGCATAAAATCCCTGTCCATGGATTGCGGTCTCTTGATTTCCACCCAATCAGCTGAGTTGGGCTGTTGAGGGATTTATACAATGCTTCAAGAGCCGACACTGATGAAATCAACAGAAGACGAAAGAGAAGTTATTAAAACACTAAACCTTAATTCTAATTTTCAGCCTAAACCCTAAACCCCAATCCTCAACTAAACCCTAAACCGTGAAGCCCTAATACCCACATCAACAACAATCCTAGCAACTCCACTCTTGAAGTTGTTCTCAAAATTTTATCAGTTCTTTCTTCGACTGATTTATACACATTTCATGATACTTTGATCTTGGATTAAATTTTACCAAATCTAAACTAAAAACTAATGAACAAAATACTTGAAATTGGAACTAGAAGCTTAAAGATCCATAGGATCAGTCACTGAGAACGCCAACAATGAGTTCCCAAGGAAGAAAGGAAGCTTGAGCAAAAGAATCTGATCAAATCTCACCATCATTTCCAATTTCCTAAAAAGATGAAAAAAATTCTTCAATTACTAGAAAAAGATGAAATTAGAATCAAGAAGTCGAGGTTATTTACTCAAAAAAATCTGAACTCGGAAATCGTAAATGTCTAAAAAATTAAAACCCTAGAAAAGTTTTTTTTCCTTTACAAAATCCGGCAAAATGAGAATAAAAAGAAATAACAAAAGAAGAACAAAAAAAAGATTAGGATCGAACTCGGAAATTGTGAAAAATCGACAAGAAAATGCCTTAAAAATCCCGAAAATTCGAGAAAATAAAACGAAAAGAATACTGAAGAACTGCCAATTATTTTATTGAAGGCAACTGTGTTTACAATTATGAACGCTATTACAACTGGCAGTACAATCAGCGTTACTCCAAAGCAGAGTCTTTACTTCTTTACTCCTCGGACTACATCCACGTAGCGTGGACCTCCTCTGTTACCAACCACAGCCACGTCATCGACGTCAACCCTCAAAGAATCTTCCGCATTTCTTTCTGCCGTGACGTCCACAAAATGAGCTCGGCCATTTCTCCCGCTGACAACCTCGGAATAAAGAGGGCGTCCAAGGCCCGCTCCATGGCCCTCCTCGCCACCGGTAGTCGGAGAACCGCGTCCGCGTCCTGCTCCATGGTGTGGTACGCCCTCCAAAGTCTCCTCATCGCCACCAGTATTCAGAGAACCTCGTCCGTGTCCTGCTCCATGGTGTGGTACGCCCTCCAAAGTCTCCTCATCGCCACCAGTATTCAGAGAACCGCGTCCGTGTCCTGCTCCACGGTCTGGTACGCCGCCCCGTATCTCCTCGTCCACGCCCGGACGTCTTCGGCCTGGAACGCCGTCCAATGTCTCCTCGTACCCGCCTATAGTTAGACGGCCGCGTCCGTGGCCTGCCCCGAGGCCCGGCACGCCGCCCGACATCTCCCCGTCGCCACGCACAGGTCCGCGCCGTATTTGATCCAGAATGCCGCCGGTCAAGAACTCTCCAAAAGTGATAGAGGTGCGTCTCCGGCCATGCTCGCCAGCACCACCTGCTCCTCGACCTCCCAAGAACTGATCACCGCCCACAGCAGCCTGCCGTCCGCCCAAGAACTCTGCACCGCCCCTTGGATCCTGTCCAACGCCTGCCCCACGTCTGGGCAAGCCGGCGAAGAGCCCCTCGTAGCCGCCCAAAATGAGAGGGACACGCTCGCGGCCACGATTGATGTGCTCCTCTATGCGCAGCACCCGATTTCTTTCCTGACGTTCCGAGGGTTCTTGGTCGCACAAAAGGACGTGCTCTGTGTAATGAGCCTCGCTGCGGAAAGGCCTAGTTTGGCACCTAGGACAAGCTCGGTAGTAACTGGATTTTTTGCCCATGGCTTCAAAAGCTTAGATAGGAAGAGAGTTTAGAGAGAGAAAATATTTGGATTTCTTTTTCGTCTACGGTGGGGTCTGGGGCTTGAGGGCTGTGCTTTTATTATAGTGACAAAGGAGATTGCAACATGGATATTTACATATTAGTCCACAACTTACAACTTGATCGTGAACCCCTCGAGTTAGCATATGGTTATGGCTCTTATAGGTAAAGCTAATAGGAATTGTTTGCAATTTTTGACTTAATCCAGTGATATACTTTTACCCTAATTTTGATGGATTTTTTTATCCCGTGATTTGGTAATTGCTCGTTCCTAATTAGACACTAACCCGATCATGATTAATAATTTGATGGCAAATGCAACAGAATGATTAATATCAAAGTGCTTAAAATATTTACGAGACTAATTCTAAATTATGAAGATCTGGGGGATTGCTTTCAACCCATGAAAAGTTAAGGGCAGAAAAACCACAGTTTAATGAATTTTAATTACATCAACAAAATACTATAAATAGATTATTTATTAGTTAAGTGAAAGGGTAAGTGATTAGGAAAAGTAAACAATCCGAGGAGTAAATTAACAAATAACCTGAAAGGTAAATTAATAATACATATAATTTTAAGGTTATATATAAAAAACCCAATTTCAAAAATAAAACATTTGGCACCGGGATCCTCTATATCCTAATAGTGTTGTTGATTACAACTCACCAATAGTCTCCTTCCCCTGTATGAGCATCATGTGCTATATTAATTAAATAAATTATATAAAAACACTCTTAATTGTTGACCCAATTATATATCTAAACTACTTTTGTTTATCCATTTTACAGGGGAATTGTGGGCACTATCCATAATACAATTTATGTAGAGGACCTCTTCTCATAATTTGGAACGAAAAGCACGTAGTTGCTCCTACGTAAATCGAGTGAACTGTAGCCTTGAGAAAGCGCACTGGTGGAGGAGAGACTCTGACGCGCTTCAGGTGCCGTCATCTCGATTCTCGACTTTGTGGGGCCCACCTTAATGTGTATAGTCTTCGCATAATCCTAATAACCAAACTGCCCCCTCAGTCGTCTGTCGTAGTTGTTGTTTAATTATTTCTTTAAACCAGGATAGATAAAAGAAGCTTGCTTCTCTGCGGATCAAGCATTGAGGGTTATACTGTAACTTTCTCACAGAATGGGCACAAGTTTGTATTCGTTTCAATCAATCGCCTGACCTCACTTTCAACCTTAAATTTTCATGAAATCCCAAAAATAAGTCATCACCTTTTAAACATTAATTGATGTGGTTAGCAGTCTAGTTAAGAGGAGATCACGTGCTCACGTGTAAGAGTAGGCGAGGTCATTGTTGGGATTTTAGAGGAATTTTATCAGTAAAGTGGTGTCAAGCGGTTGACTGGATATAAGGTGATTTTGGTAAAATGATCATAGCCATAAATGTTTAACAATAGATTTAATAAAAAGTAAGAGTTAAAAATAACATGCCTGCACAAGAATTACGGAACAAGATTCTCATGTTTGCATTGCATTACTAAGTTTAAGGATATTAAAATGCAACTTTTAGAAATTTATAATATTTAAGTGTATAGTTTTAATTAGCTAAGAATATTTTGGTGCGGTATCGGGTAAAGAATAAGATATTTAAATGTAATTTACGTCAATTGGAAATTGCAACCTGATCTAACGCAACAACAAAAAGATTGCATTTCTGTTTTTAATTTGTCAAGAACGCTGGGTGTTTATGCAGTTTTAATTTTCATCTCCAATCAAGCAACTCCTCCACGGGAATCTACTGTCCTAAATTTGTTCCAATATGTTTATTTATGGTTTTTTTTCAGTTTGCATTGTCAAAGATTAATGCTCTGAATTGGTTTGTTGTTACGTCGATGTATTTCTTGTTGTTCCACATTGGGGCTTTTACTGGGTTTATTGTGCAACCGGGTCCTTTCATATGTATTTATTGTTCAATTACGCATGTAATTGATGAGCTCATTTGTTGCGCAATATATTGTTTGATTTCCACGGTTGCCATCATGATGTTGAAAATCCGGCAACAAACGAAGAGAGATGTTAAAACGGAGTTGAGGTGAATTTAATTTTGGTTTGGGTAAAACAAAGAGGTTTAAAAATAAATCCTACGAGATGCGAACATAAGAATTTTTCGGGAGAAATCCTCACACTTGTTGGCCAATATAACGCAGTAATATAACATTTTTTAAATCATTAGTCGTCTTCTAACAAGGTTTAAGCAGATCAATTAGTCCAGCCTAAAAAGTTAAGTAATCATTAACTCAGGATGAATAAATAGGTTAGCTAATATTTTTCAAGATATACACCCTCAAAGTTGTATGTATTTTTTAATTTGCCCCTCACATCTTCATAATTTTAAACCTGTCCCCCAGGTTGCTTCAACTCCCTAATTTCGTCCCTGACTCTAATTATAGTAACATTTCTAGCAGTTTTAAGGCTAAATTACTTTTATATCCATATTTAATTGTTTTTATTTATGAACGGAATACCAAGAAGATCCAACTACTACTTCTGTATTAATCTTGCTCAAAATCAACGGATTGCGGTCTGCACCCGAGGAATGATGATTGATGAATATATCCTCTTAACCATGGAGCCTATTCTCTCTTATAAACTCCACTCATCTTTTTTTTTTTTAAATCACCTAAGGATGACAATTAATCTTACACTTGTCAAATTATTTTTTGACTTTAAGATCTATGAAAATAATAATTTAGTGAGACTTAAAAGTTGTGAGTCGGTTTTTAACGAGATGTTTTAAGTTGTATACTTATACATCACACAATTATAAAAGAAAAAAATTAGTTATGATTTATATGCCCCAAATTTTGTATCCCCATATTACCATATATTGTCTCATGCACACATCACCTGAATCAAAAGACTAGTAGTCTAGTAGCACTGTAAGGACCCAAATAGGCACCTTCACAAGTACACAAATACACAATACGCTTGCTGAAATTTTCTAAACTCGTCCAACTTTTATACAAAGCTACAGTTGTTGATTCCTAGTTATTTCTTCTTGTATAAACTTCTTAACAAGATCCAAACTTCACTTTGAACCCGTGATGACCAGTCCAAACCTCCATTTAACAAGTCTCCCCTTAATTTGTTTATAATATACAACCAGAAAAATATTCAGAAGATTATCATTAGAAAAATACCACCCTTAGTTTTTATGCTATCAGGTTGTTATCATCAAGCACAACTCGGCTGCTACTTGTTTCAATTCACAAGTCATTCTTTCACGATAGGAGATTACCAAGGGTTCACATGCTCATTAGGCAAAAATTCTCTGCTGGTATGAAAAATGGTAATTAAAAGTTTATGCTTAGAATGGATCACTTGAGGATACCATGAAAATACATTTATCAAACAAATGTGAAAAATTACTTATAGGTTCATAGTGTAAGTAATACAAGATAGTACTCATAATAGAAAACACTTATAATGCTGGCAATATCCGGCCAGATGGGTGTAAGTTTGCAAAAGTAGTAATCACCTACACATCCATACTAAATGTTTTCAAGCATTAACCACTCACAGAAAACATACGGGACTAGTAGTCCGTATGTTTTCAAGCACTAATCACTCACAGAAAACATACGGGACTACTAGTCCTGTATGTTTTCTATGAGCACTAATCAGTGATTAGTGCCCTTAAAAACATACGGGACTACTGGGACTAGTAGTCCCGTATGTTTTCAGTGAGAGTTTTTCAAAATCGACATCTTTTTGGCCAGTTGGCCAAAAAGAGGTCGATTTTGCTAAATATTTAGCAAAAGTGGTCTATTTTCAAAATATTTCCCAAGGCATGTCCACAGAAATGCAACCTTCCTCCAGATCGAAACAATACAAGCGCTTATCGTCCGCTTCTACAAAATATACGCAGTCTCCCTTAACACCAAGTTCACTTGCAGACCATGATTAAAGGTACTCGATCAACTTAGTTCTGCCCTCTTGAGACAAAAGGTGCCAGGATTAGGCTGCAATTGCCATCAAATTATTATCACAGTACTGGCAGAAGCACAATTAAGTTGACAGAGTCTGCAAATTGAAGCTCCTGACCCGTGTTTAGATTTTTTCTTTTTCTTCCATGCTGGTTAGAAATAGATCTTTCTGTTTGTTGTATCTACTCAACCTGTTTAAGAAACTAAGTTCGAAATTCATCCTGAAATATGAGATATGGGCAAAACCTAATATTTGATGCAACTGAGACAACTAAAACTTTATGCTTTGTATTTAATGGTGAAGTTTCTTTCACCTGGAAAGCAGGTTGGAGACCGGAGAGGAACCTATTCGTTCAAATGGGCGTGCTGCCCTTGAGCTCAGTGTTGACATGACCAAGTGTGACACTTAACGGCTATGAGGTAGTTTTGTTGGAGCTATTAGCTGGATGAAGGGCATTTGACAGGTCAGTTATCGCACTTCGCGCAGAATCTTAACTCTTAATATTAAAAAGAAAAAGAAGAGAAAAAGATACTGCAGAGAGAGGGGGAAAAATTTACTCGACGCGATTTTCTCATGCTTAATCAGCCTTCCTGTCATATTATCAGCTCAAAGATAGAAGAGAAGCAACTGTTGGTTGGTCGAGTGGGCATTTTCTCGTCTCCATGACTCCACCTCTTTAGAAGGGATGGTTGATCCAGCAATTAGAGGCACCTCAATTTCCCTCCAAAATAGTCTCACGTTTCGCTGACATCATCTTGTTATATCCATTCAGGTATGGAATATTAGCTAGTTTGCTTTGCTGTCCTAGTACTATATATGCCTAATTTGATTGTTTTCATTCCTTATCCTTCATATATATATTCTGAAATAGAAATTCAATTCGTTATGCCTAAGATACGTTATCTGATACTAGCCAAGAGGCTAAGACAAGTTTTCAATTTTGTAATAGTAATCGTCTCCCTGTCTCTAGAGTTTTCGATTTTTGCATAAGCATTTAACATTAAAATAAGCGACGAGGTAGGTCTCCCCTACCTTGCAACTGCTTTGTGTGCTTTGGCTGTTGTATCCTGTGTCATCGTTCTTTTTGTTTTGATCAAGTGTCTGTTATCAACCACTAGAAAGTCGAAACTCAAAACTTCATCGGGGCACTCGAAAGCTATCTGTTGTTGATCAACACAAAATAGAAACTAAAAGGTTCCTAATGCCTGCCAGTGAATGTGGCCTTCGGTATGTGTTGATCTCCTGGTGCGCTGTGCGCTTTGATTCTGTGAATGCGTGCGTCTCTGCAGTACTTGTAAATGTGACGCTAAAATGTAGCTTAAGATCATCCATTTTTTTTCGTATGTCTCGTGGTAGAACGAATTAAATTTAGGCAACAAAAACCATGAATGCAAAAAAGAAGGGAAAATAATAATAATAAAGGAAATGCATATGTTCAAATTATTAGGAAATCAGAAAAACTATGGGAGATAAATTCGTTAAAACAATTTGTTTGAAAACAATTATTTCATGACTGCATTTAAACAAACTTTAACCAAATGAAAACAACTTGTCATAATTTAAATAATACAACATCCTCTATAAACGAAATTAGCGACTATGATCTAATATGATGTACGTGATCCCCGGTCGTTGTTTAAATAAGGCAACCATCGCAGCATTCAACTGAATATTGCCTCATGATAAAGGTAACCTCCCCGACGAGAAGGTTGAGAGTCAAATTACGACAATGTCCAGGTTATTCATGGGGACAATTGAGGGATAAGAAGGATAATTTGGGGTACTAACTAGCAATTCGTATGATTCGAGGGACTGACTATAAATATGAAGGACGCAAGGATTCGATAGAAGAAATTTTTAATTTAAACTCAATCCAAGTTTTATTTTTAAAAACCGACTCACTCCCGTTTTAATTACCAAAATCGACCCATTTCGTGGCCACGTCAGCAACGTGGCCACGAAGCGGGTCGCTTTTTTTTAAATAGGTTGCTAAATAGTAGGGGTTGCCAACCCCGATTATTTAGCAAATGCACAAGCTAAATTAGTCGGGGTTCGCAACCCCGACATATTTAGCATAACTTTTTTCAAAATGGTCAGGGTTTCCAATCCCGACCATTTCATTTGATGATTGACGCTAATTGCTTTGCTTCCGCTTTCATCCCATTCCTAAATTATGGATCACATTCAGCTCCATAATTATCAACTGTTTTGTCACTTCCCTTCATATAAAAAAAAACAATAATCCTCTATCAAAATCCAATTCACCTCCAATTAAAATTCAAGAACTGGGATGTCGTCGACGTTGCCGTCGTAGCCGGAAAACCTTGTAGATGACGAGACCGCAGACGATTTTGAACGCTAAATTAGTCTCAGGGCCCAATTTGCGGGCTCACGCGTTCAGCTTCCATTGAATTTGGATGGAGAGACACACACGTGTGGCTGGAGAGAATAAAATGAAATAGTCGGGGTTGGGAACCCCGACCATTTCATTAAAAAAGTTGTGCTAAATATGTCGGGGTTGCGAACCCCGACTAATTTAGCTTGTACATTTGCTAAATAGTCGGGATTGACAACCCCTACTATTTAGCAACATGTTTAAAAAAATCGACCCGCTTCGTGGCCACGTTGCTGACGTGGCCACGAAATGGGTCGATTTTGGTAATTAAAACGGGAGTGTGTCGGTTTTTAAAAATAAAAATTGGATTGGGTTTAAAATGAAAATTTCTTCGGATTCGATATGTAAAAAGGCCAAGAAATTACTCATGTTTTGACCCCTTATTATGAAATTGCGGCATTTTATTTCCAGCGGAGAGCCGACTATATCGTATCGTAGCTGAATGCTGAGCTGGCAGTCACCCGTTCTTCCTCCTCCGCGCTCCCGCCCACTTCACCATCTAAACGAATAAAATATACACTCTTCCAGAAATTCACGAAATTTTCTTTTCTTCGCTCTGTTGACGCTGTAGGTAATTTTTTTCCCCTGCTCCTCAGGATTTTCAATTTTTGATCCTAGGTTTCTAATTTCTTTGTCGATTTCTTTTTTTTAAGGTATTTCCCCCCTCGCTTTACAATTTTGAAGTTCTTTTACCAGTATTTCTTATTTCTTCTTCTTTTTGTTTCCTTTCCTCGAATTTTCGGGATTTTTAAGGCATTTTCTTGTCGCTTTTTCACAGTTTCCGAGTTCTTGATCCCAATTTTTCTCTTTTTATTTTCGCATTTTGCCGGATTTTGTAAAGGGAAAAAAACCTTTTTTAGGGTTTTATTTTTTTAGACCTTTACGATTTCCGAGTTCTTGATCTCTATCTTTCTTTTTTTTTTCTACATTTTGTTTCTCTTTCTCAGATTTTTTTGAGGAAATAACCTCGACTTCTTGATTCTAATTTCATCTTTTTCTAGGAATTGAAGAAATTTTTTCATCTTTTTAGGAAATTGGAAATGATGGTGAGATTTGATCAGATTCTTCTGCTCACGCTTCTTCTCTTCTTTGGGAACTCATTGTTGGCGTTCTCAGTGACTGATCCTATGGATCGTAAGCTTCTAGTTCCAATTTCAAGTATTTTGCTCATTAATTTTAGTTTAGTTGTGGTAAAATTTAATCCAAGATCAAAGTATCATCAAATGTATATAAATTAGTTGAAGAAAGAACTGATAAAATTTTGAGAACAATTTCAAGAGTGGAGTTGCTAAGATTTTTGTTGAGGGCTTTAAGGTTTAGGGTTTAGTTGAGGATTAGGGTTTAGGGTTTAGGCTGAAAATTAAGATTATGGTTTAGTGTTTATAGGGTCTAAAAGAACTAGGGTTTTTTTAATAACTTCTCTTTTGTCTTCTGTTGATTTCATCAGTGTCAGCTCTTGAAGCATTGTATAAATCCCTCAACAGCCCAACTCAGCTGATTGGGTGGAAATCAAGAGGTGGCGATCCCTGCGGCAATTATCCATGGACAGGGGTTTTATGCTCTCATCATTCTGTAGTTTCCATGTAATTTATCGTCTTGCGTCTATTTTTAACATACCTTCTTGCTTTCTTTTAGTATAAATTTCATTTAAATTGGAATGATATGGCTTATTATTTTGACTATGGGTAAAAGAAATATTAAAGGACTAGGACTGGATGGGTCGTTGGATTCACAGATCTCCAGTCTCTTGTCACTGAAAGAACTGTACGCATTCTTGTATTAGGTTCTCATTTCGAAGAATTTTCAAATTACTTGTCAATTTTTATTCTTGACTTTTAATTGGCTATGTGTCGATGGTTTCTTCTATGATGGTAGGGATGTGAGTTATAATAGCATTGGTGGTGAAATTCCTCACAGTTTGCCTCCAAATGCTACCTACATGTGCGTTATTTGTTTCCTCTTTCATTCATTTAACTGGTATATGTTTGTGTGCTTCTAAAATAGTAATGTTTATTTACATGCAGAGACCTGGCTGTGAATAATTTCAATTCCAGCATCCCTCACCCGATCCCTTCTCTGAAAGTTCTCAGTTACTTGTGAGTTTCTTAGTTGACTTTCTGCTTCTAGAAAAAAATGCAGTTGATGAAGAAGTTAATAGGCCATCCTCTTTTTTCTCAAACCTTTGCAGGAATGTTAGCCACAATTCCTTAACAGGTCCGATGGGGAATGTGTTTACTAATATGCAGGATCTAGAGCAGCTGTAAGCTCTCAATCCACTTTGACATTTGTAACTATGTGTATTGGGGTCATTACTGATTTACTTAACAATACTTCTTATTACATGGTCTGGTGTGATTTCAGTCATTAGCTATTTGTTCCGAATGGTATAACTTCGTAGTGATCCATTAAGTGGGTGCATATTTCAGGGACTTATCATTCAACCACTTTGTTGGTGATCTACCTAGCTCTTTTGGCTCTTTAGCTAAACTTCATACGCTGTAAGTTTGCAAAAGTAGTAATCACCTACACATCCATACTAAATGTCTCACCACCTTATCTCCATTGCTTGGCAGCCATTTAGAGAACAACGATTTGACAGGATCTGTTGTTTACTTGCAAGATCTACCACTTACTGTACTGTAAGTTTCCATCCATCAAGGTTTAGTTAGATTAGGGAATATATGTCATAATTATGTCTTTGATTTTATGATTGGGAGGTCTGCTTACAGGAATCTGCAGAATAACCACTTCAGTGGTTATGTTCCAAAACAATTTGAATCTATTCCGAGCTTGAGGTACGTCTTCCTGATGATAATTTGAACATATTTGATTTAGCACCTAGTCTGTTAGGTTTTTGTTCTCAGTACTGACATCAGGTATTACTCTTTCATATCCCTCCAACTGTTCAGAATTGACGGGAACCTGTTTCAGCCTGGTTTTAAAGGTCCTCCATCTTCTGTAAATGTAAGCACAGAATCACATCACTCACCAGCTGTTGTGAAAATCAGTCAGGGACACAATTTTACATCGAGTTCCCTGTTTTGGCGATTGTGCCTGGGAATACCAGCTGGTTGCATCTCTGTTGTTCTCTTAGCAGCTTTGTTGATTCACATTCATGCATCATGTGAAGGCAACCTCGAAAGGCCTAAAATCTCAGATGCGTCTTTCCATGTTCTCCCAGTTACTGCACCAAGAGGTAACTTGTTCCTTGCAGCTTTCTTCAAATACATATCTGTAGAGGATGCTACTCCACATTTGAAATATATATATATTTTTGGAGTTTTTACATACTTCTTCAGTTTAAAATAATTTGAAAGTTGCATGGGATGATCCCACATTTCTTAGTTTGCAGTAGATGGTTATTACTCGCACTTTTTTAAGCCACTCCAGCCAAGAACAATATATTTTCCTGAATGAAGTTGAAACACTCTGAAGAATTTTTTTGGACGCTGATAAGGTTTTGTAATTTGCCTTTTTTTATATAGCCTGACAGATGGTGACGCTAAAAAAGTCTGATACATCTGAAGATTGATCTGATTATCCATAAAACAGTCTAGGTTTAATCTTTCTATTTTAACTTTGCTCTAGATTGATCTTCGACAGTCTCCAAACTTATTAGGTTAATATTCCAACAAACGATGGGATGACTCTCTCCTGTGTGAACAGAGGTCAGAAGTATCTAGCTCACCTATTTCCATCTAATTTAGGTTATTCTTATCTAGATAATCCTGGGTGTAAGCCAGATGGAGAGCTTTCACCTTCAATTTGAACTATCGTTTTCTATTAAAGTTGTCTGCTGATTGCCCTATGAAAGTTCAGAATTCTCTCCACGGACTTGATCACGTACGTTGATGCCTTTTAACTCCTCTGAACCTTAAATTGTTTTGCTCTGTAGGTTTCCTGTGCAACCTATCAGTTCTTCATCACACCTTCGGGCAGAGTAGGAGTCACTCTAATCATTTATGCCATTACTGTTGGGAATTCTTATACCGAAACCCCTATTGCAACAGAAACGCAGAATAGAGAACAGTACACCAAATTTAACGAGGTTCGGCAACTGCCTACGTCCTCGGGAGCCACACAGATAATTTCTTATTAATCAAACAAGAAATTACAATTTGAGAGCAAATCCCTAAACTGGGATTTCTCAGATGAACACTGTAGCAACAGTGTTAATAATTGAAGGAATATACCCCTTTCAATCTCACTTGAGAATAAATGAATAACCCCACAATAAAGAACCCCTCTTTAATTTCCCCTCTCTCTCTCCTCTTAAATCCCTTTTCTTAATCTCTGTTTTTAATCTCCCCACAAACAGCCGTTGTGAGCTGGAGATGAAGAAATCGCTGCTGCGATTACAAAATGAAACGCTGCTGCGTTTTGGGGTGTTTTTTTTTCGCCGCCACCAGAGAGAGAAACGAAAGGGGGAGAGGGAAGCTTCAGCCGCACACAAAACCCTAGGGCATCGGGTTTCTTTTATAAGGGAATCGATGACAGGCTGGCGACAGCCTGTTGCCAGCGATTGACGAACGCGAGTGTGGGAGGTGCGTTCGTCGAAGGTCACGTTCGTCGAGAGGGGTGCGTTCGTCGCCAGGGCTGCGTTCGTCGAAGTCTTCGTTCATCGAAGGTTGCGTTCGTCGCCAGGGCTGCGTTCGTCGACTTCGCCTGCGTCATCTCCGCCATTCTCGAGCTCGTCGGAGTTTCGCCGGAGCTCCTCGCCGTCGGAGGTTTGTATCCACTCACAAATTAACAATCTCCCACTTGGAGACCAAACCGACGCTAACGGGCTATCTCATCAAGCTCCTCTCCTATGTGGCTCCGCCCTCATCATCTATGCATGAAGGCCAACTGAAGTTGCGCACAACTCCAGTTTCTGAACTGTCACCGTCTTTGTTAACATGTCTGCTGGGTTATTACTACCTGGAATCTTTTCCAGTTTCAACACGTCATCTTTCAACAGGGATCTGATGAAGTGATACTGAAGCGCAATATGCTTCGTTCTAGAATGAAATGCTGAATTCTTCGCCAAGTGTATCGCACTCTGGCTATCACTGTGCAAAACATTCTTCTCCTGTTTGAATCCCAGCTCTGTCAACAAACCCTGAAGCCATATCATCTCTTTACTGGCTTCAGTCACTACAACATACTCAGCTTCTGTAGTGGATAGAGTAACGATCTTCTGTACCTGTGACATCCAACTAACAGCTGTAGTTCCAACGGTGAACACATAGCCGGTGGTGCTTCTTCGGTGATCGACTTCACCGCCGAAATCTGCATCTACGTACCCTTACACTTCTACTTCTCCCTTACCAAAGTGCAAACACTTCTGTGTGGTGCCTCGTAGATATCTCAGAATCCACTTGACCGCTTCCCAATGAGCTTTTCCTGGATTCGACATAAACCGGCTGACCACTCCCACTGCATGGCCAATATCTGGTCTCGTACAGACCATTGCGTACATCAAGCTTCTGATAGCTGAGGCGTAAGGAACCTGAGCCATACTCTCTTTCTCTTCTTCTGATTGAGGAGACTGATCATTCGACAAGCGAAAATGGCTAGCCAAGGGTGTGCTCACAGGCTTGGCGTCGCCCATGTTGAATCTCTGCAAAACACGGTTGATGTACTCCGTTTGAGATAACTGCAAGAGACCTCTCTTCTTATCTCTCGTGATTTACATTCCAAGGATCTTCTTCGCTGGACCCAAGTCCTTCATGTCAAACTCCTTTGACAGCTGCTGCTTCAAACTCTTGATATCCTCCATATCTGCTCCTGCAACCAACATATCATCAACATACAGCAGTAGGATGATATAATTGGACTGATATCTTTTGAAGTAGCAACAGTGATCGGCGTTGCACTTCTGGAAACCTTCCTTGTGCATGAAGCCGTCAAACTTCTTGTACCACTGCCTTGGGGCTTGTTTCAGGCCATACAAGCTCTTCTTGAGTCTGCACACCAGGTTCTTCTTCTTTTCTTCTGAGAAACCTTCTGGCTGGTGCATGTATATCTCCTCTTCTAGATCTCCGTGAAGAAACGCCGTCTTCACGTCTAACTGCTCGAGATGAAGATCTTCAATTGCTACAATACTCATCACTGTCCTGATAGTATTCTGCTTCACCACGGGAGCAAAAATATCGATATAGTCAATTCCTTCCTTCTGCTGGAAACCCTTGACAACTAGCCGGGCTTTATATCTTTTGGAACCATCCTGCTCCTCTTTCACCCGGTACACCCATTTGTTGTGGAGTGCCTTCTTACCCGTGGGCAACTCAGCTAGTTCCCACGTCTGGTTTGATATGAGAGACTTCATCTCATCTTTCATTGCAAGCTCCCACTTGCTCGCATCTCCACACTGACAAGCTTCATCAAAGCTTTCAGGCTCCCCACCATCTGTCAACAACAAATAGTTCATGTATCTCCTGTTTGGTACAGGAGGACGAGAAGATCTTCTTAATATCGGAGCTGGTGCGTCGGGCTCCTGCGCACCATCTTGTCCAACAGGCTCTTCTGGCTGAGGACCCTCTGCATTTGGTTCTTCCGAGAAGTTGCTCGGGACATCATCTGCATCTACAAATATTGACTCGCTCTCTGAGTCATTTGTCTTGTGCATGTCCTTGTACATCACCTTCTCGTTGAATATCACATTTCTGCTCCTGATCACTTTCTTATTTTCGTTGTCCCAAATGCGATAGCCGAACTCATCTTCACCATAGCCGATGAAAGTATATTTCTTTGACTTGGGATCAAGCTTATTCCTGTCTTGATCACTAATATGCACGTAAGCTACATGTATGTGGGAAAATTGCAATGAAAAGAATAAAAGAAATTTGAATTGAATTCCTTTAAATCCCGATTACAACTTGATTACAAAAGAGAAGAAAACGAATTTGGTTTTCTCCTTTGTTTAAAATCTGGGTTCTTCACGGTGGCGATGGAGTGCCTCCCTCGAATGCTCACGTCGAGTTTGCTCTCCGTTGACGATCCGACGTCTTGATTCACTGGAACGATGTCTTCTCCTCACGATTTGACGTTGTGGAGAACTTGCGTGGCAAGTTTTAGAACTCTGAACGAGTTGATAACTCTGAACGAGTTTGAAGAACTCTGTACGAGTTGGAAACTCTTGAAAAAGAGTTGATTTAAACCGAAAATCGGTTAATAGCCAAGGATGAGTTTCTCTGTAGCTGAAGTTGAAGATGATCTTCCTTGGAGGATGATGCCGATCTCCTCAAAAGCTCGCCCAAGCTCCAATCGCTGCTGCCAATCCTCAGATCCAACAGTCAGCCGAAAAGCCAAAAAGCCAAAAGCCAAAAGCCCCGAACTCAGTTGAGTTTACCCCTATTTATAGGGAATTAAGGGTGGTAACTGCCCTCAGAATCCGCTCCTGAGTGGGCGTGATTCCCTCAGATCGTGGGGAAACGGTTTTAGAACCGTTCAACTCATGTTGAATGAGTCAAACGCCCACGTTGGCGTTCAGGACCCTAACCTCGCGTCTTAGGATTAAAACGCGAGGTTGGGTATTGGCTGAACATTGATGAACGCGAGGGTCGCTCGCGTTTTGGCTTGTTACTTGCTTGGAAACGCGGGGGTCGGTGTTGGTTGAACCCCTACGAACGCGAGGGTCACTCACGTTTGATTTGTGACTTGGAAACGCGGGGGTCGGTGTTGGTTGAACCCCTACGAACGCGAGGGTCGCCTGCATTTCTGAAATTGTGACGTGGGGATGACTTTCGCGTTTTAGAGAAGGTTGGTTGACTTGTAACCTCTTCTGTAGGGTGTTGTAAAGATCATTGTTGAGTGATCTTCACCTTGGCTGCTCGAAAATATGAGAGTTGTCAGATTGTAACTCCCGATGTCGATTGTGAAGGCTGTTGATTAGAGCTTTCATCAGTTGTCGTGAAGGTCGTCAGATTGTAACCTTCAGCGATCTACGTGAAAGTCTTCAAATTATAGCCTTCTGGAAGTCGTCAAATTGTAACTTCCATCATCGGTGTTTGATGGGGGATAAGCTATCTATTGTGATTTTTAGACAGCCTACACTACACAACCGAAAATTTTAAGATGTGAGAGTTTTACCTCCTTTCCGCACCATACCTCCTCTGGTATTCTGTGCTCCAATGGAACCGATGGACCTCGGTTGATCAAGTAAGCTGCTGTGTTGACCGCTTCTGCCCAGAACTGCTTCGGTAGGCCTGACTGTACCCGAATGCTTCTGGCTCTCTCTGTCAACATTTGGTTCATCCTCTCAGCTACACCATTTTGCTGAGGCGTGCCGGGCACGGTTCTTTCCATTCTGATCCCGTGCTCATAGCAGAACTTTTTGAATCCGGTGTCTTCATATTCACCGCCATTGTCGGTCCTGAGCTTCTTTATTCTCAGACCGGTCTCATTCTCGACCATAGCTTTTCATCTCCTGAAAGCTTCAAATACTTCTGACTTATGCTTCAGAAAGTAGACCCACACTTTCCGAGAGTGATCATCGATAAAAGTCACGAAGTAGTGTTTTCCACCAATGGACGCGGTGGTAGTTGGTCCCCACACATCTGAGTGAACGAGCTCTAGCTTCTGCTTCCTGGGGGTTCTGCCACTTGTCTGAAAACTGACTCTCTTTTGCTTTCCAAGTATACATTCTTCACACATATCCATCTCCACTGATTGCAGTCCTGAGAGTTTTCCTTTTGTGTGCATGATCTTCATCCACTTCTCACTCATATGACCGAGTCTCTGGTACCACAACTTTGAAGTCTCATTGCCTGTTGCAACTGAGATCAAACAACGTGCACCTGCTGTCATATATAGGGTATCAGTCTTCCTGTCTCGGACAATTGTCATTGCGCCCTTTGAGATCTTCCAATCATCTCCATGGAAGGTCGTGGTATATCATTCGCCAGCCAACTGGCCTACGGATATTAAATTCTTTCTCAGATCGGGAATATGCCTGACATCCTTCAGCTCCCATACTGACCCGTTCAACTTAATTTTTATCACGCCTTTGCCCACAATAGCACATGGTTGATCATCACCAAGATATACGTATCCAAGATTTCCGGGAACATACTTCTCGAAGAATTTTTTCTGAGAAGTAGCATGGAACGACGCTCCTGAATCTAACACCCAAGATTCCTCCTTGCTCTCCAAAAAGCATATCAATGCGTCGTCTCCTCTTGAAGTGGAGGTGACATTCACCTCTGCCTTCGCTTCCTTCTGTGCGCTCTTGCACTGATTCTTATAATGCCCGGTCTTTCCACAATTCCAACACTCGATAGCCTTCGAGCTGTTGCTTGGATTCCTTGATTTGGACCTCCTGTCCTTTGATCTACCTCTGTAGTTTGATTTTCCTCGTCCGTTTCCTCTGGTTGAATTTCTACCTCTTGACTTTGTATGTAATACTGAAGAGGTTGTAGCTTCACCAGTCTCTCTCCGTCGGATCTCCTCGCTGAGAACCAAATCACGAACGTCGCTGAACTTTAACTTTTTCTTTCCCGACGAGCTACTCACAGCTGTGACTGTAGCGTTCCAACTCTCTGGTAGGGAAGACAAAAGTATCAACGCCCGAACTTCATCATCAAACTCAATCTCAACTGAACTCAATTGGGTTGTAACCGTATTAAGTTTATTGAGGTGTTGTGCTACTGACGCGCCTTCCGTCATTTTCAGATTGAATAACCGCCGCATCAAATGAACTTTATTCGCGGCTGATGGCTTCTCATACATGTTTGAGAGTGCTGCCATAAGACCTGCCGTGGTCTTCTCTTTCGCTATGTTGAACGCAACATTGCGAGTCAACGTCAATCTGATAACTCCGAGGGCTTGTCTATCTAGAAGGTTCCACTCTTCTTCCTTCATAGAATCCGGCTTCTTCCCCGATAGTGGTTGATACAGATTTTTCTGATACAGATAATCCTCTATCTGCATTTTCCAGAATCCGAAATCTGTTCCATCAAATTTCTCAAGTCTGATTTTTCCTTCATCTGCGGCCATGGCTCCCACTTGAATCTGACTTCCTCTAGATCGTTTCAACGCTCTGATACCAGTTGTTGGGAATTCTTATACCGAAACCCCTATTGCAACAGAAACGCAGAATAGAGAACAGTACACCAAATTTAACGAGGTTCGGCAACTGCCTACGTCCTCGGGAGCCACACAGATAATTTCTTATTAATCAAACAAGAAATTACAATTTAAGAGCAAATCCCTAAACTGGGATTTCTCAGATGAACACTGTAGCAACAGTGTTAATAATTGAAGGAATATACCCCTTTCAATCTCACTTGAGAATAAATGAATAACCCCACAATAAAGAACCCCTCTTTAATTTCCCCTCTCTCTCTCCTCTTAAATCCCTTTTCTTAATCTCTGTTTTTAATCTCCCCACAAACAGCCGTTGTGAGCTGGAGATGAAGAAATCGCTGCTGCGATTACAAAATGGAACGCATTTCTCGTATATGTCCTCGTCACATGCCCCGTCCTCTTGTCCTGTAATATCTACGTCCATATTTGTATTTGGCAATGCAATAAGAAAAATACTCTTCAAATTTCATTCAGTTTTTTCTTATTTGATCACCTATGCGAAAATGAATGGAAGATTTCAGATTAGGCACACAATCGCACCAATTTGTTGCATGTAGCTAGAATATTTTTCAATATAAAATAGCTTGATGTCCTTTTGTTTGCAATGTCTAAAACTTCTAAAGTAAACAATTTGGACTTTGCAAAATGATGACAGCGCAGCAGAGTATCAGATCATTGTGCCTTCAAATTGTAAGTAAAATTTTGGTTGAAGGTTTCTTTTATGTGTAATCTCAATCTCAGAAGGTATGTCTTAGCAAATTTGCAGGGGTACTTTTCATATTTATTCATAATTTTTTTTGAAGACGAGTATAATGTTGCACACACAGTCTCGCCCTTTTCTTTGTTCAGATTATGTTATTTCCAAAAGTAATGATCAGGGGGGTTGTTGAAGTTATTTTCAGAATTTAGAAGGGCCCCAAACATATTCCATAGCAAAACGCCTGCACATGTGCACAAATAAACAATTGCATTGTGCCCCAAAATTTTCTATACTCATCAACTTTCACCCAAGCTACAATTGCTACTTAATGGTCATTTCCTCTTATATAAACTTCTTTTGCAGTGTCCAAAGTTAAGTTTGACACATCCGTTACCAGTACAAGTCTTCCCTCAGTATATAACGTAAAACCTGAAAGAGACTCTAGAAGGAAAAGTCGTTCACAGTCATTCAAGAATCTAGATACTCCAAAGATTTTCTCAGCTTTGGAACTACTTGAGGCAACAAACAATTACAGCGAGGACAATGTTATTGGTGAGGGTTCAAATGGTCGCGTTTATAGAGCTGAATTTCCTGATGGCCAGGTAATAATATTTGATGAAGCACTTCCAATGCAATATTAGAACCAATCTCCAAGAAGCTATCACTTATATTGGGTTTATGATTTCTTTCAATTTATAGTAATGATTCAAGTGCAAGTAATTTCTCCTTTTTCTACTTCCTCCATTTATCATGGTTTTAAAAATTAAAAGTAGGTAACCATCTCATATTCAGTCCTAGATTTATGCATCTCCTTCAAAGGTAAATCTAGACTTTCAAGGAGTTGCAGTCTTCCAAATACAACTATAAATCTTCTGTTGTGGACAAAATTTTGGTTTGCTCCTATTATACTTTCAAACCTATCATTGGGCTGTGAAAGGATTGAGTGATTTGACTACATTTTCCAACTTAAAATGCTGAGAAAAAAAAAGAATCACAAGAGAAAAAGGGAATATTAACTTGGTCATACACAGACTAAGAACTTAAGTTCTGCATCATCTGATTAATAGAGGTTATCATTTGACTTCAACTTCAGTTTCCCAGTTATGAAATACTTATCAGATATTATGGGGGCGGGCCGGGGTCTCGCGGCGGGGGGTGTTATATTTAATCAGCACATGGTACCAGGACATAATGTTATGTCTCTTATTCCCGTGTCTTATGGCTTTCTCAGATATTAGCTGTGAAGAAGATTAACATGGTTGCACTGGCTGCACATGAAGAGGAGGAGTTTCAAAATGTTCTTTGGAATTTGTTCTGTCTCAGACACCGAAACATCAACACACTCTTTGGCTATTCAGTGGAGCAAGGAGAACACATCCTTGTGTATGATTATGCTAGAAATGGGTCACTCGATGGTTTTCTCTTTTCAGCCAATGACAAACATAGAGCTCTTTCATGGAAAGCTCGGGTGGCGATTGCTCTTGATGTGGCCCGTGCTTTAGAGTATTTGTTTTTCAACTTGAGCTTCTTTTCTTCATATCTATATATTTCCATTCCTCCATAGTTAAGTTATATCTTATAAAAGTAATTGTACATTAACAGTTCTCAGCACAATCATTTCCAAGTTTTTCACCGAAAATCTGTTGACTTGATATCAGTATTAGATTTTTAATGTGTGAATAACAAAGGGACAAGCTGTTCAAACCTACGACTGAGAATTTTTTAGTAAAATATGGTAACTGTTTGGTTATTTCCTAAAAAACCAAAAAATAGAAATGAAAACCAAGAAATCTCAAAAAGTATAATTTCACACATTTCCATCCCTAAAACTCACCCACAACATCTAATAAAATATTATTTTTATCCAACAACTCATCCACCACATCTAATAAAATATTATTTTCATCCAACAACTCATCCATCACATCCATCGTATCTAATAAAATATTATTTTCATCCACAACATCACTCAACTCATCTCATCTCATATTTAAAAATCACTCACATCATCCAATAAGATTGTGACAACTCATCTCATCTCATTAACATTTCATTTCTTTGTTTTCCTCCCAAAAAGCTAGGAAAACAATTTCCTTAAGTGTGGGTCACATCATCCAATAATATAATGACAACTCATCTCATCTCATCTATTTTCTTATTTTTAAGAAATAACCAAACAAAAGAAAACAACCTATTACAAGAAATAGGTTTCTTATAATTCATTTCCTTATTTTCTCCGCCAACCAAACAACATCAAAACAAATTTTCTTAAAAAAATCACTCACATCATCCTATAATAAGGTGACAACTCATCTCATCTCATCTCCATTTCTTTGATTTCCTTCTTTTTTTAGCCAACCAAACAATCCCAAAGCCTATTTTTCTTAGAAATAGGTTTCCTTTTCTTTGATTTCCCTCTTTTTTTAGGCAAACAAACAGCCCGTAAAGGGATATCTGGGAAATAAGGAGATCAGATTTCCATGGACGGAATAGCCCTATGGGGCACATACTCTTCAAAATAAATAATTACCAAACAACCTTAGTATAGCAATGTTAATTGTTTATTGAAATACTGGTCAACTTTCCCCCTGAAAGAATCATTAATAAACTTTGATTGGAAATCATTATTAATATTCTTCTATTACATTATTAGTTTCTTTCTGTTGGTTCCAACTATTTTTATTGTTAATGGACTTTTTTTCCTGTTATGTGCTTATAGATTTATGCATTGTGTATGTTCTCCTCCAATTGCACATGGGAATTTAAAGGCAAGCAACATTTTACTTGATGATGAACTGACACCTTATATCAGCGATTGTGGACTAACTGTGCTGTGGAATCTTGTTGACTCAGAACCGAAGGTAACATCTCAATGTCTCACGCATAAAACAGTTTATAGTAAAGGCTTATATTGTCAATAAGGTACTTTCAACAAAGTTTCGGCTACATGACTCTTATTCTTTCCTTCCGTTCTGTTAATGGTTATCTCCTCCACTAAGTTCAAGTACTATCATATCCTTGTTTATTGCTTTCAACCAAGTTTTCTTAGGCCTACCTCTGACTCTTCTTTACTTCTAATTCTTCTTTCTCTTTTAATTATAATCTTGTCATATTCCTAATTAGAGCATTTAGTGGTCTCCTTTGCGTACAACCCAACCATCTGAGTTGATTTCTCTCATTCTATCCTCCATAGGAACAAACTTCAGTTTATTTGAAACACACTTACTACTTGTCCTATTTCTTAGTGTATATCGACATGTGCATCATAACATTCTTGATTCTGGTAGAGTCATTTTCGCTCATGTTTCTTAATTTGCAATGTTCATATCTATAAAGCAGTATTGTTATAATAGCCATCCTGTAAAAAATTACCTTCACAGTGTATTCTACAATCCCCTCGGACTGTAGAATACGGAAGATCCTGTTGTGATTTAATAATATTTCTATAAGTAGTTATTAGCCTAACTCGACTTCCTATAATTACATAGGGCATCTAAAATTTTCCTTCTAGGGCTAATTCTGTAATTTATTGCACTTTTAACTTATTGAGAGGACTACAGAATTATATTTTAGCATATCATGTTTATTATAATGAGTATGAAAGCAAAAGGTACTCAACTTAGTTTTGCCCTCTGCAACTTTCATAGAAAAAATTTGCTAAAAGGTGTTAGTACTAGGCTGCATTTGCCAATTGCCATCAATTTATTATTGTAGTACTGGCAGAAGTAAATTTAGTTTTAGTTAATAGAGAGTCTACAAATTGCAGCTCCTGATCCATATTTAGATTTTTTTCACGCTGGTTATAAATAGCCTCTTTCTGCTTGTTATATCTACTCAACCTGTTTAAGAAGATAAATTTGAAATTCATCCTGGAATCTGAGATATGGGCAAAACCTAATATTTGATGCGACTGAGAGATGCTATTCTATAGCGGAGATTGTACTGATGGACTTAGATGTGGGGCTTTGGATATTCCTAAAATAAGAAAAAGCGGAGAATTTGCTTCTTTTTTCCTACTTCTGTTTTAGGACTAATATCGCTCATCTTTAGACTCTGCATTGAAACACCAATCATATTTTTCCTGTCAACTTCAGCTAGAAATTTACACTACTACCTATGGCTGTAGTGGTGAAAAACCTTATGGTTTGTATTTAATGGTGAAGTTTGTTTCACCCATCAAGCAGGCTGGAGAGGAACCTATTTCTTCAAATGGTTATGCTGCTCCTGAGCTCAGTGTCCCTGGAGCTGACATGACTAAGTGTGACACTTACAGCTATGGGGTAGTTTTGTTGGAGCTATTAACTGGACGAAGGGCATTTGACAGGTCAGTCATTGCGCTTTGCTCAGAATCTTAACTCTCAATATTAAAAAGAACAAGAAGAGAAAAAGATACTGCAGGGGGGGGGGGGGGGGGGGGGT
>BQKN01063742.1:156048-173080 GCA_022839385.1 Asparagus kiusianus | reverse complement strand
CAACACCCCGCTCCTTCATTTAACCGTGCTGAAACAATCGCTAATCTCAAAATCATCACGCCCTCTACTCACGCGCGCTCTCTCTCCGGATCCGGTTCTCGGCGGTGAGTGATGGCACAACTGGCGACGGTACAGATCGACGGAGCTCCGGCAGCGGGAGGGAGGAGGCAACAGCAGCAGGGAGGCTTCGGGCAGTCGCTGACGGGATCATAAGATGACGGTGATGTGGTACTTCGCCATGAAATTCTTCTCTCTGAAGAAACCCCCCTCGGATCCTTCTCAGCTCATCAACAATTTGTTCCAGAAAGGCGAGCCCTTGGTTAGTTTTTATCATCAAAGCTCTAATTCTCTTGATTTGCTTGATCTTGTGACTTTATTTTATGAGAGTGTAATCTTTAGTTTACGATCAAAGAAAAGGATTGAAATTAGAATTTTTTTTTTTCTAAACCCAAAATCTCATCCGATGCATCATTAACACTAAATTATATCATTTAGTGTTGAAATTAGTGGAGATTGTACTTCTTTTTAACTTAGAAGAGAAGAAAACAATGATCTTGAGCACTGGATTTTGTTTGGTAAAGTATTATCTTGTCTAAATTGTGTGCATTTAGTGGCGAGTTTTATCGAATAGCTTGTATGCTTGTTCTTGAAATTGAACTGATTAGGAACCTAGAATAGTTTGTAAAATAATTGAATCACGATTCCTGGTCCCATTTTATCTGCTTGGGCTGACAATGCGACTTTTCATGATGTAGAAGTGTTTTGCACACAAATTATAACTCGGGTGAGTAGTGTAACCAACTCTTTCACCATCTAAATAGAGGTAATAATGTTTTGTTTGAGCCTTTGAGGCGCCTATTAATTACCATTATCCAAAGCTGTGCATGTGTGATCATTCTTGAAGTCTGGAATTCCGAGGCTAGACCACTCTCCGTATTAGCTAAGTTCGATTTGTCTTTTGCATTTGTCAATTGCTTGCCTCATGTGTTATCTTTTCTTTCTTCCTACAACAATCATTGGTTCGATCTCTAGAGATTTCATTGTATACTAGCACTGTTTAATATGAACCAACATGGAGTCCTATTCTTGTCTATGTTATGTCACTGATGATCGCTCGAGGTACTCCAAAACGGGCAAAAATGTTCTCTTTCAAAAATTTGACAAGTTTTGCAAGCTACCGCCTCAACCCATTTTGACATGTATTCAACGGCTACTAGAATGTAGACATTTCCAAAGGAATTTGGAAATGATCACATGAAATCAATACCCCACAGATCAAAAAGTTCAACGGATAAAATGGGTTGTAGAGACATCATATTTCTCCTAGTGACCTTCCCTAACAGCTGACAGCGGTTACAGGTTTTGCAAAACTCGAATGAATCCTTAAAAAGAGTGGGCCAATACAGCCCAGATTGGAGAACTTTTTCAGCTGTTTTTCTGGGACCAAAGTGGCCCCCACAGGCTTGCTCATGACAGAAGGATAGAACACTCCTAGTTTCTTCAGTGGGAACACACCTCCTAAAGATCTGATCAGGACAGTATTTGAACATATATGGATCATCCCAGTAAAAGTATTTTACTTGGGAGAGAAAACGGGATCTATCCTGTTTGGACCAATGAGAAGGGATCTGGTTCATGATTATGTAGTTCACAATGTCGGCGAACCAGGGAAAAGATTGGATTTCTAGGAGTTGTTCATCTGGAAAATGTTCATTGATTGGAACGGTTGATGTTGGTGCATTTGGGAGTCGAGAGAGGTGATCTGCTACGGGGTTCTCTGTTCCCCTTCTGTCAAGAATTTGAATGTCAAACTCTTGAAGAAGGAGAATCCATCTAATGAGCCGTGCTTTAGCATCCTTTTTGGTCAAAAGATACTTTAGTGCGGCATGATCTGTGAAAACTTTGGTTAAGGAACCGATGAGGTAGGACCTGAATTTTTCTAAGGCAAAGACTACAGCTAAAAACTCTCTCTGTGACAGAGTAATATTGCTGGGCATTATTCAGAGTCCTACTGACGTAGTAGATCACATGCGGTTTTCCATCAAACCGTTGTCCTAAAACAGCTCCAATCGCAGAATCAGATGCATCACACATAAGTTCGAATGGTAAGGTCCAGTCCGGTGCATGAATGATAGGAGCTGTGGTTAGCTCCTTTTTCAGATATTCAAAGGCTTTGAGGCAGTCGGGGGAGAAGACAAATGATGTATCCTTGGCTAAAAGATTGGTCAAGGGTCTAGCAATTTTGCTGAAATCCTTGATGAAACGTCGGTAAAAACCAGCATGACCAAGAAACGATCTGACATCTTTGACAGTTTTGGGAGGAGGGAGATTGGAAATGAGATCTACCTTAGCTTTGTCCACTTCGATTCCTCTATTGGAAACTACATGTCCTAAGACAATGTCTTGTTTGACCATGAAATGACATTTCTCCCAATTAAGAGTCAGATTTTTCTCCCTACACCGTTCTAGGACCAGTTTAAGATGATGCAAACATTGGGAAAATGTGTCACCAAAAATGGAAAAGTCATCCATGAAAATTTTGAGAAATCGCTCTACCATGTCAGAAAAAATACTGATCATGCAACGTTGGAATGTGGCCGGTGCATTGCACAAGCCAAAAGGCATGCGTCGGTATGCGAATGTTCCATACGGGCAAGTGAAGGTGGTTTTCTCCTGATCTTCTGGAGCGATAGGGATTTGATTGTAACCTGAATATCCATCCAGGAAACAGCAGAACTCATGCCCTGCTAAACGCTCTAACATTTGATCAATGAAAAGAAGAGGGAAGTGATCTTTCCGAGTGGCTAAGTTGAGTTTTCGGTAATCAATGCAAACTCGCCATCCAGTTTGGATTCTAGTGGGAATCAACTCATTAGCCTCATTTTGGATCACGGTGATCCCAGATTTCTTTGGAACAACTTGGACTGGACTCACCCATGAACTATCAGAAATGAGATAAATGATCCCATGATCGAGATATTTCAGAATGTCTTTCCTAACGGCTTCTTTCATTACTGGGTTTAACCTACGTTGAGCATCTCTAGTAGGTTTGGCATCATCTATCAAATGGATTCGGTGTTGAACAATGGTTGGACTAATCCCTTTGATATCAGCCATGGTCCATCCAATGACTTCCCTATTCTCTCTTAAAATAGCTAAGAGAGCTTCCTTTTGACCGGTAGTCAACTCAGAAGAAATGATAACTGGTAAAGACTCGTTCTCCCCTAAGTAGGCATACTCTAGATTTTCGGGTAGAGGTTTGAGCTCTAACTTAGGGGGTTCCTCCACAGATGGGCGAAGCTGGACTCGGGGTTCTATCTCTAAAGGTTCTCGTTGCCAGCCAACAGCAAAAACATGATTGTCCAGTGGTTCTATCTCTAGTTCGTCATCAGAAAGTTCTTCAATCATTAAATCAGATACATTTGTATCAGACTCACACTCTCCCTCTTGTTGTTCACTGGATATTCATTGAATGAAATTCACTTCCATGGGTTCATCAGATGGATCACTAGGTTGTCTTCCTAAGTTGAAGATATTGAGGTCAACAGTCATATTCCCAAAAGATAGTTTTATTTGACCGGTTCTACAGTTTATCAAAGCATTTGAGGTAGCTAAGAACGGTCTTCCTAGAATGACGGGGATTTGACTTTTGAGATTAGAAACGGGTTGCGTTTCCAAGATAATAAAATCAACAGGGAAAATGAACTCTCCAACTTTGATCAGAACATCCTCTACCTCTCCTTTGGGAATTTTTACAGATCTATCAGCTAACTGTAGAGTGCATCTTGTCGGTTTAAGTTCTCCTATACCTAGCTGTTGATAGACTGAATAAGGAAGGAGGTTGACGCTGGCTCCCAAGTCTAGAAGTGTCTTATCAATGTGAGTGTTACCTATGACACATGGAATTGTGGGACAACCAGGGTCCTTATATTTTAACGGCATTGGTTTCGAAAAGATTTCACTGAGGTTGGCAGCTAAGAAGACTTTCTTGGGGACGTTGGTAGTTCTTTTCTTAGTGCATAAGTCCTTCAAGAACTTTGCATAAGAAGGAATTTGTTCGATTGCATCTAGGAGAGGGATGTTGATCTTGACCTGTTTAAACGTTTCTAGGATTTTCTCAACCTGCGGGGAGTTTTTCCTAGGTTTGAGTCTATCTGGAAAGGGGGCAACGGGCCTATACCTATCTAGATCAGACTCAATCTCAAGTTCAGCATTTTGGTCATCGGAAGAAATTGCTTCATCGGAAGGAGTGTTTTGAATGGGAGAAGGGGTTTGATCCGGTGGCATTCTGACCTGATTGTCTATTTGTTTTCCTGATCTCAGAGTGTGAATTGCATTCAGTTGAGCTGGGTTGTTGGAACTGGATCCAGTGTCTTTAGGGTTTGCAACAGGTTGACTAGGGAATTTTTCTTTTTCTCTCTCACTCACGGCAGCGGCTAGTTGCCCAAGTTGGGTTTCTAACCGGGCTATGGCTTGTGTGTTCGAGTTGAGCACTTGGCTGGTGGTTTGCATGAATGAATTTAGAGTGGTGGATGATTGGATCAACATGTTGTAGTTTGTGTAGAAGCTTTGATCATAGCTTCTAAACCCTTTTCTAAGACACTTAAACGTTTATCATGATCAGAATTTGAAGGATTTGTAGGCTGGTGAGGATGAGGATGTTGGTTTAGAAAAGGTGGGTTAGAAAAATTGTTCGGTGCATTGAACGGGACATTGTTTCCCCTCGGAAATTGTGGGTTCGACGCAGGAATGAAGTTTTGGTTTCCATGAGAATTTCCTTGGTTCCAAGCAAAATTGGGATGATTTCTCCAACCTGGATTGTAGGTTGGAGAAAATGGATCATTTCTGGGACGCTGGAATGCAGCGTTCATCTGTTCTAATGCATGGTTATTTCCTAGAAGAGGACATTCCTCTGAAACGTGGGTAGGAGACTGACAGTTATGACATCCCGGGGCAGAAATATGATTGATTTGAGCCGGAGCTCGTTCCTTAACTTCTAAGGCTTCTAACCTCCGCATAATCTTCGCCATCTTTGCTTCAGAAGCAATGTTTGACTCCAGGGAAAAACCACTAGACTTAGACTGGGAAACAGATGAAACCCTGTCATCACAGTTTTCCCACTGCATTGTTTTCTCGGATAGACTCTCTAGGAATTCCCAAGCTTCATCGGCGTTTTTTCTCATAAAATCTCACTGACACATCGATTCTAAAGATGTTTTTAAAGAATAGTCCAATCATTCATATATGACTTGGCACAGTTGCCATTTTTCTAGACCGTGATGAGGACATTGGATTAAAAGATCTTTAAATCGGTCAAAGTATTTCCAGAATGGCTCTCCCGGGATAATTTTGAAATTCTGAATGCTGTTCCTAAGCTTTACCGTTTTGTGAATAGGGAAAAATTTCTTAAGAAAAACGGTGACAAATTCCTCCCAAGTTGAGATGGAATTTATCGGTAAGCTGTACAGCCATTTTTTAGCTTTGTCCTTAAGAGCAAATGGAATAAATCTAAGCTTAATCGTATCTTCGGTTAATTCTCTCATTTTAATCATAATACATACTTCCTCAAATTCCGAGATAAATATATATGCATCTTCTGTTTCATTACCTAGGAATTTGGGAAGCATGTTTATGAAATGCGGTCTAAGCTCAAAATTTGCTCCATTTACTTCGGGGAGTCTTATGCAAGATGGAATTGCATTTCTGGTGGGGTAACACATATCGTGAAGAACTGGTTGATTTGCCATTTCTTGGATTGGTTCAACACGGATTAAGCGATGAAAATTATCACGAACCCAAATTTGCATACACCAAAACAAGTTTTTTTTTTAAGAAAGAAAGAAAATTAGTTTTTTTTTTAAGGAAAGAAAGAAAGAAAATTAGTTTTTTTATATGAGAAGATAAAGAAAAAGAAAAATCCTAACTAAAACAAATCAAGGCAATCACTTTTCAATCAACTCTAACTCTAGGGTTTAGCCTAACTCAACTAGACCAGCTCCTAACCAAAAACTCCTACAGTGAAAAGATCAAAGTTTTACCCAGGTAGTTAGCCAGGTAAGGATAGTACTAGAGGGTGATCAAAGATCAATTAAGTACCTCTTTCCTTGTGGAGCGCTTTACGCAACCCCTAAACCTTGCCTTAGACACCAACTATTCTGAGAAAACTTAAACCGTTCACTTAAGGATTTCTTGTTCCTTATTGAGCTCGAATCCTTAGGGGCCAACGTCTAATGAGTTTTAGAAGGCTTGAGTTTGTGAAGTGAGGAATTAGTGATTTGTGGGCTAAGGAAAGGGTGATGAAATCCCTTGCCTTATCTTGATTGGGGTTTTGCCCTTAAGAATGTTTTAAGTGTGTGCCAAATCAAGTGCTATAATCACTTTGGTGAATTCCTACACTATATGAAATGCAACCCTAGAAATTAAAAGCGACTAAAAAGGATGATAAAAAGAAAATCTTTATATTTTTTTAATTATGGTCAACAACAATCAAATGTGAGAAGATGATTCATGTTTGAATTTATTATCTTGTTAGTTAATGTCCAAGTGAAAGATGAATTTTATTATGGTCAACAAAAAAAAAATCTTTTTTTTAAAGCCTAATTGTCTCTAATTGTGAAGCTAGCTAAAGAGGGTGGAATTGAAAACTAGAAAGAAGACTTACCCGAAAGCAATGCTCCAAATTCTTGATCTTCAATCCAAGATTTTCAAGTTCCAAGCGGTTCCTTCACAAGAAAAATACACAAGTTAAAGAATCAAGTTAATAAAAATCCTATTTTAGCACATTCCCCGGCAACGGCGCCAAAAACTTGGTGCGGCATAATTATGTATCAAAATTGCAAGTGCACAATTGATCAAGTTATAGTATAAAAATTATCGATCCCACGAGGAAGGTGATTTTAAGAGATTATTAGAAATGGTTCTTATGTTTTGTGCATGACAATTAGGAATAAAGAATAAGTATGATTGTGATGAGTGGTTGTTGTGAATATATGCAAGAGACAATAAATTGAATTTTAGAGGAGAGAAGAAAGAATTAACGAATAAATGAAATCATAAGGCAAGAAAGAAGAATGAATAAAATCAAGAAATAAAACCAAGAATGAAAAGAAAATTTAAGAAAGTCAAGATGGAGGATTTAAAAGAGGTAAGAAATCTAGAATATAATCCACTAACCAATTTCAATTACAAAATATAAACTATTCTCTTTTTATCATATTTCAACTTAGATTTATTAAGCATAGATTATCAAACCATTTAAGGAAAGTGTAACCTATCAAATTATCATCTAAGTTAAAATTACTATTCATGATAAGAACAACAACATGATAATAATCCTAGAATTCATAAGCATAACCTATCAAACCATTTAAGGAAAGCATAGATTATCAAATTCTTCTTCTACCGATTAGTTCTCTAGTTGATTATCCTAAACATGAATATTTTAAGTGCAAGAGAATAATTCATACAATATAAAGGAAATTAGACTAGTTTCATACAATTCTAAGATTCTTATAAGAATTAAATTCACATCTTAAGAAATAAAAGAAAGAAGAAAAGGAACTAATTACAAAAATAAAAAGAAAAGAAAAATCTAAACTATGAACAAGAAATAAATCTAACTACAAAGAAAATAAAAATCTAAACTACAAAATATATTACAAAAATTAAATGCAAGAAAATAAATCTATTCTACAAATTAAAGTGCAAAAAGAAATAAAAAGACAAGAAAGTAAATCTACACTACAAGCATGAATTTAAATCTAACTAATAAGCAATAATAAAAAAATTACTAAAAAGAAATAAAAGAGAAAAGAAATACAAACCTTCAAATTGCTCTTCATCTCCATCCTCATAATTCAACAAAGAGGAGAAAAAACAAATTTAAAGAGGAGAAAAATTATTTTTATTAATTGCAACTAAAGTTATAATTTTTGGAAGGCCTTCTCAATTAAGAGTAGACCTCCTCTCCAAAAGGAGTTTACAAAATTTTTTACACCTCTAACCCCTCACTCTCTACCCCTATTTATAGTAATCTTCAATGAATATGAGCCATTGGATTTGTCTTGAGCCCCAAGCAACAATCTCCACCTTTGAATTTGGTTTTTTTGTTCTTCTCTAGCCCATGTGATTTTCAAAATCCGGCCCATAAAGAAAAATCCAAAGCTGCAGCAAACATTTGATTTATGTAAGAAAGTTTGGCCCAATCACATTTGATTTTCCAAAACAAATTGAAAATCCGGCCCATAGCAAAATAAATCATTTATTTCGGCCCATTGAAGCTTTGAGCTAAGTCCCCATTTTCAGCAGCCAATAAATTCGGTCCTTGAGTCATTTGATTTTGAAAGCAAAAATCAAGTCCGGTCCATCTTGTGTTCTCAGCAGCAAAGTCCGGAGGCTCATCTCATGCATTTGATTTCCAAAACAAATCAAGCCCAATTGAATTTGATTTTCCAAAACAAATCCGGCCCACTCATGTTACAAGCCAATTCATGTGATTAAATCCAAAATAAATCCGGCCCATTCAAGCATTTGATTTTCCAAGTCCAAGAAGCCAAGTCCGGTCCACATTGATGAAGTGCAGCAAAGAAAGAGTCCGGTCTTGTAATCTTGAATAAATGCATAAAAGCCCACTTCATTTCTATTATTTGCATCCAAGTCCACGTTTGATTCCAAGCCTCTACAACCAAGTCCAGCAGTCCGGTTCTCTTGGCTTTTTGCTTCAATGTGCTTCTAAAATGCTACAAAAATAGAGAAGAGAGATTTTGAGGGGTTTTTTACATTTAATAATATTTATTTATATTTCCATTCATTTATGTATAAACTAATCTAAAAACAGTTATTAATGGTATATTTATTCATGTAAAATAGATAATGAGGATATAAAATTATAATAAAAATATGATTATCATTATGACATGTGGCTATATCTATCTGAAAAGGAGAAGTTTAATGACTTTGACAATGTGAAAGCTCTCATATGGCACGAGAAAAATATTCCATATGCAATTTAAGGACCAACTAGCAGCAAGTCTCTTTCGTTGAAATTTACACCATCAAAGGTACTATCGGATATAAAAGGAGAAGCTTGCTGGGAAGCCAAAAAGAGGCTAAAGAATGAATGTATGATGCTTGAGGTTCTATCTATTTTTCAGTTTCCCCTTCTATATCATACAAAATACCACATCTTTGCTCTCGGAAGTCACCTCATGGATCTCATCTCTTTCCTTATGAATTGTGTGCAAACTTTCTTTGGTTCTTACGGGTGAAGGAAGGTCTAGAAGACAAGAGCAAGGATGAGGATCCTGTGGAATGGGATTCTTAACCAAATATCACAATTAATCTCGTTGATGATTTCACGAGGTATATTCCATACCCTAACAACATACTTTTTATTATTGTCACCGTAAGCTAGCAACTTATAGGGAAATTTAAGATACCAATTACTTACTATTTGTATTCATTTTCTTGTAACTATATCTTTATTTTGAATCGGGAATGTGTTCGTACTTTTCTCCCTGTAATTGTATTGTTGTTTCCTCTAAATCTTAAATGATTAAAACATTTTTTTGGGTACTTATTCTTTATCACTCCTTGTAAACTTTTTGGTGAGAAAAAGATGTAAGCAAATATCTGTTTTCAGATATGATATTTGATATCTCCATTTAAGATATAGATATACTATTTTTAGATTTAGACCTTATCCATCTCCTTGAATTATAGGAAGTTATCTGAAATATTTAATATATGCACAAGAAATGGAATATAAATCCTCATTATCTTTTGCTTTCAGATTTTGCTTCTTTTCAATCATATTTGGTTTCAAGTAGTTTTTTCTCTTTTTGAAGTCATGTAATTCTACTCTTATGTCCTCCATTTTTGTAGTTACCCACATAACGCGATAGATACGTTGATGTTGTTATGACTATCCCTAAAAGAACATTGTTTCCCATGTGTGGTATGAAGTTGGCCTTTGACCGTGAGCTTATCGGCCCCACAATGTACTTTGGCCTCATGGGAGATGGCCAGCCGATCGGTCGTTACGACGATATGTGGGCTGGATGGTGTGTGAATGTGTGTAATTTAGCTCATAAAATCAAGCATCTTGTTGTTTTGTTATTTCTAATTCTATACACATGATTAAGACATGATTACCTTATATATAGTTCCTATCACATTCTTTTGAGTAGATTAAGATAATTCAGATTTACGGGGATTTTTATTTTTGGTTGTTTATAGAAATTCTCATGAAATTTAAGAAAATGGGTAATTAAGAGAAGTTAAGAAGGAAGTCATCGTATAATCTGAATAGGGTAACTGGGTTATCAAGACAATTGAAGAATTACGACAACTGAAGGATTAACCAAAATGTTATGTATTTGCATTATCTTTTTTGTAATGAAAAAAATAGATTAACCAATTGAAGGATTTATATAGATTAGTCTTATTTGATTTGATTTCCTTCGTCATCTGAATTCAATATGTGAATTGGTTGATTTGATATTACTTGAGGTACCGTTTGGCAAAGGGTTAAGTGAAGGGTTAAGGAGACTTAAACCCTTCTTAACCTGCCAAACACAACAAATCTATATAAGGGTTAAAGTGAGTTAACCCTCTATAATTTGCCAAACATAAAAAATATAGAAGGATTAAGTTAACCCCTCTAGAGGGGTTAAAATGAGTTAACTCCTCAAAATGAGGGGTTTACTAATATTCCTATTTAGATGGAATAAGAGTTAACCCTTCTAATTATAAAGAAAATAGTCAAAATCATTGTTATTCCCAAACACTAAAACTGATCATAAGGGCTAAAATAAAACTTATTTAACGGGTTAATAATTTAGTCATTCGGATTATCAAATGGGCTAAGTACATTAATCCTTCTCTTTAACTCCTCTTTGTTAACCCTTTGCCAAACGGGGCCTGAGGGTTTTTCTTTCTTCTATAACATTCATTGTTTTTAATTAGGAATCAAAAGAAATTTGCTAAATTTAATACATTATACAATGAGGCATATATGTAGGTATGATCCGGTTCATCTCATTCACAGATTTTGTTTTTTTAGAATTGTATGTATGCATATTTTTAAAAGTTTCTTAAGAGGTTGGTACAAACTACGAAGGAGGATAATGAAAGGTTCTTGCTAAAGCTCAAAAATCGAATGCAGCGGTAAAAAATAGATTTTGAATTGAGTTTTGTTTTTTGTTTTTTTTTTTTTGATTAATTGGGTAATTTTTTGGTGTTTTTGGGGTTGGGATTGATAATCCAACGATTGAGGTCTGATTCGAGCATTTGAGCATTGATGTAGAGGAAATTGTGGGGAATCAAGGACAAATCTAAACAACATCGAAGACAACACAAAATGTAAGAATATGTAGAGAAATAATCTTTTTTTTTTGTATTTGTTTATTAAACTTGAAAAGAAGAATCCTTACTTAGGTTAACTTTTTTCTTCATGACCCAATGTTGTATAGTGAACATTTATTTTTGTGACGTTTTGTTATATCTAAGAAGAATCATGGAGATATTTCTACTACACATAGAAATACCTTGCCGTCCATTCTGATTTGAAACTAACTTTCTTCTTTATCTTCGAAGTAGGAAATCGGTTGCCTATAAAAGTTGAATAAATTTGTGTAGTATTCTGGTGTCCAAATTCCACTAATTTCAATGTAATGTTTTGGTTGTTCTTTCTATTATCTTTCGACAATACAAGCTCCGATATTTAATTTTCCTTAACCATATTTAATCTTTTCTTAAAATATTACAGATATGGCCATCTAAGCAGGGAATATAGGTACCTTTTCTGGATAGAAATTTTGAATATTACCAGTATGTATTAGTCTCTATTGTATGCTACTACATACCTTATTAGCTGTCATGAATTCCTGTAATGTTTTGATTACTAGGCTATGTGTAAAGGCATTAAAAAGTTCATTGGGGTTTGTTGACAAATTAGGGTGGTTCTGACATGATAGGCTAGATGGATGTTAATAAAAGTTCTAAAGATAGTTTAATTTTTGTTATTCTACAAGAAACAAGTGTTGATAGTTCAAAGTTTAACTCAAAAACATAAATTAAAAAAAATAATTGTGGCAATGTAAGCTTAGGATTATGCATAATCACCTTGGGCAAATTAGTTTAAAGATTCCCTACTTGCATCTGTATTTTTATCTCCATAGAAATTAGTATTGCACATAGCCTAATTATCCTACAAAGATATTTTATCTTTTTTTGGTGAAAGAAAACTTTTCATTTGCCATGAGCATACAAAACATAATAATCTCTATAGACAAATTAACTCAGGCATAACCAAGTAATCTACAGACATCTCAAGAAAAAGATACAATCCCCAAGACTCAACAACTAATACAAAGTCTCTACTACATGGCTAAATATTATAAGCAGTATGACAATGAAAGAGGCCTACAAAAACATAAAATGTGGTCAACTTTAATACTTCAGCAGGGCTCTCTCTTACCTCCATTCATTCTACAGTTCCGTTCTTGCCAGATACCATAACCAGCAACTGTCAAGGCTAATCTTTTGATTCTTTTTGTAACGTAATCACCCAACATTTGAGTATTATGCTGATTGAATATTATATTCACATTTGAGTATTATACCAATTGAACATTATTTTCCACTTGAAACTGCAAAACCTGAATTTTAACACTATATCCATCCATTCCATATCTACGCTGCAAATGCATGGTTAAAGAACAAATGTGCATTATTCTCAATGGCACAAACACACAAGATACAAGTATTTTATGAACTTTTATTTTGAATTTTTCATTTTTTTTTTCTTGACTTTGGCCAAATTCTTAGTATTGCAGCAAAATAAAAGGAAATTTTATAGCATTCCAATTGTGTTAATAGTTCAAGAGACTCACCAGTTTTATTTGATTTTGTTATAATTTCTATATCGAAGCGACTAAGCAGAGCACCGTTGAATTTGAATTAGTTTACTATGTCCCAGATGCTTATTTTCAATTCTAGGGGATACATTTAATTTATTGGTTGATGCTTATTTCAGGTCAAGTTTAAGATTGAAAACCCATCAGAATTACAAGTTGAAGATTAATAAGAAGAAAGCATTATCGCCAAAGCCCATAAAATTTCTTCAGGTTGTAAAAACTCAAAAAGAGCAGCAAGAAAATATAGCGTTCCAAGCTGTACAGTTTACTATGTCAAAAATTTTGCTGATTTTGAGTTAAAGCATGTCAAATATGTTAGTTGAGGATTAATTCAATAGTGACTTGATAAAGGGGTTTCTTTGGTTTGCTTGGAGTAATTTTATTGTGTGGTTTAATAGGGTAAAATTTTGTGTAGACATGAAGAAAGGTGATTGTGCGTTAGTAATTGTTTGGCAATTTGTTCAATTATTAACATTGACTTGGATAACTTGACGATTACTATGTAGTTTGGGTAACTTGAGGGTTTTGTTGTTAGCAGATTTTTTTAAAATTTGTAGTATTATATATCTTTTCGTTACTGATGTGGGAGAATTTTATGAACTGTAGATGTTTGGTAATAACAGTAATAAGCTTGTGAGTTGATTATGAGTAATATTCATGTTTGATAATGATAGTGATAAGCTTATGGGTTGATTATTAGTAATATTCAGTGATCAATGATTATTGGTACATAATTATCATTATTTCCTGATTACAAATAGTTTGATTCTTAAGTAATTAGTTTCATTAATGAATCTGCTTATTCGTTTAGGAAAGTAAAGTTATAAAACAACCTATGCTTTGCATGGGCATGAAAACTTTCTTCTGTTCTTAGCTCTCTAATTTGCTTTGTAGATAGTTGTTATTGTTACAAATTTATTCTTGTCTATATATCATTATCTTTCATCAGGAAAGATAATTCAAATAAAATCCAGCAAATGTTGCAAAGATGTTCTGAATGTGAATATCTTCAAACTAACTAGATTTGGTTTTCGATGGGTAGCGTGATTGGAAAAAGAAAATATATTGTTAATTTTCACACGACAATATTATTAGCTTTAAATTTTGGCTTAGTTATAGATCTCCCTTGCACTTAGAAAATATTCAACATAAATTTTTACTATGTTACCATTGTTCTAGAAGAAAATTTCATGTAACTATATGTAACTATTTGTGAATGGGAGACTACTACTCTTTATAAGTTCTTGAAATCAAAGAAAGGAGGTATTTTTAGCGATGGCATCCGGTGGAATTTTATTAAGTTCTTTGTGAACAAAGATGGAAAGTCGTGGAAAGATATGCACCGACAACCTCACCTTTGAAAATAGAGGTACACTTTGATAGTGTACTGTATAATTTTGCTTCACTTTTATTTGTACTTATTATTGCAACTATACTTTATCTTCCAAAAAGCAATATAGAGCTTTTTGGGGTTTGCAGGAATTTAACTGCCTTCTTTGATGGACTAAATTACCAGTAATGCGAGTATGTGATCTTATGTACGCATAAAGGGATGCTTCTTCTAGAAAACTTGTATATTGCTTGAAATTCATTAACTTATTGTTGTATGTAAGAAGTATTATTTATTTTTAATTATTGGCTTTCAACAATAAAGCTATGTTCGAAAGCTATCATGTTGACTCTTTCTTACTCTCATTGTATGTATATCACCATGCTAATTGAATATTTTCCTTGTGTAATGTGATGCTGAATATTAGTTATTTGCAGTTAAGATCAACTTACCTTTTCTTGATTGTGTAGTCACTTTTATCACACTCACCATATATGTGGTTGATTAGGTTCATTCTCTATTAGACAATATTCTAACTCCTGTGAGATAATGGTTAATTGGCATTCATCTTGTGTATTATGTATAAGTTCAATGCATAATTATGGAAATATCATGGATTTTTACTCATGTTGTTTCTTAATATGCATCACGTGCAACGCACGTATTGCATACTAGTATGGTAAAAAGAACAAACACACCATGCTGTAGCAAGAGATATGTGGCACGAGATATCCAAATGTAATCAACTGCTAACTTTTAAGGTCATGTTTAACAAACTATTAAAAATGGGGCCCTAGCCCAGTTTTAGCATCTTTTTGTGATTGGAAAAAACTAGGTCAGAGCTGGTTCAATTGTGTTTAGTTCATTTTGAAGGCTTCTAACTAGGTTAAAATTGAACCAGTCCTTACCTGGTTCAATTCTGACTTGGTTAAAAATAAAACCAGGCCAGAGTGCTTGGACAGATTTGACAAATAGGAGAATTGATCAAGCTGACTCGAACAAAGGTGCTTTAGAAAAAAAAAACCATTCATAAGAACAGTTGCCTTAAAAAAAACATTCATAAGATAATTATTAGCATTGAGAATTACATGAGACTCTATCCTAATGCATAAAAAGTGCAGTTATTGACACTAATCGTTGCCCTTGCAGAAATACAATTTTGACACATTTGATCATAGTTACCGCAAGGGAATTTGACGCAAAAACCATGGAACAGAGTGAGATCTCTATCTTTCCACAACGTCGCTGCCACATGCCGAAAGTAACAAATAATAGCCGAAGGTAACAAGTCATAGCTAGAATTTGACAAAAGTTTGTTTGCGTTTGTGTCTAAGGGGCCATTTGGTTAGTTCCCCACTGAAACACAACTTCATGTAAAGAAACCTAAGTTACAAAAGTTTGTTTGCGTTTGTGTCTAAGGGGCCATTTGGTTAGTTCCCCACTGAAACACAATTCCATGTAAAGAAACCTAAGTTTTGGGTTTTCCAAATTTTTCCAAGAAATAAATTGTTTGAGTTTGCACACATAAAACATGGTGAAAAACCAATGTATACATTTTTCTTGTGTTTGGTTGATATCAAAAAAGAGGGAAACTTTTTGTTGATTAGACATTTACCAGTTTTCCTGTGTTTGGTTGGTATTTAAGTGTGTAAGGAAAAGTGTATATGGTCATCATGGTAAGTTTACCACTCACTAAAGACAAATTTATTTGTGATCGTTATAAGAGTTAATCTCACTAAAATAAAAGAGCAAATATAACATGAAAAACCAGTAAATAACCGAATTCATCATAAATATCTAATTGACATAAAAAATCATATGAAACATGTAATAACTGTAAGTACCCCACAATCGAGTGTTATACTTTTCTCATAGAAGATTCTTTCAAAAGAAAATTTCTGTTAAAAATTCTATTGGAGACATTGTAGAACTATTTAGGCAAAGTAGAACCATTGCAAAATCCAGAATTTCATAACTTGCCAACATATAATCCTTGTAAGAAAACAAGACTGTCGAGAATATTTTCCACGGAAGATTAAAATAGCAGCAAAGTAGAACCATGCAGGCAAACTAAAGATATGATATGTACACAAATAATAAGATTCAGAGAGATATAATCAGAAGGTTGATTTTGTAACGCCCCGCCTCGGAATCCCGGAGTCGATACGCTATTAGATCTGATGGACTGGTCTCACAAACCACCACATGTCTTTTCAGCACGTTTTGTCCTCACTCATGCGCTCCCTGGAAAACTTCTCAGGGGGTCACCCATCCTAGAATTTCTCCAGGCCAAGCACGCTTAACTTTGGAGTTTCTAAGAGTTAGGTTCCCGAAAAAAAGATGCATCTTGGTGGTATGAGTATTCCAATCAAATCTATCAATACTAATCACATCACCCTCTCGAGGGTTAGGGTATTACATACTCCCCCACTTAAACTCACAACGTCCTCGTTGTGCCAAATCATATCATCCAAGACCGTACCATCCGTGTGAGATTCTAGAGGTGGCTCCTATGGCCTCAAGAGGTGGCTCCCGCCCTCTCGACGTAGCACTTTGCGCCGCATAGCACTTAGCTCTCACAATTCTGGTTGGTTTGGCTCTGATACCATTTGTAACGCCCCGCCCCGGAATTCGGAGTCGGTACGTTATTAGATCTGATGGACTGGTCTCACAAACCACCACATGTCTTTTCAGCACGTTTTGTCCTCACTCATGCGCTCCCTGGAAAACTTCCCAGTGGGTCACCCATCCTAGAATTTCTCCAGGCCAAGCACGCTTAACTTTG
>BQKN01063742.1:121869-156038 GCA_022839385.1 Asparagus kiusianus | reverse complement strand
CCAAGCACGCTTAACTTTGGAGTTTCTAAGAGTTAGGTTCCCGAAAAGAAGATGCATCTTGGTGGTATGAGTATTCCAATCAAATCTATCAATACTAATCACATCACCATCTCGAGGGTTAGGGTATTACAGATTTGCAAGTTAAACCAACACGTGTTGATTGGTCATAGTAAAATGGGTTTTAAACCCAAGAAAGGTAAAATGTTGCAGCCATATGTAGGACGTTAAGATTTTTTGAGCCAGCTTCAGTTGCACTAAAAATGATTAAACTCATTTCTATAACTAGCCAACATATCAATTCTTGCCGAAAATGATTAAACTTCAAATAATTCCTTAAAATTTATTCAAAATTAACTGCACAACTCTAAAAAAACACAATATTATAAGAACATGAAATTTTCAAAATAATTCTAAAAAATGCAACATCCAAATTTCATCAGAATATTTCTAAAAGCTGCAGAAATCATACCTTAGATTGCCTTTTTAGCAAGAACCAGCAAAAATTCAGCAAAAATACAAAATTTTCCCAATAAAGGCGCGACCTTTTTAGCAAGATTCAAAAAAAATACGAATTTCAGGAACCAAGGCTTGATAAATCAAAAATCAAGCACAATATCAACACTTCAGAACTCCCGCAGGCATCAGAGAGGAACCAAGGTGCAAAGAGTGGAAAAAATGAGGGAAAGCGGTGATAACCTAGCCATCAACAAGTTTTGCCCTAATAAAACGTAGATCTGGCAATAGTATACATTTTGGGCTAATTTACACCGATTTCCTCTCGTTTTCGAATGAAATAGGGGAAAGACAAAGAGCTGAGATAGTGGGGGTTTTTGCGGCTGGATGGAGGAGAAGAAGAAGCGAACCAAAGCGGAGAAAAAAAAACCCTAGAATGGGTTTTTGTCGAGATGGCACTATTGTTAGATGGAGAAAATAGGTTTTCCGGGCTCTTTTAAGTGAACCAAACAGCCCATAACAATATTATTTTTAGCATATTTTTGTCATGTGCAAATATGATTTGTTACATCTGTGTCAAATTTGTCACATTTAAATATTATTTATTATCTTTGGCGTGTCTTTGAATGAAGAAATTGAAGCGAAAAAGAGAAAGAAGCAAGGAATCTTGTAAAGGTAACATTAAAAAAAGAAATATAACATTTAAGAAATAAATATAAATAAAACATGAAAATCTGTCACGATCCTAATTTACGAAACTAAAATGAATATTGGAGCCGGACTAAACCTGTGAAAATATCCTCTAAGAATCTACATTCATCAAAAGACTACCAAAACAATCTCATCATTGAATTATACCAACAACAAAGTATTCTCCTTAATCCATAAGTCAATATTAATCCAATTAACAAATATTTCTCAACTTGAAATAAAACTCAACCTTAAAGGTAAATATTCCATTACTACAAAGCTTCCAATTGTAAACTACATATCGAAGACTTTATTCAATCTTAGTAATCTGCAAATTTTATTCCTTACTCTCTTCTAATAATTTAGGAACCACCAACTCCACCTAATCCCAAGTGAATAAATTCATACATTAAACACTGATTTTGCAAAAACTCAAATATTTCGACAAATGATAAGCAAAATATAGAAATAAAAGAGAATTATCAATGAACTCTAGCACTTGATGCAAATATTCAAAAACTTAAAAATCATGAAATGGAAATAAGCTAGTTATGTCTCAATGCGGTCAACACTTCATACTCTGATTGACTAGGTAAACCCTACAATTATTAAACCCGTGTTTCTGAGACAGTGAGACCCAAATTTGGGCTCTTAGTGTTAAAATAAAACCTCATGGAGGCACATTGAGCCCTATTTTATAACTTGCTTATCTCCAACATATACTGATATTTGAACTGAGATGCATATGATTGAGGGGGGAAAATAGCCAAATACATTATAAAGAATTGCCAAAGGCCAACTAATAGTGAAATTAATCAATCACATATGCATCTTAACTTATTACTATATGATACGACATGATTGTCAACAAAGAAATAAGCATACGCCTGTACCAAAATATCTATGTGCATCACAAAATACAATCCAATCAACAATTGATATATGAATAAAGCATACAAAACGTTATAATCCATTCAGAACAATTCCACATATACTTGATATAATTTTATATGAAAAATACGCAGAATAAAGCAAAAAATCACCACTTACTCAAACACAAAAGACTATCGGAATACCGGTTGCGACGCCTTCTCGGAATCACTTGGGATTCCTACATAATATATATAAATAACCATCAAAATTATCGTATAATCTATGACCCAAAATGGCTATTAAAATAATTTCAAGATATACCAACTTATCATACACTATTTAATTAACTATACTAAAAATAATCTACTTCCCTTATTGTACCCTATAGTCACGATGAATCGTCGTATGCATATCAATTTTTTATCATAGATTATATGCTAAGAACCAAAATATCATGGAGACAAAAATAAATAAATAATTAAAAGTAAGAGAGCAACAACAAGCTTTTAGTCTACCATGGCAATAACTTCAAACAAAACCAAGCCACAAAGATATCAAGCCATGTGCTTTTAAGTATAGAAATATACCTTCATTAATATTTTTTATCTCAAAATCCTGTTAATTTTCCTAGGATGATCGGCCCCTCTCTCTCTCTCTATCCACGTTGTGGAGAGAAAGTGACGGGGAAAAAAAAAGTCAGCAATGAGATATGCGTCGGGTAGGGTTTCTGGGTATTTAAGATTTATTTACACTAAACCCCCTAAGAAAAACTATACTATATAATAACCATTATCCCTTACTTAAACACCCTCTTATAAATTTACATTTGTGTCTTGATGAAGCAGTTTCTAAGAGCATCTCCAACCATAAAACCCAAAATGGTGTAGTTTTTACACCAAATTGGTGTGGTTTTTACACCAAATCACTATTCCATCTACAACCCATTACACCAAATGTTACACCAAAAAGAATATTCCTTTTATTATTCTTATCTTTTAACATTTTTATCTATTTAAAATATTTAACAAATTATATAATTATATAATACATTACATATAATTAATTATAATAATATATTTTATGAATAAAATAAAAATCTTAAAAATAAATGTTAAATCAAATTAAAATATTACTTTCATAAATTCAACTAAAGATTACATTTAACATCACAAAAAATACTACTCCATTGTTGAATTTTATTTTAATAATTATTTTATACTCTAATTTCATTATAATAGTTAATATAAAATAATATATATTATTAATACAAATATAAATAACAAAAAAAAGTTTGTTTCTGTATTTCTTCTCATAAAAGACCTTCCATATCAAGTTTTTACCAAAAAAAAAAATTTAGTGCGCCATCGCTACAGTGTTGTGCCATTTCTGGCGCAACACTGTAGTGGCCCGCTATTTTAGCGGGGCCGATGGCGCCCAGTTGGAGAAGGAACCGGACGCTAACCTGGTGATTTAGCGTCCGGTTGGAGAGGCCCTAATATAGCATTAATTAAAAAATATAGAAATATTACATAAAATGTAACATTTAACAAGTGAATATGTCCTATCAGTTTTTTTCTTTTTTATAACGAAAACCACGCACAAGACTTATTTGGTTATTAGGAGTGTCCCAATAGTAACTTGAAAAGGGCCAAAGGCAGGCAAAGGGAGTGGTGATGTGATCAGTAGCGTAGCCAGGATTATTTTTTGCCCTGAGCGAAAAATAAAGGGATTGTCGAGCAAAGCAAGAGGAAGTAGAGGAGCCCGATGTTGGCGATTGTGTCGAGCACCGTCAGACTGCGTTTGGGGAACACATTGTCGAGAAATCTGTGACTGCGGCCGAGGGCTGATGGGCCCAGCAGGATCCCTCCCTGCACACTCTCTCAGGGAGTGATATATATTTTTACTTTCTTGCCCTGGGCAGTTGCCCATGGCAAGCCTTGTGTGGCTCCGCCACTGGATGTGATTGCATATGCAAAGAAGATGTTGAATTGGCATTGTTCTGGATGCGGCAAAATCATTCAAATTTGATTGGGTCGTATAGAATTCTAATCGAAAGACTACTAGATCCAAATTTTGCTTGTTAATTCGCCTATTTGTTTTAATTTACATGGTAAATATAAAAAGCTAGCTTATGGCTTTTTCCATATGTAAATTGTGCATTTTTCCATAGATCAAATAACATATGAAGGGGAAAAGGTAAAAGAAACTTATAGAAGGAAAAAAGAAAAAAGAAATTCACAAATTCAATGCCATGGATGATCGGATCCTTAGAATCACCACCTCCTCTCCATCACGATCTGCCAATCACAAGGAGCCACGTCACCCGATCAAATGAGCTACTCACTTTGATCGCGAAAATTACAGAAACACCCCTCTCTCGAATGTTTTTAGCGAGTGAGATCTATTTGCTGGGGAAAAAGAAACACAGAGGACATAAAATTCCTACTACAGGTACGTCTGATCCAATTTCTTTTTATTTTGTTTAATTTTCCGTGTTCTTTTATTTTCCCTTAAATTTGATTTCTGCAACTTTTTCGAGACTGGAATGCTAAGTCTTGCGAGTCTTCTTCTCCATTTTCCTTTTCTTTTAAATGAGATTTGTAGCGAACATAATGAACGTACCAGAAGATTGAGAAAGTTTTGATCTTGGACTTAATCGCGTTTATTTAGATCTGATTTGTTCTTAGGATGATTTTAGCAGTTAGTTTCGGCTGGGGATTGGTTTTCCCATGTTGAGAAATGGGTTACTTCACAATGTGAAAGTTAATGTTTGGATTGTTAATAATAACAAGTTAGCTGCGTGATAAAAATTTGTAAATGGGTTTACTCATTCATTAGTTACTGAGGCACCCACGCAATTCTTCAGTTTTTAATCTACTGTCTATTAATTAATTTGTATTTACCACACACTTCATTTTTGTTTTACTCTTCCAGGATAACATTACATCAGGTTGATTGTTTACTGCTATCTAACTTTCCTAGTGCTTAATGTTGTGATTGTGCTGCCAGAACAATAAGATATTATAAAACTAAAATGAAATGAGTTTTTCTTACCTTATCTCTGTGATATATTTAGCATGATAACCACATTACTGTAACTCTAATTTTATGCTGACCTAAGAATTGTAGTTGTGTAACTCATTCAGAAGTCTTTTGTTTATTAACTTTTCCTAACTGTTTTTTCCCCCTTGGAAACTGAATCTAGGTGTCAATTGGTGGGGTAAAGACTGGCTTCGCCAAAAGCAATGCCTACCCATATTGCTATACTTGGTGCAGGCATCTTTGTTCGCACACAGTACATACCTAGACTGAGAGAGATAGGTGATTGTGTCATAATCAAAGCTATATGGAGCCGTAGTGAGGTAAATGAGGTTATACTGCCTTTTGTTGTTTTAGGCAGAAGACTGTAAAGTTCCTAGTTTGGATGTCTTTTCTCTCGTATTCCTGGTTCTTCTTGGAATTTAGTTAATTTTATCTCTTCCTAGTTCAGATGTTTGTTCTCTCTTACAATCTTGTTTCTTCTTGGAATCAAGTTGAAGTCGGCTCCTCTTTCAAGAATATCGTCTCTATCACTGAAAATGTTACGTTTCTACTATGAGTTAGAAATTGGAAAAGTCAGGCAAAACTAGCAGCATAACCTGGATTTATAAGGTTAAATGCAACAGATATTTAGTGCTGGTGCTATAGAGCTGGTTGTATTGCTTACAGGCTGAAGTTAGGTCATAGCATCATTGCTTTCAATCTCTTCATTTTTCCTTTCAAATTTTCTTTTAATCGTTTGAACTATAGCATACATTCTCTTTTCAAGTACATGGTGTTGTATCTAGGAATCTGCAAAAGCTGCTGTGGAACTTGCACGTGACTTTTCACCAGAGGTAGAATGTAAATGGGGTGATTCAGGCATTGATGACATTATTCAAGATACTTCTATACAAGGAGTTGCAATTGTTCTTGCTGGACAAGCTCAGGTCCGTCCATATAAATCGGCTTGCTTTCTAGATATTGAATGTTCTGATATATCTCAGGCCATGTTGACTAGAATGCTTACTATGGCCATGAGATTATATTACTTAATTCTAAATTTATGCTTAATATATATAATCATCAATCATGCTCTTCAGATGTCACTCAAGCGTATGTTGCCCATCAATATGAACTCTAATAGTCATGCGTCAAGTTTTTATCATGCATCTTTCTCATCTTTCATGGTTCCTTTGAAATAGGAAACGTCTCTGTAAAATTATATGAAGAGCCCAAGAAGTTGTCTGGCTAGTAGTAGCTGTAATAACCAGTTTTTGAAATTTCGTTAATCATTCAGATAATAATGAGAAATAGTAATAAAAAAACATAAAATTTATGGCATGCACCCATATGAAGGGAAAGTTTCCAATTTATTTCATGAAGGTGCTCCATCTTGTAACTCTTTTCGCTTAGTGCTTGTGTTTGACCATGAGATTGCATTTTAGACATTGTTTGATTGGTATGGTAATGGTTCAGTTTTGTGCATAATCTACTTATTAAATAAGTCTCTTTTTTCTCCCTCCCTCCTGTGTGATGCTTGCTTCTGATGTCTTGCCATGTTTTACTCAAGAAAATCCCAGTGACGTATTCAATCCCTTCCCCAAAAGTAATTACTTAACTAATGAATAAACCGCCAACCAGTCATACTATGTTTGCTTCTTCTACAATTATGCGCCTCGTTCTGTAAAGTTACACTGATATATTTATTCAAATTTTCAGGCTGATATGTCTTTGAAGATGCTAAAAGCAGGAAAACATGTTATACAAGGTAATTATAAGGACAGCTTAAAAGGCATTGTTGCAAATGAAATCTCATCTTTTAAATCAAAGCCCTACTGTCTATCACTTTCTTATTGCCTTTTCACTAATTTATGCCTGTCATAATGTCACGCCCCGGGCCCGTGAGCCCGTTGGCACGATGTAAGCCGTGGGACCACTGAGAGCAACTCGTTATTTGGCTAAATCTACTACCAAACATTGTTAGCACTTGTTACTCTTGAGCCCTTTTGATTACATTATATATACTTTAAAGTCCTCATCACTTTCCAATGTGGGACTATTCTTTTGGGTATTAGAATCACCCCACCTTACAAATGTGACGTTCTCATCACAACATGACAATTGACACATCCAAGTATCACCACCAGGCAACGTGGACTCTAAAGGTAGTTCCTACGAGCTCTAGAGGTGGCTTCCACTACGCTCACGTGGTGTAGCACTTAGTCGTGCATAGCACTTGACTCCATATTTCCAACTAGCAAACTTGCTCTGATACCATTAGTTACGCCTTGGGCCTACGAGCTAGTTGGCGTAGTGTAAGTCATGCGACCCACTAAGAGCAGCTCGTTATTTGGCTAAATCTACTACCAAAAAGTGCTAGCACTTTACTCTTGAGCCCTTTGGATTACGTTATAAACAATTTAAAGTTCTCATCACTTTCCGATATGGGACTATTCTTTTGGATATTATGCATATGTGTTCCATGCACATGTCCTTGTGCTTACACATTTCGCTGAATGGTTGCTAATGGCAATTCTTAGGTGTCAGTGTCATTTCTAAGTTACCTGTTTAACTTTCAAACATTTAGGCTTAATGGTGACTAAATAAATCTCTAGGGTTATACATATGCACACTTGTGCACACTTTCTTTTTCCTTTTCTTTTCTTTTTTTTTTTTTGCCTAAAAGAAAATTAGAGTGATTTCACATCAATAATTTATTAACCAAAAGCAACAGTTATTCTGATTAATAGTGACTACATGATAATTCCAAGTATTTACTTTTTAAATTGCATTTGAGATTTTAGCTCTCATTATCTGCAATTTCGCATTCGTATTTATCAACTATTTGTGTTGGATTTGTTAATATACTTTTACATGAGTATTCTTCCTTGTCCATGAGTTCCTAATTTGTCTTATCCTATGCATGGCTGATGAATATGTGGATCCGAAGAAAAACCTGCTTCTGGATGTAAGTGACCTTCTATGCATATCAGTTACTAGTTTGATCAAGTTCAAATATGCTAGCAGTTAGTCTCATTGCTTTCTTTGCACTCTTTAAGTTTTGTATATCACCTGTGGAAGTACGAGCTGTTGTCTAATTAAAAATATATCAGAGTGTACTAGGCTAGATTGGCTAAGCATCTTTGTCGAAGTCGTTTTGGGTGGGTTGATTATCCATCACTCATTTAACTAACCTTACTCAGGAATTAAATTGCACATCTACAAGCTTCTATGGTACTAGCTTTGGGTGGGTTGATTATCCATCAATGTAATATTAAAACAGTCTTGGAGACGATGTCATTTCACCTCATTTGATTACCAATGTGACCCAGTAAATTGTACTCTGATCTGAACCTCTACATCATCCATTCTGCTGGTATTAGCAAGATAACTTTATTGTACAGCACACCAACCAGGTCTTGCTTAAGAAACTAAATGTACAGTTGGGTAGAAAGTATCATCTTCATAGCAAAATACAATCAAAAGATTTAGAGTTAGAGATAATTTTATTAAATACCTAGTAAGTTTGTACATCATCAAACCTGTGAGCGATGGGCTTTTCCTCTAATTAGCTACCGATGAGGCAGAAAAAGCACTTTTGGGCTACAAGGCCCTTTGCAACAGCATTGCTCGACAACCCATTTGGGCAGTTGCAGAAAATTACCGTTTTGAGCCTGCATTTGTGGAGGTAAGCATCTATTTCCATTACTATAACTCCTTTTGAATGTCAGCATAAATAAATTTCTAAAACTTTTTTTACAGTCCAGAAAATTAATGAATGATATCGGTGATATGATGCATATCCAAGTTATTGTTGAAGGATCAATGAACAGCTCAAACCCGTACTTCTCAAGCTCTTGGCGAAGAAATTTCACAGTAAGTGAACTACTTGCTTATGTCTACGTTACTTAAAAATAGTTGCTTTATGTCTATGATTACGTCAATAGCTTGGAAGAATCCAGCTACACATATGGGCTAGACTGCTTCAGTTATGCAAATATTTTAGTTGAAAACAGATATCCTGACCATATTTCTCATAATTAATGATCCACACTTTCAAACCTTGGCATTCAAAGTTTCAAATATAGCTTTATCTCTTTATAGTTACAATCATTAGGAAGAAAATACATTAGTTTGTCATAATAGCATCAAAGTTGTCATCATTTAGAAATTAATGGCTCCTGTTCAGTTGCAACCTAAGCCACTCGGGGACAGTATGACTATAGGTGCAGGTACGGGGCACGGCAAATTTGTAAAAGGTAGGATACGAGGACATGGCTGAAACTAATGGGATATAGTCATAATTCTGAGCTATATATGTAAGTGGCCTTTTTAAATCATAGCTCTTAAGGCTGAAACAATCTCGATCCTTATCCAACAAATTACAAAAATGGATGTGAATTGTAAGATATATATCTGGAAGTATATAATGAGTGTTTTAAATTAAACATGCATTGTATAATTGAGTACAGCTCTGAATAAATATATGCATATATTTAAGGCATGTCCAAGAAGTGTCAGGTACGGCTATGTTTATGACACATGTTGCGTACGGGTATGACCCCATATTAGAAGTACCCCAGGTAACATAGGTTGCAACTTTTATGAGATCTTAGTTGTGAATCTGTGTTGCTCCCTGTTCATACTTCTATGTTTCTTATTTTCCTGCTAGCCCTATAAATATCTAATGTTTTATCTTTCCAATGTTCAGCGACAACTATATCTCCGTCTAAATAGCTGCTATATATACTCATCTGTGCTGCCCTGCTGGAAAACAGGAGATACATTTATGAATATCATAATAGCATGAAAGTTTTCTAATAATTAGAAGGTTAATGGCTCCAGTTCAGTTGAACTGTACTGAAATATTACTTGTTCAGTTGAACTGTACTGAAATATTACTTAGTTGTGAATCTGTGTTGCCCCTTGGTCATACTTCTATGTTTCTTATTTTCTTGCTCTCTCTAAATATATCATTTTTATCTTTCAAAAGTTTAATTTCATAAATATATCTCTGCCTAAATAACTGCTGTTTATACTCATGTATGCTGCCATTCTGGCAAACAGGACACACCGACTTTAATTTCACAAACCCCTTCCAAAGAGTCCCCTGTGACATATAAATATAAACATACATATAAAAGAGAAAGTGCCTGCTTGTGCAGCTGTGACCTGAGGATATGCCAATTAAACTGATAGATCAGTTGTCCACTAAAATAGTATGTCTATGCATCTGTGCCTAACTATTTGTGTGAGAGCTTCATATATTTCTTTAATCTTAGCTTTAAAGCTCAACCATACTAATATTAAAAGTATATAGTCAATTTTCCCAGAACTTTTGCTAATCAAATGTATGATTGATTCCATTTTGCAGGGAGGTTTCATTTTAGATATGGGGGTACACTTCATTGCAGGATTAAGAATGGTAATTTTCTGTTGTTTTGTAATTTATACTTAATTTATTTAAGGAAGAACTAGTCATATGGTTATTATGGGATAGCAATTAAAATAAATAATAAAAAATCTGTAGGCCTATGACGGCCATCAGTTCCGCTGCTAATGCTCTAAAAATAGGAAAAAACCAATAAAATTTTGATGAAAAAAAGTAATGTCTAATGCGTTGAAGTTAAATACATAAGATCAAGTGAATTCTGAAATAAAAACATTAATCAGATGGAGCCTCTTAAAATATCTCATGCACCTCGTTGATGTCAATGTTCACTTGGCTGTTGAGCAGTTCTGCTCATATCATTTAATTTGAAGAGAGTTCTTGCCATATCATATTGGCTAGAGAGTGCTTCCATTCATATTTACTACAGTTAGATTGTATTTAGCATACAAAATGGTATTTGCTTTCAGTGCAACATAATCTTCTAATGCACTGAAATATTTCAAGTTCCGGTGGTGAATTTACTGACAACAGGCGAGACAGCATTATGCCATCTGCAAACCTTAAGATATATATTTAAGGGGAATATATAAACACGTTTCTCTTAATAGACGTCCACACTTTTGAGTTATGTAGGTTAGAGTTGTGTTCACATTCTATCTAATTGTCAACTCGCGTAGCATGAGTGAGATGACAATTTAAGTACATACCTGATATTAAGAGCATGTTTGGCAACTTTGGATTATAATCCATATAGATTATAACAAATAGTGTTTGGTAAATTTAGTGGATTATAATCCGTTTTCAATAGTGTAGTGTTCAGCAAATGGGTGGATTATAATCCATCGTTGTTGTGAAAGTGACCAAAAAGGACATGGCTTATAATCCACTAAAAAGGACATGAGTTGAATTTTGTTAAATGTTGAGGGATATCTATGTCTTTTACTTGGTCAAACCTTGTGGTTTATAATCCACCAAAAAATAAGCTAGGCTATCTTAGCTTATTTTTTTGGTGGATTATAAGCCAAAATAAGCCACTTGCCAAACATCTCAAAGTGACTTACAAGCCACTTTGACCACTTACCAAACTTGCTCTAATTTTCTAGACATGTGCCCGTTGTGTACGTCTATTGCACAGAAAAATGTCAATTTATTAAAATTAGAACTTAATGGAACAGAAATTCTCCGAGAACTGATACTACGATGGCATGAGGTTGTATATACACCCATTACTCTCTACTATTATGTAAAGAGTTCAAGTCATATGTTTTCTCACCATAGGCTATCTCATCTACTAGTTATGCAATCTGAAAGCAAAGGTATAACTACAAGTAGTTGAGACATAGCATCATGTCTAGAATCATTAAGAGCCACAAGAACCCATAAGAGTCGACCTTAAAATTTTGCATCTCCTGGTGTCAAGTGTTAGCCTGGCAATATTATGTTTCCCTAAACAAGGTTTATGTTGCACCTAAGTGCATACTCCCAGTTGACATATGAGCTAGCTTTCGTATATAATAATTCGCATAAACTAAGAATTAATTGCAGCTCGTGTTTTCAATAAAAGAATTGTAGGAAAAAAATATATCCTAGTTAAGCATGCTCAAGCTGAAGTAATATCAAGATGAGTGAACTCTTGAGGAGTGCTCGAGCTGATTTTAAGCATGCGGCGGACTTATGTATATCTAAGCATTTTCTGGTCAATTTATACTCTTGTGCTTCCCGTCATCTTTTACTCATCATAGCTGAATCTTCATCCAAAGAATATGGAAGCATGTGAATGTGCTTCCCGTCATTTTTTATTCATCATAGTTTAATCTTCATCCAAAGAATAAGGAAGCATGTGAATGTATTTGATAAATGTTTCTTTGCTGTATAGTACAGCTAATTTTGTTTTTCCTTACTGTTAACAGATTGCTGGTTGTGAAATTTCAACGGTATCTGCTATTGCCCGTTATGTTGATAAGACTTTGCCTCCTCCTGATAATTTATGTTCCCTATTGTAAGTTCATTACCACCAATTTCTGGATAAATTTGTTGAGGTTGTCATATAATTAGTTGCTATTAACATGTTTTTCTTATGTGTAGTCAACTGGAAAATGGCTGTGCTGGCGTATTTGTAATGGCAGTATCATCAGCATCACCAAAGGTAAAAATAAACAATTCTCTCTAAACAGGCCTTTGTATATGGTTGTTACTTATATCCCTTCATGTCTGCACTTAGAAAATTGCTATGGGTTCCAAAATGATTCATTGTAGGTTTTAAAGTGCCTGGGAACTTTTTCCCCCCATTTCTATATTTAGTTTTCTGTGTTATCAGATATTGTGGCGAATTGATGGGTCAAAGGGAACACTGCAAATTGAACGCGGCAATGAAAGTAGTCGTCATGGTTATGTGGTACATATCAGTACTCTTTGTATTGCGTTCTAATTTCTTCAAGTTCTTTTATTGAGGAACTGAGGTACATCATAGACATTCAATTAGCGATGTTGGTTTTTTCTGTTGTAGGTATTGTTTAACAAAGCAGATGGTCATAGTCAAAGAACCTTCTATCCATTCTCTGGAGTGAATGAAGAATTGAAGTGTTTTATTCATGACATTGCACAGGCTAGTAGTAAGGTATCATGAAAATACACTTTCTCTTTTCAGTTTGTAATATTCTGTTGACATGTTCGATTTGTGCCTTTTCTTTTGTTCATCAATAACCCTTATAGATGAAAGGGCATTTCTCCCAATACTGCAACTTGAAATATTGGAAGCCATCACTGCCTTAATAGTGCAAATTTGAAGATTTACGGATAATCATTGTACTTGAGGCAACTCAAACCGCACTATTGCCTAAAAGTACTATAGAAAAGGCACATAGTATGATAAATTGGTCTTATTTTCCTTTCATTAGATGTTCTTTCTTTCAAAATGTTACCTCGTATTACATTTCTGAAAAAGAAATACACTTTCGAGTAGGATTCACAACATAAACCCCAAACCAGCCGTTATTTGTATCACTTAAGTTAGTGCCGAACAAACCTTTGATGCAGGAAGGAGCTACATGCGAAGCAGAACCGCGGAGTTCCTATATTGAAGGTGCACGAGATGTTGCTGTTTTAGAAGCAATGCTCAAGTCAAGTGAGAAACAAGGAGCGCAGGTCCATGTCAAAAAGTTCTGAGTCGTTTCTTCGACTAGCTTTTCAAAAGGATTGCCATTGAATTTGGATGTCCAGATTCAGAACAGCACAAAGACGCTTCTAAAACTTCACTTGATGATATCAATTGCACTGCAAAACTGATCAGCTTCGTTTGACCTACAATGTATTTTAGTTATAAGCATTGATCTTTTTCTCAAAAAATTTAATAGATAAATAAATAAAGGTATAAGCATTGATCTTCATTGAAATTAGACAATTTTTTTGTTTTTGCCTTCGTTATAGATTACTTCAAAACTGTGAAAGATTAATATACAATGCTCTGACTACATAATTGGGGCAAAAAAAGTCATGACATTTTTAGACTTTTGATTGAAAAAGGAGTTCGAAATAGATTGAAATAGTCTTTCATGACTTATTGTTGCCATATTATTGGAAATGTGAGTCGTGAAAAATGATTGAAGGCCTGGTTTAGCTAAAAGATGCAATTGGTAATTGAGTTGAATTCAATTACTAATGAATACTAAATTCTTTTTTCCTCATAAGATTTATTCCCTTTAATAAATGAAAGGCAGATGACTAGGTCAAAATTCGGAGTATGATTCATGCTTTTTTTTTTCATGTGCATTACAGGTGTCATATGATAAAGATTTCCTTTTTTTTTCTTTTTTCTTAGGGGCTGTTTGGTTATTTCCTAAAAAACCAAAAAATAGAAATGCAAACCAAGAAAACTCAAAAAGTACAATTTCACATATTTTCATCCCTAAAACTCACCCACAACATCTAATAAAATATTATTTTTATCCAACAACCCATCCATCACATCTAATAAAATATTATTTTCATCCAACAACTCATGCATCACATCCACCACATCTAATAAAATATTATTTTCATCCACAACATCACTCAACTTATCTCATCTCATATTTAAAAATTACTCACATCATCCAATAAGATTGTGACAACTCATCTCATCTTATTAACATTTCATTTCTTTGTTTTTCTTCCAAAAAGCTAGGAAAACAATTTTCTTAAGTGTAGGTCACATCATCCAATAATATAATGACAACTCATCTCATCTCATATATTTTCTTATTTTTAAGAAATAACCAAGCAAAAGAAAACAACCTATTACAAGAAATAGGTTTCTTATAATTTATTTCATTATTTTTTCGTCAACCAAACAACATCAAAATAAGTTTTCTTAAAAAATCACTCACATCATCCTATAATAAGGTGACAACTCATCTTCATTTCTTTGATTTCCTTCTTTTTTTAGCAAATCAAACACTCCCAAAATAATTCTTTGATTTAATAGTTTTCCATTTCTTTGATTTTCAATTTTTTTTAGACAAACAAACAGGCCCTTAAAAGAAAAGATAATTATTTCCTTTTAGATTCATACTTTTGGATGATAATGATTTCTTTTTTTCTTCTATTTTTCTTAGGGGTTGTGTGTTTGCCTAAAAAAAGAGGGAAATCAAAGAAATGGAAAACTATTTCTAAGAAAAATTGTTTTGGGAATGTTTGGTTCAGTTGGCTAAAAAAAGAAGGAAATCAAAGAAATGGAGATGAGATGATATTAGTTGTCAACTTATTATATGATGATGTGAGTGTTTTTTTATGAAAAATTGTTTTGATGTTGTTTGGTTGGCGAAAAAAATAAGAAAATGAATTATAAGAAACCTATTTCTTGTAATAGGTTGTTGTTTTTTTTGTTCATTCTTAAAAATAAGAAAATAAATGAAATGAGATGAGTTGTCATTATATTATTGGATGATGTGATTCACACTTAAGGAAATCGTTTTCCTAGCTTTTGGGGAGAAAATGGGTGAAAATAAAATGTTAATAAGATGAGATGAGTTGTCACCATCTTATCGGATGATGTGAGTGATTTGAAATGATGAGATGAGATGAGTTGAGTGATGTTGTGGATGAAAATAATATTTTATTAGATGTGATGGATGAGTTGTTGGGTAAAAATGATATTTTATTAGATGTGATGGATGAGTTGTTGGATGAAAATATTTTTTTATTAGATGTTGTGGATGAGTTGTTGGATGAAAATAATATTTTATTGGATGTTGTCGATGAGTTTTAGGGATAGAAATGGATAAAATTGTATTTTTTGAGATTTTTAATTTTTCATTTCTATTTCTTGATTTTTAGGAAATAACCAAACAGACCTTTAAGAAAACGGTTTTTCTATAGAGTGCCCTTGGGCACTCTATAAGAGAAGAGAGAGATAGAGAGAAATGAATGAGGAGGGGGGTCCCCTGATTTGCATTGGGATCTTCTCCTCATTCATTTCTCTCTATCTCTCTCCTCTCTTATAGAGTGCCCAAGAGCACTCTATAGAAAAACCGTTAAGAAAATATAATGATTTCCTTTTATAGATTCATAATTTTTCAAATACAAGGAAAACATTGGGAAGGCAAGAAGATCCCTAGGGCCCAGATGGGAGCCTTAGTTTGGTAGTGATCTCTACCAAGCAAATCCTAGGTATGGGTCCCATTCCCACACTCCTCGCTGTATAGACATAATCTAATCAGTGACCTAGGTGTGGGTTCCACCTCGCCACGTAGACATAATCCAACCAGTGACCTAGGTGTGGGTCCCACCTCCCATTCCGCCACTCCTCGCTGTATAGATGATCAAACTAGGGACCGAGGATGGTGGCAATATTACCATTGTGTTTCTAGACCGCACGTGCTACACAGTGGTGGATGGGGGATCATCGCTGACTACAGCTAAACCGTGAACACTTTCTATCCCAGCAACAGTTGCTTTTCTTGTCCATGAAGTAGAATTGAAAGACAAGCACGTCGCACGTCGCCACGATATATTTTGCTGGAGAACGTCGGGTTCCCGCTTTTGCGTTCATGTCAGCAAACACCGTAATTTCTCTAATACACACAACATTTGTATATCTAAATGGAACCCGTAAAAGTTCTGATATTCTGAAGCTAGTACCAGTGACCAAAAATTGAATGCGTTAAACAAGACCAATTTGCACAATATTGGTTATATCTATCAGGTTTCAAAATACAAGCATTCTAAATGCAATGGCTGCCAATTCCCTAGACGGGACTCCTTTCAGCAAACACTGCCTTTACAGAGCGCACCGTCTCCCTGAAAACAAAGTCCATACAGTATCTATTCCCATTGTCAGAATTGTGTCATTGCTTAACCTAAACAAATCTCCCAAACTTATTTCAAGATCAAGTAAGAAAACTGGATAGTTATAATCGCCAATTCATGCTGAAGACCACCACCAATCTGTTTCCATGTTGGTGTTATGGCTGGAGTTTTATTGGCCAGCAGCAAACAATTTTATCCCATAAAAGCAGCCATCTGAACCATGATACAGGTAGAGTAACACCATATGCATCTCGAGCATCTGTAAATAAAAGCCTCTTACAAGCCCAAAAGAATCTGGAAAATTTCCCTCCGCCTTGCCATTACAGAATAGAAGAAAAACAAAAATTACAAGAGAAGATATGCCCTCATATTCACATAGTTTTACTTGTCATTTTTCAGTAATCAATGCAACTTAACCAACATACACATGATCTGTGCAAAAAGTTTCATGGTGCAGGGATCTCAGCTGCAGGAAAACTGAGCTTTACTTCACAAACCTTAGGTGATGAATTACATACAAGTCCAATGGCTGGTTTCCATTCAATCTCCCTGTAGACAAAAGAGCTGGCGAATATTCCCCGAGGCTGTAAGAGAGGTTAAACATATAAACTTCAGCCTATCTTCAGCTAATATGCATACGATAAAGCAGGTTATCAGGAGAATGTGAGTTGCTTATCATAACAAGTCAAAAAGAAGCATATAGGTCAATTGTCACCCATAATAATAGTAATAAGTAATCTTGTATAGTAGTAAAGTTAATTTGTGAAAGACGCTACGTAATCATGCAAGCTGGGAATTTTTCTTTGTGGAAAACAGAATACAACCATCACAAAGATTTGAAATGGTGGCTGGCCACAGTAAATACGGACATGTGGAATATTTAAAAGGTTCAATGATTTTTTTCAGTTAAACCTCTCAACCACTAGTAATGAATATTCGATGGTTCCTAGAAGATACTCATTGTCCTATTACCAGCGTATTAAAATGACAAAGTAGTGTGTGCAAAGATAATGTAAATTTAATAAGCAGACACAGCAGACAGAACAACAAAGTACCGTATAGCCAGTCCTTGAAATGTTTATGGAGGGCACACGCTAACTCTCGTCTCTGACTCTCATCAATTTGCACATCCCTTAAAGCTCGTTGGACCTCAACCACAGTTGAGTGCTACAGGGAAATTTTGAAGAAAGAATCAGTAAACACGAAAGTAATACAAAGGTAAAAGCTGTAGTATGTAACGCAATAGTTGGGACAGTTTTGCTAACCACGAAAAAAGTGATGCATTGCATACAGATAAAAGAATAAGAAACATAACACTTGCAAGAAGCAAAAGTATCCACTTGAAATTAGATTCCAGACCGTTACCTTCTTCCTCTGGGAAGCCAAATACATCTCAGGCAACAGGAACGGGTTACCTTTTATAGACTGTGGTGACTCCTCACCAAGCCAATTAGGAATCTACAGTTTAAAACATTTTAGAAAAGCAGAAAAGTGTCAATCATTAGATATGTCACATGAAAGGGAATTTTCATATAATATCCAAGAAAAGGACGAATAAGAGTTATCTCTGAAATTTGCATGGTAAATGTAAATACGACAAGAAAACGAGGAAGTAACCAATGAGAAATTATTATCTCGGATTAACATACCAAGAAATTCGAGAATAGGTCAGGATCAAGGCATGAAGCGGATTCGGCTTGTACATCAGAAACCCCTGCAGGATGGGATAACGAATCGTGAGGATCAACCATACCCAACACCAGGGGCTCGTTCCATCTATTGACAGTAGGATCAACACCAACTTGAGCCATATGCTCTCCCAACTGAGAATAGTAAGTGTTGAATGGTGCAACCTGTCAGGAAACAAAGAAACAAGAAGTAACTACATTACATGGTCAATTAGGTGGCATGACATTTAAACATCTCAAGTGAATCAGATAGCAAAACTTTTTGCATAGGACTTTTTCCTGGCTGTATCTCTTTTAGTTTGTAAGCTGTAAGGAATATCATGAGCTGTAACATGATGTCCTGGACACAATCAAAAGAAATAAATTCAACTTGCACACGTCATGATGTATAGAAATGATTCACTTTTCATTTTTCTAATAAAGGCAGTGCCAAAGATATCTTGGATTACCCTACAAGGGGTTCAAGATAATGTTACACCGACTATCCTTCATGTCAAAGACTCAAATGGTTAACTCACCGATGAAAATATGTCACAGTTATGAAAAGATGTTGAATTCAGCTATCAGATAGTTGCAAACACCAACATATGCAGGTACAAGGTTAAAAATAATTTATAAAATCAAGCAACCCTTCAAGCTTTTAAGAAGTGATATCCTTCTTTTGACTGTTATATGAATCCTTCTTACTTTGTCCTTGATTTACTGTTTGAGAAGTACGCCCTATGTTATCTACCTCTTCCAGATCCTCTTTTTTTACGACCTTTATTAAGGTTCTTCGTGATGCACCCTCCTTTCCTGAACTGACCTTCGAAGAAAAGTTCCTCCATCAGGCCTAATTTCACTGTAACAATGGGCTGATACCATGTCAATTGATTCTCTGATGCTTCCATGCAGAACTTCTATCTATAAACTTATTCCTCAGCTTACTACATACTTTAAGAAGGAATCCACATGATTTCATCTTGCAACATAGAATGTTTATTATTTACCCTTCTTTGCCCAACATCATCACAACATTATCAATGGTTTTATATGCAAAGCATTGTGTTAGAAGTCTCCAAAAGCTTCGAGAAAATAATGTGCAAGAAAAGACATTGCAGCCTATATGCTTCTTCAATCAGATGCCTCATCTTAAGTGTCCACTATCTTTGATTCAATAGACCCAAAATTTGAAACAGCAATAGTCGCGATATATAAACCCCAGCAACTCTAAAAATAGATTTTTTTTTTCATAAACCATGTTACCATAGCCCGGAACAAATCAATAGAAACATTAAATCATTTGGATATCCAGCCAAATATGAAGTTTACAAGGATATCCAAACAAATATGATGTCCAAGAAAAGACGTTGCAGCCTATATGCCTCTTCAATCAGATGCCTTATCTTAACTGTCCACTATCTTTGATTCAATAGACCCAAAGCTTTGAAACAGTAAAAGTCGCGATATATAAACCCCAGCAACTCTAAAAATAGATTTTCTTTTTCAGAAACCATGAACCAAGCCCAGAACAAATCAATAGAAACATAAAATCATTTGGATATCCAGACAAATATGAATTTTACAGGGATATCCAAACAAATATGATGTACAAGAAAAGACATTGCAGCATATATGCCTCTTCAATCAGATGCCTTATCTTAACTATCCACTATCTTTGATTCAATAGACCCAAAACGTTGAAACAGCAAAAGTCGTGATATATGAACCCCAGCATCTCCAAAAATAGAGCTGTTTTTTCAGAAACCATGTTACCATAGCCCAAAACAACAGAAACATTACATCATTTGGATATCCAAACAAATATGAAGTTTACAAGGATGTTCAAACAAATATGATGTGTATAACTGTATAAGGATGTGTAGACGAGTATGAAGCAAGGATATCCAGATAAGTATGATGTGTATAAGGATATCCAGACTAATATGACGCATAGAGATCTAGCGCACATACAGATAAAGCCAAGTATGCAGAAGCACAAGAAAGTTACTCACTTGTATTTTATGATTATCCCCAAGAATGAGTGGCTGCTGATTAACCCCCAAGTAAAAGACACATTCACGACATGTTGCAATACAAATGCGTTTTGCAGCTGTAATAACTTGCACTCTTTCGCAGTGTTCTACTCTGACAGCCTGCAGGTATTAAATTATTTTTATTTAAATCAAGATAAGCAACAGAGTAAACATAGCAAGTTAATGGTTAATTCATAGAATTAATTCATATACATTTGCACCACTCATATAAGAAAATGTGTATTCATGAAGAACAAAGGTTTGTTGTGTTAGATTAAATTCAAGGTTAGCAAGAACCGTACAGAGAATGAGCTATTTATTGCTGCAAAAAAGAATAAACGTCTGCATTTGGAAGCAGAAGCTGGCTGCAAATTTTTAACAATAAATAAGAAGCGCTTCAACTGTAACGGGATCAATTGATGAAATTGTCAAATTTCAACATAATGCAATCTCTCAGAAACAGATTCCCAGTGAATTTTAATTAGCAGCTGTTAAACAATATTATATGATATTTTATGTTTAACTATTTAGGTATTTAGGTAATTGGGCCAATATCCATATCCGCTTATGTAACCCTCCTATTCTCTATTTAAGAGAGATTAGGATAACTTTGTCTTCTCTATTTCTCTACATGGTATCAGAGCCGATATCTCGATCCTAAAGAACTCTCTTTCAAGATATTGGGGCGGCTAAGGGAGTTTCGCTACAAGCACGGCCTCCTTGCTTCCCCTCAGCAACCTCGGTTTCAACAACCTCAGTCAAAAACCCTACTCTTTAGAAAACCCCATAAAGATACTGATTCTGTTGTTCTCGATACTGTTTATGATGAACAGTACCCGTGCCATTTCTCACTGTGAAGTGTGAACAGTATAACTCTTTTGTCTTTTGTTGATTGCCTTCAACAACTTCAAATCCGATTCAAATCAAATCTACATCATCAGGTTTATATTGCACCTACATTAAATATGCGCAACATCGCATCAAATCCATCTTTAGCAGAGCTGCTCAAGAACTTTTCTGTCCGCACCTTGTATTGATCAATCCAAGATTGTCTAGTTTGTGCCTTCTACAGAGTGGGCACCACTTCGATCACCCAAGCACAAATATTTAACATTCTCTCACCGGCCTACTCACTTATCTGCCTAGGGTTTCTACTGGTTGTCCGCCTAGTATTTCTATTGGCTGCCTGCCAAAAATTTCTCCTGGCTGTCCGCCTAGAGCTTCTAGTGATTGCCTACCTAAGGTTTCTAGCGGCTTATCCGCCTAGAATTTCTATGAGCTTACCCACCTAGGATTTCTTCTCGCCTCTTGGCTCTTGGCTCATGCTCGAGTTTAATATGGCTGGTTGATCATCTACTTATCACAAAAATGAGGATTTGGTTGTGATCGTTGTCAGACACTATTTTGGCTCTTAGCTCATGCTCGAGTTTTATCTGGCTATGACTATACTTTTTGGGTTGCAACTCTGTGAGATCTATTTCCTGCTTGATGACTACTTCAAATGAAGCAAACAGATATACAATGTTCTTCAACTGCACCAGACAAAGTTAACTTGCTGAAAGCGCTTTTTTAAATAGTTGTTCTGTTCTCATATGTAACAAGCTAGTCATATATATGTTACAGCTTAAGTGGGGGTGTTAAATAATATTATATGTTTAACTTTTTAGGTATTTGAGTAATTGGACCAATATCCATATCCGCTTTTGTAACCCTCCTATTTTCTATTTTAGGGAGACGATGATCATCTTAAAAATAAGTCCCTCCAACCATTAGAACAAAACTTTAAAGTTATGGTACGCATTGAGTATTATATTTTTATATTAATTCTATCGTGTCCTCGCTGGTTGAGCGCCCTTTTATGGCTGAAAACCTAGGCTCACGTAAGGGTAACAATTTGTTTAAAATTCGCATTAAATTCGTGGCCTGGAAATTTCGAACATGGATCATTCTGATACCATTTTAAATTATCCTCTAATCATTACATCAAAACTTCAACGTTATGGTAAGCATTGAGGGTTATATTTTTATATTGATTCTAACAACATTAGAATATAAAAATTATAATCATTAACCCTCACCAAAACTTTATAGTTTTGGTGTAATGATTAGAAGGACTTAATTTCAGATAGTATCAAAGCAACCCAGTTCAAATCTCACCGGTCACGAATTTAAAAAATATTTTCTAAAAATTAACACCACTGCGTGAGTCTAGGTTTACAGCCCATTAAAAAGGACCCTCAACCTACGGAAACATGATGGAATATAAAAATATAATCCTCGATCTTCACCATAACTTCTGAGTTTTTATGTAATTGTTAGAGAGGGACTTAATTTAAGATTAGATGATATTATATGTTTAACTATTTAGATCTATGGATAATTGGGCCAATATCCATATCTGCTTATGTAACCTCGTATTAACTAATTAAGAGAGATTGGGGTTATTATTAAATAACTTTGCCTTCTCTATTTCTCTATAGCAGCCATGCCAGGCAACTTAGAAAAGGACAAAATTGCAACAAAAAGAACAAAGTACACAGAAGACTATTCTAACAAGTTGTCCAAGAGCAACGTCATCTAAGCACATGCACAAGTGACGGGAATAGCTATAGTTCAGTAGGCCCATGCAAGTAACTAAGGACTTACGCAAAAAGTTAGGAATACGTGCAACATTTATTTCACAGCCCCATTCAGTTAGGAAAGAGAAGAAAAAAGGACAGCTGGCAGATTCAGCAATGAGTTAACAAGTACAAGCATTCAATTCATAAGCTGCTCTCACATGTAACTTAATGGCAGAATACAATTCATGTCGCCGAGCCCAAAATTTTGGGATAATGGCTTTGTTGGTGGAGTTGTCATCTTTGTTGTTGTTCTCAGGCAGTGCTTCAACAAGACAGTAACATCTCAGTAAAGATATACATTTTATAAGCACGGCTATCCAAGAACTCATAATCTCCACTGTGATGATCTCATCCATGGAGGAAATTTTATTGCAGAAGAAAATTCAAATCTCCGAATTTAATTAGACAGATCCACTATAGATATATCCACAGCCTTGCCACATGGACAAGGGACACATGAGTCAAGTGGCAACATGAAAATGTTTTAGGACACAAGAAATGCAAGTCAAAACGAAGTTTACCGCCAAGTTTAAGATCCTATGCATTATTAGTTCAAACTAATACTAGGGGAAATGTGATCCTGGTATAATGCTCAATTGTACTTATACAACTTATGCAAAATTCACAGCATGCACGAGAGAGGAAAAAATCAAGGCCGAGCATAGAAACCTTATGACAGTCTACTCTGAATATCACTGTAAGAATGAGCACCACGCATACCTTACCAATTGCACCAAGAACAATAGTGGCATCAGAACATCCATAGACAAGAGCAAACCTCAGAGGAGCTAGTATATATATTACTGAATCGTGGCAATTTAGAACCTGCAGCAGAAAAATTCAATGTGATGGCTGATGGCTCCAACCAAAATAGGCATAAAATGTTTCATGTAGAACATATTTTCCCTATACTTATTCAAAGCAAATGAAAGAAAGAATGAAAATGAAAAGCCATGTGACTTGATTACAACCTAAAGTTAGAAAGATCAAAACAGATGTTTAACACAGCATAAGACATTAATAGTTCGCATGAACTGATTGTTTTTTTATTCTACTTCAAAACTGAAGCCAACCTGACCCCCACAAGTCCATAAAAGTGATGAAAGATCGTCTTATTAAAAACATAATAGGGAAACATCATGATAGACAATAGGAGTTTACAATTACAACAGCAAAACCGTCATCTCAACTTGCGGTTTCCATTTGCATGAATAAAGGCCGCATCTCCACAGTTAAGAGGATGTCCACAATACTGATTCTCATAAATTACTTCAAATCAAAAGTAAAAGTTCTTTGAAATTCTGTATCATATTATCAGAGATGGCTTTTTCTTCTGACTGCCATTTAGGTTTATAACGCAAAGGATCAAAAAGGTTAGGGTAAGGGAACCGATGAATAGATTTCTTAAAAGTCTATTATTATAATAAAGCGGGGAACCCAAGCTCAGTTTAACATGTAGAAAGTGTGGAGGAGATCATGCGGAAAGCATGATTAAATGTCACAGCAATCATTACTAGCTATGATTAAAAATAACAAAGCACTGGAGTTAAATTACAGAATTATTGAAACCAAGATGGGGACAGGAAGTAAGTTTAACCCAGCATAGTTTATTATCAAGTGAGCTTGCATTGGCAAGACAACAATTTTGTTATTACCTTAACAGAATGGCCTTCGATGTCGCTTGCCTGTTTGACTACAGAAGATTTGGAGACACCTTCCAAAATAGTCTGGCTTCTAGAATATGGATTGCTTTGGACCCTTGTTTGACTTGCATACGCATCAGTCATGGTCACATCAAGATCTGAGGCACCAAGTGATCCATTTTCTTTTGCTGCTACCTTCTCTGAGATATGCTCCAGTGAAGCAGCAATATTTTCCAAAACCCAATCATGAACTTGAGAAGCTGGAACAGGAACGGCAGGCATGTCTGGATCTGAATTTGCAAAAAAAGGAGCTGCCTGACTTAATGGTATTCCTTCAGACCCCTTATCCCCAAACTGAATTAGAAGTCCAAGATGCACAAAACTTTCCAGTGTTAAAACCTGTAAATAAGCAAAAGGTAAGTGACAATGCTTTACCCCCACACTTGAGTAGATTACAAGGGAGCATGTAAAGAAATATGTCCAAATTAGAATAATCCAGTATTCCCATCTCCAAATTTTGTAAGATTCGTCATATGAGCCTCTGAATCAAGACTCGCTGCTAAAACCATGATGTTGCATGAGAAGGGACATAATCTTCAGACATGCTTTTCAAACTGCTCAGTATCGACTAGCACAGATCTGGGGGTCTAATATAATCAAAGTAAACTGAAGAAATTATGGTAAGATCAATCTTCCCCACTATTTGACTGTACCACATATGGAGGCGTATATATATTGGTCCAAATAACCAGTGTTTGTCTTTCACGCGGAATGATGCTGATTTGTTTTGTATTGTATTACTTTTCTCCAATAGATTATTATCTTCATAAAATTACAGTGAGAAGACATGAAAGTAACTGGACACTGATCACAAATTAAATTCCTATAAAGAAGGCGTTACTACGATTCGATAATACAAGTATACAAGGCAATGTTTTGACACCTTTATTAAATTCAAGCAATTCCTTGCTATAGTATAACTATCATTAGCAAATCCAGTCTTATGAACAGTCTAACATGACCTTCACATCTTTGGCATAGCAAAAAGAGCTAATTGACTAACCTTAAACTAAAAGGTACATGCCACTGCGAGTAGACTTGCACAATGAGAAGTATGTGATAAAAACAAAAAAGAAGCAAGAGAGAAACAGTGGAATACTGTAATGAAACAAACCAGAGATTCTTCACCCTCCCCTTCAACAGGCTGAGCCAGCAGGGTGAGTATGTTGGCAATATGCTTTTGTAAGTATGACAGTTGATGTGCTTCTTCATCAGCTTGTGAAGGCATAAAACGCCGGCTGTTACTACGTACAAGCTGCAATGGAAAACTATCAAACTTTAGAACATCAAATTTGAAATGAAGAAGACAGTGAATTAGTAATGTTACTGTCCAAAAAAATTTATTCACAATTTTGAAGAGCAAATTACTAATATACATGATGCAGTGTGAATAAAGTCCAAGACAACTACAAGGAGTTCCCTTAACATGTAAGGCGTGAATAAAATACTACATTAAACAAAACCAGCAGCTGCAGTCCATTATTGACCATACTACTGATTAAAAAAGGGCTTATACATTAATTATAAAAAAATAGATGTAAACATCTCAATCAAAATGGCATCAGCAGTATATGAACTGAATACTATCTGAAAAGGGCAACCCGCTGCATAAAGCTCCTGCAATGTGTGAGATTTTGGAAGGAGCCCGACCCCTTTGGGTATATTGTATACAACTTTACCATGCATTTTTTACAAAGGGCTGTATTCATGGCTCAATCCCCATGACCTCCAAGTCACACAAAAAAGACTCTTGACCATTGCGCCAAGGCTCTACTTCAACTGTCTATTATCCGAAGCAGTTAAAATTTCTAAGGTATCAATGTTTAAGCCATTAGTAGATGTAACCCTGATCTGAGATGCTATATTGCTATGATTTAAACAAAATCTTGGATTAGTTCTATGAAATCGTTTCTCTAAGTTAGTGCCAAAGGCACAGATGATGTAACCCAGTAGATTGGTTTCTAAACAGGTAGAAGCAACCTCCAATTATCTTAAATTAGAGAAAAGATGGGAAAACATAATACTGTAACATTTTCTTTAAAGAACCATGTGCTTGCACACATAAAGGGAGGAATCATAATTGAGGCTATAAAAAGGATGTATGATTGGATCTCCTGAGTACATTCATAAAATGGAGGTCAGCAGTATTTAAAAGCCGAAGTGAATTACAAAGATATTAGATGATAAGATCCAAAGATAAATGCTGCTGAGGTCAAGTAGCATTTTAATTCTAAGGTATATGTAAATACAGAAATTTCAATCTATACACCAAACCTCAAAAATTGACAAGTCAGACGTCATATTAGGAATTATTCACTCAATTATCAAACCAAAATATCACCCAGATCCTTTCAGACTCTTTCTAATGCTATAATTAAAATCAAAACAAATCAAAACATAAACAGAAGTCCATGAACCTGAAATGGTGAGGAGCTGATAAATATCAATAAAAGGCTACAAGTCAACAACCAATTATTAGGCAACTGAAGAAAACTTTATTGATAACTAATATATGATTGCATGCAAAAATAACTGTCCTTATGGACGTCGGAAGTAGCCTATTACCTGGCAGGACATAACCAAGGGTCAAGGATTAAACAGTGTTTTGATTATGGACCGGACTGCACCAGATAAAAATGGGGCTCAATGTCTCCAGATATTGCTAGAGGAAGTAGTGTCAAGAGAGGGCTAGTGTTAGGCATTATTGGGGAAGTTGAACGAGGAGAGGATGTAATGCTTGAAGAATACCCACATAAGGAGGATAGTGCACAGGACGAGGTCGATGCTTTGTGTTTCACTTGTCCAGCATTATTATCTCTCTTTTTACTTTTATCATTCACTATGAGAGCCAAGAGGAATGGATTATAGTGAGGAGAAGTAATAAGCATATATAATTTATGAGCAAGGAGAACCACAGGAAGCTACAAGAGAACTTGATTGGTAACTAAGAAGGATATGATAATAGTTACCTCAACTGAGGAAATATCCTATAACAACTGAATGGAAGAATATGATTCATTACCTGCTTCCAAAATTTTGGAATATAGAAAATGCATCTAAAGAGAAAAGAAGAGCAGAAACCAGAAGTAAGAAATGCGGTGGCTTTAGGATAAAATTTGTCCCATCCTGTCTTTATAGCGCCTTTCTACATAAATCATGTTGATATGTTCTCTAAACTCCTTGTCTAAAAAAATTGGAACCTTGACTGCATTAATGTCATGGCATAATTATTGTCATCTTGTAGATGTTATGCAGAGGTAAGAGTCGACAGTGGCTTCCAGGTTGTCGAGGATAGATGCCAACTTGCCAATGATCAATTCTCTTACAATTTTAGTGATTTATGATGTAACTAGTAGCCAACTATATATTGCATACAATTGGCTTGTCTAAAAAAATTGGAACTTTTGAGTGCATTAACGTCATGACATAGTCATCTTGTAGATGTTATGCAGAGGTAAGAGTTGACATTGGCTTCCACTTCCAGGTTGTCGAGGATGGATAGATATCAACTTGCCAATGATTAATTCTCTTGTGACTTGAGTGATTTAAGATGTAATCGGTAGCCAACTCTACACTACATACAATTTCTTGGGAATTAGGTGTTGATGGTGAATTGAATGTAGTTCACAGAATTATTGTGTAGTCTTCATCATGGATGGGGGTGAAGCACAATCCGTCCAGCCTCTGGTTTAGATGCTAACTTTCTCAAATAAGAATTTGCTCTTGAAATCAATCAAGATTATGAAAATGGTTTCTCTTAATAATATTTTGTCAGCTATATTCTGAATAGCACTGTGAATTTGAATAGGATCCAAGTAGCTGAATAATGGAAGCTTCCACATCGTTCAGCACCTCGATCAACAGTAATTAGTCACAATCCAGTAGTAGTTAACGTAGGCTGGAATATCTTGATTACTTATTGGAACTCATATTTATGAAAATTGTATAGGATTAACTGATGATAAATTGATAGCTCATTTTATTTTTGAAACCTCTAAAAAGATGATTATATTTTTATATTCATCCTTTTCAAAATCAGATTTATACCATTTCTGTAGATATTGGCACGATATTCGTTTGTCCTAGACGAATATGATAATGATTTCAACGACAGCCAAAGATTCTGATCAAATTCGTTAGTGAGACAAAAATATATATTCATAGCGACGTACTATTATTCAGCATATTTGCACCCTTGCTCGTGACACGGATATTGGAAAAAGTTGTCATGGAAGGCATGCATTGACTAACTACAATCCTAGTTAATTAGGAATAGTACCTACACTTACTTTGTGTATGGACCTCCAGCAAGGTGATAATATATCAGCTTACCTAATTACCTCACAATTAACGAAACATTTCAGTAGTTACAATGAACAGAAAAAGGAGGGAAATTTTGTAGGATGTAATCCAGTTTGGACAAGGCAAAACAGTCTCTTCGAATTAAACCACCTTTCCTAGAATTTTCAAATAATTAAATCTAAAAATACCATTCTTGCGAACACAGTGGCAATTCCCCAGTTTATTGATGTATTTCCTGAAGTTCTTATTTCTAACCTCAGTGTCTGTAGACAAAATCAATACAAAAGAAAAGAGTAAAAACCTCCAGTTGTCCCAAACTACAACCATTCTTCCATTTCATTGCCTATTTAAGATAGAAGCTATTGACATGCCGACTGACAAAAGGCTTCTTAACCCTTAAACCCTAGAACAACTTCACATTACATATCAAAAACTATACACCCAGATAACCAAATTAACCTGCAGACCTCACCATCAGTGAGAAATTTATCCTCGCAAAGTTCTCTAATTTATCAAACGTATATCTCATAATTCCCACATAAAACCCTAAAAACAAAGTTACTCTCAAACCTGAAGCGGCGAGAGTGCCGACAAGCACCCATCGAAAGCCGAGGTCGACGGCCAAACATCCGCAGCAGCCGCCGCCGAATCTTTATGACTCCTCGGGATCAGCCTCTTATACGACTGAATATAGAGAAAAAGAACCAGATCGTTTACATCAATCCCCGTAGCGGGATCGCGATCGGAGGGGAGGACGTTGGCGAGGGTTTCGAGGGCGAGGCGAGCGTGGTCGATGGGGATCTGGAGCTCGTCGGCGAGGGATTGAGGTTCGACGGAGTTAGGGTTAGGATTTCGGTGGAGGAGGCGGTGCTTGAGGGGAGCTAGGGTTAGGGTTCCGTCGGTGAAGATGAGCTTGGGGATAGGGAGAAGGCCGTGCTCGAAGGGCTCGCGGCGAGGGCGGAGGAGGTGAGGGGAGGAGGCGGTGGTGGCCGGCGGCGAGGTATCCAGCTTCTTTTCGTCGATCATCGATGCTGATGAATAGATCTCGAAGCGGGAGATAGAGAGTGGTGAGAGAGTAGGAAAAAGGAGTGATTAAGTACAAAATACTTTTTAGTTTGACCTTGTTTAAACTTAATGAAATTGATTATTACATCCAGATTTTATGATTATTTTTTAAGGATGTATTTTTGTTAATTTTATGTGATGAAAATGGATTGAAATATCATGAGCTTTGTTGAATTTTTCTACCTTTCAAGGAAATTCTAATTTTAATTGATGGCATTTTATTAATAATTAAGCTTGTAATTATAATGAGTGAATTTGAAGTAAATGTTTTCATCTCTTTATTGCTACGTTCTTTTTTTAGATCGAAGTGAATATTCTTGATTTTATGTGTGATGTTTCTTGTTGATGAGAGAATCAACTTGAAATATTGGAAAAACTATAATGAAGATTATCATTATGACGTTTTCCATCCATATTCGTTTTTTGTTGATGGGGAAATGAAAAGTTGGTGAGATGATGATTTATTGTGCATATTGGGATCATAGGTGATTTGATTATTTGATTTTTCTTCCTTCTATAATTATAAATTGTTTGAAAGAAATTTGTTTTAATGCCACACCCATCTTAATGTTTGACATGAAGGGATTTGAAAGGAATTCTATTTTCACACATAGTTTAAGCGCAATTTATATTTTGAAAATTAGGGAAATTTAATTACCCTCAATTTTTTAATGTGCCCCCCCTATGGAATTCGACTTTTTTTTTGAAAATTGTGTCAATGCCCCAATAACAATAACCTCATGTGACCCAGCCTCTCTATCTTTTCCCAATGTGGAGCAGCCCCAAAAAATGTCACTTCATGTGATTTAGCCCTTTATTTCATGCTAACTAAGCACAGAGAGAAACAAATAGAAAAGCCGAAAATACCCTCATTTCTTCCTATCTTTTCTCTCCGGATCTAAGTCTGCTCCTCCTTCCTCCACTCATCTCCTCCTCTCTCCTAACTCTTTTCCTTCTTCCTCTCTCTCTCTCTCTCTCTCTCTCTCACTCTCTCTCTCTCTCTCTTCCTCCTTTTTCTCTCAGACACTGACACCCCCCTACGCCACCTCTGACCATTCCGACCATATTGTTCGCTCCTTTTCTCCCACTAATTTTCACCTCCAATAACAACGGAGTCTTGCTAACATAAAGCTAGATCAGAGTTTAGCCCATGGATTCTCCGATAGCGAATCCTCTAGTGACAGATCCCAGATCCCTTCCTCGCTACTGAGAGGCTTGGGATTGTTTCCCTTGCTTGCGGGCTGCTTTAATTAAAGGTTCATAGGATTTCTAGTTGGAGGATCCGTCAAACAACAAATCGGTCTCCGACACTAAAGGCGAAGAGGTGGTGAAGAACGAGAATGAGGAGGCGGTGGCGGAGGAGGACGAGGAGGAGCTCAAGGCCATCGCAAATTCAAGACCTCTAAGCTTCTTCTTTTTTTACAATTTTTTATATTAAGTTCAAGTCCAATATGGAATATTAAGTCTAATGAGTTAGAAGTGATGTCCAATGGCTTGTATGTTAAGTCTATTGGGTTTAATAGTAAGTTCAATGACTTGAATGTTAAGTCTATTGGGTTGAATAATAAGTCTAATTTGTTGAATATTAAGTAATGATTATATGTTAAGTTCGGTTTGGTTCGTGTTAAGTCTAGTTTAGTTCGTGTTAAGTCCAGTTTGATTTGTGTTATGTCCAGTATGGTTCGTGTTAAGTCTGTTTTGGTTCGTGTTAAGTCTATTTTTGTTCACGTTAAGTCCAATTTGGTTCATGTTAAGTCCAATTTAGTTTATATTTAGTCCAATTTGTTTCATGTTAAGTCTAATTTAATTCATGTTAAGTTAAATTTAAATCATGTTAAGTATAATTCAACTTGTTTTAGGTCTAATTTCATGTTAAATCTAATTTAAATCGTGTTAAGTCTAATCTAATTCCTGTTAAGTCTAATTTAAATCATGTTAAGTATAATTCAACTTGTTTTAAGCCTGATTTTATGTTAAGTCCAATTTGATTCATGTTAAATCCAACTTAATTTCATGTTAAATCCAATCTAATTTATATTAAGTCTAATTCAACTTAACACGAACCAAACTAGACTTAACACGAACCAAACTGGATTTAACATGAACCAAATGGACTTAACACGAATCAAACTGTACTTAACACGAACCATACGAACCATACTGGACTTAATACGAACCAAATTGGACTTAATATGTTACTACTTAATATGTTACTTAACACGAACCTAATGGACTTAACACGTTCATGTTAAGTCTAATTTTATTCGTGTTAAGTCCAGTTTGATTCGTGTTAAGTCCAATTTGGTTCATGTTAAGTCTATTTTTTGTTCATGTTAAGTCTAACTCAATTTGTTTTAAATCTAAAAACAAGTTGAATTAGATTTAACATGAATTAGATTAGACTTAGCATGAAATTAAATTGGACTTAACATAAAATTAGGCTTAAAACAAGTTGAACTAGACTTAACATGGTTTAAATTAGACTTAGCAAGAATTAGATTAGACTTAACATGATTTAAATTAGACTTAACATGATTTAAATAGACTTAATATGAAATTAGACCTAAAACAAGTTGAATTAGACTTAACATGATTTAAAATTGACTTAACGGAAATTAAATTAGACTTAACATGAACCAAATTGGACTTAATGTGAACCAAATTGGACTTAACATGGACCAAAATGGACCTAACACGAACCAAACTAGACTTACCATGAACCAAACTGGACTTAACACGAACCAAATTGGACTTAACATATAATCAATTACTTCATATTCAACAAATTAGACTTATTGTTCAACCCAATAGACTTAACATACAATACATTGGACTTATTATTCAACCTAATAGAGTTAACATACAAGCCATTAGACTTCACTTCTAACTCATTAGACTTAGTATTCCATCTTGACTTGACTTGAACTTAATATCAAAAATTGTCAAAAAAAAATCCGATAGCTTAGAGGGCTTGAATTTGCAACGGCCTCGAGCTCCTCCTCGTCCTCCTCTGTCACCGCCTTCTCTGCCTCGTTCTTCGCCACCTCTTCACCTTCAGTGTCGGAGACCGATCTGTTGTTTGACAGATCCTCCGACTAGAACTCCGATGAATTTGATGGATATTTTAAGTTTTGGGGTGAAAAAAAAGAGAGAGCGGGGAAAATTAGTGGGGGGAAATGAACGAACAATATGGCCGGAATGGTCGGCGGTGATGAATGGGGGATGTCGGTGTCTGAGAGAGAAAGGAGGAAGGGAGAGAGAGAGAGAGAGGATGAAGGAAATGGGTTAAAAGAGAGGAGGAAGGAGGAGCAGCTTTAGATCTGGAGAGAAGAAATGAGAGTATTTTCGTTTTTTTTTCTATTTGTTTCTCTTTCTTTGTGCTTAATTGGCATGAAATAAAATGGCTGAAACACATGAAGTGATGTTTTTTGAGTTGATCCACATGAGAAAAAGTTTGAGCGCTTGGTCACATGAGGTTATTGTTATTGAGGCATTGACACAATTTTCTTTTTCTTTTTTATAATCAGAGTTGAGTATGTTGTATCAAAGGGGGTCGTTAACCAAAAAAGAAAACGTGTTTCTTTGTTTACACATAGTTCCAGGATCAATAATACTATCGTCGTCACAAAAAAGAACAATCATCAATAATAGTGGACCACAAAAAAGAACAATCATCAATAATAGTGGACCCAAATAATCAAAAAACGCCAGGCGGAGCTCCGTTTACATCAACATCAAAAGAGCACTATCAGAAGTCACTTGAATCCGTCCTGACTTTCGTCGATGATAAAACTATTTCCAAGGAAGAAAGCAGTCTCTATAGAAAAACCGTTAATTAATTTATGCCATGCATGTTTTCCTTGATGGCACAACGACCATTAATTGTGCCTACAATCAAATCCACACCGACAGTTATAGCAAACTCATCTAGTAAGGAATCTACATTGAGTATTTGTACGAAACTAATTACAAGCTAGACTACTACTTACACAACAATGAATCAAAAAAAAAAAAACGCTCCAAATTTGAAAGAAGACACGTCATATCTATTTTATAACACG
>BQKN01063742.1:95608-121769 GCA_022839385.1 Asparagus kiusianus | reverse complement strand
CCACACCCCCTCCCTCCCCCCCCCATAACCCCCCCTCAGCTCCCCCCCCCCCCCCCCCCCCGCGCGGGGGGGCGCCCCCCCCCCTATTCTTCTTCCTCTTCTTCTTTTCCCTTTTTTTTGTCAAATTAAGATAAAATCTTCTGTAATATTAATTTTCAGTGTAAAGGAGGCCGTAAACTAATCTATGTAGGAGTTTTATTTTCAAGCTAATACATTCAAATAACAAGAGCAAAATATCAATGAATCAAAAACATTAGGTACAAAATGTTATGAATTTAATTAATTTGCAATACATTATTCTGAATTTCATAAATCTCCACATTATTATATAAGACTAATGTCATAGGAGTCACAACGGCCATCGAATATGGCTCCTACATATTAATATATTATGCTAGGAAAACATAGAAAGATTACTAATTTGCACAGAAGAGAGAGCCCTTCAGCTAAGTTGGAAAACTGCATATTAGTAGCATTTTAAGTTCTAGGGTTCAACTCACTTATAGAAATTTAATTTTCTAAAATATTCCCAAGATCGTGCATTATGGGTGCGATACCCACTTTATAAAACAATTAATACATATCCTATAAGAACACCTTTTGAAGAAAAACACAAAAAATTGGATTGGTCTTAACCATAACAATGACAATTAAAATTTTCACATAGTTCTCTTTCCATCTTTCATAAATTATTTAAGGCAGTTTATTTGCATGCTTGAACATCTTTTAGGGTTCTCTCATTGTTTTCATGGTCTATAAACATGCAATAAAAAATATTTAAGTCAAAAAAGTTAAATATCAATAGCATAATTTAACAACTTACAACTCATATTTTGTCATTCCCTCAGTCTATATAAAATAGGATTGATTGGACATACCAACCCCCAATAGAAAACCCCGCAACCGCTCCACCAACCAAAAATAAAAAAAACAAGCATTGGATGTGTTTTTCACGTAATCATCGAAAACTTTGTTTATTTGTTTATCTCACGTGACCTTTAAATCTTAGGGTGTCTTGCAAGGCCCCACGTGAATTTTAGTCTTTTCCCATCAAGCTCGTGCTTTAATTTACAAATAACAAAATTATCTTTGAGAGAAAGAAAAAAAATTCTAAACCTTATCATCTATTATTTACAAGCCATGTATCTCCGTCCCTAAATATTAGATTTTTTTTTTCTCTCTGGAAAATTTAACTTATTTGCAAATCACATAATCCTAGTAAACTTTGCAAATTTAATTCTAAGTGGTCGTGTGGAACTCCCCATGTGAGATTAATGCCATTTCAAGATCTCTATACGCAGTTCAGTAGCCTCCATGTGGCTATGCTTGTCCTTATTTTGCATGTGTACTACTTAAGACTCGAATGGGGTCCAGTAAAAAGTTCTTTGGTCGGAAGCTGGGTTAAATTCTTTCGGTCCTTAATTATTGCGCCCACTATTAGAAGAAGACATATATGCTTTTGGGCCCCACAGTCAGGGCTACAGAGTCCACCAACAATGTACAGCTGGATCATGCTAGAACAAAATAGGCCGTATTTTATCGTCTCGGTACTATCGCTAAATATCGGAAGCGAGTAGCGATCTCTAGCTGCACGAGAACGTTCGGGATATCCAGCGATAGAATCACCGTGAGGCGAATTTAATTCCTTTATTTTATTTGAGAAAATTTTATCAATACCCAATATGAAGAAACTCATGTGATCAGTCTTTTCAATCGTTTTCCATTATGGATGAGACTCAGGGCCTGTTTGTTTGACTAAAAAAAGAGGGTAATCAAAGAAATAGAAAACTATTAAAATAATGATTTGGTTTGGCAGTGTTTGGTTGGCTAAAAAAAGAAGGAAATCAAAAAATTGGAGATGAAATGATGTTAGTTGTCACATTATTATTGGATGTTGTGAGTGATTTTTTAAGAAAACTAGTTTTGATGTTGTTTGGTTGGCAAAAAAATAAGGAAATGAATTATAAGAAACTTATTTCCTGTAGTTTGTTTTTTTTTTTTTTTGTTTGGTTCATTCTTAAAAATAAGAAATGAAATGAGATGAGATGAGTTGTCATTGTATTATTGGGTGGTGTGACCCACACTTAAGAAAAGTGTTTTCACAACTTTTTGGGATAAAAAAAAAGAAATGAAATGTTAATGAGATGAGGTGAATTGTTATAATATTTTATTGGATGATATAAGTGATTTGAAATGATGAGAAGAGATGAGTTGAGTGATGTTTGGATAAAAATAATATTTTAATAGATGTGATGGATGGGTTGTTAGATAAAAATAATATTTTAATAGATGTGATTGATGAGTAGTTAGATAAAAATAATATTTTATTAGATGATGTGGATGAGTTGTTGGATAAAAATAATATTTTATTGGATGTTGTGGGTGAGTTTTAGGAATGAAAATGGTGGAAATAGTACTTTTGAGATTTTCACCTTTTCCATTTCCATTTCTTGGTTTTTAGGAAATAAACGAACAGACCCTCAAAAAAATTCAATTAATTTTTTTGGGTCCCTCCACATCAGCCCGAATAGAAAGAAGTTACTATATTTCCTCATAAAACCTAAAATGTCATTCTCCTTCCCCATGAGGTAGCACCACACAATCGTACTTGCATAGCGGATGTATCACTTCCCATGATAACGATCTGATGATGAAATTAGAGGAAAATTGTTTCGTATTTTTCTCTATCATGAGCAATAACTCTTTATATAAATTTTTAGATTTTTTGCTCTTCAACTATCAATACTCGTCTTGTCCTAAAATTCTCTCAATTACTCCTTCTATCTTATCTTCATTAATGGCTAAGAAGGCTATCATTTGCATGGTCTCCTCAGATGATAAAATAATTTTCTTAAAGATTAACTATTCAACCTCTATGATGGAACTAAAATTTCATGTGTCAAAGAGGTTAAAACTTCCATACGATTCTTTATTGTTGACATACAAAGGTGAAACAAACGGTAACTTTAGTTTTACGATCGAGAACGAAGATGATTTGTCATCTATGGTGGAGCATAGCCGCAATATTAGGTGTAAAGAGATTCACACGTAAGCTTTTTAAAAAACCAGAGGATTCGACTTTCCATAACAACTAGCAAGTTCCACAAAACTTATAAGTTACCCCTCAAAAGAAATATGTAATTTATGGTCGAACATCGTGAAAAGCTGATAATTTAAAAAAAACCGGCTAAGTGTGATTTCTGTTTGATAATTTTTGATGTTAAGTTAAATAGGTATGATGTTAATTAAGTCTAATGAGGTAGAAGTTAAGTATAATAGCTTGTATGTTAAGTCTATTGAGTTGAATAATAAGTTTAAAGGTGGAATGTTAAGTGTAATGGATTATATGTTAAGTTTTAATTGTTGAATGTTAAGTGTAAGTTATTACATATTAAGTATAATGTGTTGTATATTACGTCTAATTGGTGTGATGTTAATTCTAATTAGTTGAATGTTAAGTCTATAGAGTTGAATATTAAGTCTAATCGGTTGAATGTTAAGCCTAATTTGAAGATGTTTTAGTCTAATGAAAAAATATGATAATTGCAATGAAAATAATGTTAAGTCTAATATGTTGAATGATAATTCTAATGAGAGGAATGTCAAATCTAATCTGTTGAATATTAATTCTAATGAGAGGATGTCAAGTCTAATAAATTGAATGTTAAGTCTCATAGGAATATTGTCCTAAGTCTCGTTTATTAACTCAAATTGGTTCGATGTTAAGTTTTATTTAGTTTTTATTATTTTTATTGATTTTGTGTTTTGATTATTTTCTAAATGTTTGCAATGTCGCCCCCTTTCTGAACTCAAGAAGTAACTATTGTGTTCCGCCGACGTCAACATATGTTTCAGTTAGGATTCCCAATGATAACCCATCTGGGACAATGCTATGATGATTGATGACATACAATGCGTAAGAATTAAGATTAGATTTGCTTTACTATTCAATGGGTAAAAAATTTGAGTACGAATTTGAAAAGAATGAGTCAAAGCATATTCGAATTTTTTGCCGATTAAAGGAAATTAAAATTTGCCCGTGGATGTTATTTGTCTCTCCACTAGAAATGAAACTAGCCTTGCAATAAAAAAGTTCATGAAAAATACACTTGTTGGCAGCATGGTAACAATGCCGATCATTCAAGGGCCTCCCGAAAATTTACTGCGACCAATTACAACCCATGTTGAGGGTCCGGTCAAACATACGCCCTGTTAATGTGCAAAAAAAATTTCTAAGTCAGTGTGGACTAAGGGTCGAGTATAGTAAGATATGGTGGGTAAAGAAAAAGCACAAAAACAATTATATGGTGATGCTTATGAGGCTTATGATCAATTACGATGGTAAAAGATAATATCTATCCTATTGATGTGCAAAAAGCGTTTACTTTTTTAAGTTTTAATAATTAAGCATTTTCTGTGAATTATTATAATTTGAAGTATAAGCTAATTCATATTGAAGTATAAGCAATTTCATGTTAAATTATGAGTTATTTTAAGTAATTTCATGTATAGTGTATAAGTAATTACATGTTAAGTCTAATTATTTCATGTTAAATGCAATATGTTTAATGTGAAGGTTAAGCAATACTATTTCTTGTTAAGTTTAATTCATTTCCTATTAATTGTGAGATAACAACTGTTAAGTCTAATTTGGTTCCTATTAATTTTAATATTTTTGTTAATTTTTTTTCCAAATTGTAGGTATATGTAGACAAGGTTAATGAAACAAATCGAGATAACTATATTCATGTTGAAAAATGTGAGGGAAGGTTTACAAGACTATTCATTTGCTATACCGCTTGCATAAATAGTTTTTTGCATGGACGTCAAGTGCTTATATTTTTGGATAGGACCTTTCTAAAAGATGGATTCAAAAATATACTCCTCAACACTGTAGCATATGATGGAAATCAATGAATATTTCCACTAGCCTATTGCATATACAAACATGAAAATAATATTAACTAGAAGTGCTTCTTACAATGTTTATGGTATATACACTATGAAAGGCAAAATCCATACAATCATCTATATCATCTAGTTATAATATCATATGCGGATAAGAGAATTAGAGAAGCTGTTAGAGATTTTTTTTTTCATATGCTCTACGCCCCAGATGTGTTCTACATCTCATGGAGAATTTCAGATTAAAATTGAAGGATTTGGAATTAAAGTCGAAGGATACTCGAGTTTTGGGGAATTTATTATAATCAACTTGTTACAAGTATACTAAAGTAAATTGAAATGACTTTATGGACTATATTAAACTGATAAACGAAAGAGCATATAACATTGTCATCAACTACGCTCCAGAGAACTGAGCAAACGTGTTCTTTTCCGGAATTAGATAAAGTATAAGTCATCTCATGTAAAGTATAAGTAATTTTCTTGTTAATTATAGGTCATTTACTATGAAGTATAATAGAATTAATGTTGAAGTATAAGTAACTTAATGTTAAATTATAAGTTATTTCAAGTAAATTCATGTTGAAATATAAGAAATTTCATCTTAAGTATAATTAATATCATATTAAGTGTAATATCTTAAGTATAATTAACATTGTCATCGACTCCTTATTTGTTGTGAAATTTGAGCCTTGGGTTTACCCTGAAGAGATACCAAGGGGCTTGAAATTTGACTGAGGAGTCGAATGCCTAGAACTCTTGAGAGTTGACTAGGGTTTTCCTTCCCCTAAGACCGAGAGACGACTGTGAGAGTCGGCCAAAGGATTGTGCCTTAGGTTTATTCCTGATAAGGTACCAAGGACTTGTCCATGATGATCAATGAGAGACGGAGGAATCGACCATATATTGTGCCTTGGGTTTATCTTAATAAAGTACCAAGGGCTTGTTATCCGACTGAGGAGTCGTTGTACCTTGGGTTTACCCTGAAGGGGTACTAAGGGCTTAAAATTCGACTGAGGAGTCGAATGCCTAGAACTTTTAAGAGTTGACTAGGGATTTCCTTCCCCTAAGGTCTAGAGACGTTTGTGAGAGTCAGCCAAAGAGTTATGTCTTGGGTTTATTCCTGATAAGGTACCAATGGCTTGTCGGGAGTGACAAGGTCTTATATGACGCCTAGGTCTTTGGCCATTGTGAAGCCTTGATCCCTACAAGATCAGAGTTAATTCATATTGAATAACATTTTATCAGTTCTATATTTTACATTATTATGAAAAACATCCTTTGTAGGCATCTGATGCTCAAAGAGGGTTGAACCACTTGTGATCTTACTTTGGCTCTACTTCAAAGGCAATTTTGTAGTGGATGAGGCTGTCAATATAGAACCTCTTTTAGTTGGATTTTGCTTGCTTTTATAGTGAACAACTTGTTGATAAACGAAGATGAGTCAAAACTCTATTTGCCATCTCATCAGCCAAGGTTCCTTCTGAGTCTAAATTTTCAGTAAGGCCTTGAAGGCGGATGGTTAGCATGTCAGTTTTTGGCAAAAGGAACTACCCAGATGCCATGAATCGTATTGAATGGCGTTTTTCAGGCTGGGTTCGTGAGGGTTAGGGGCACGACCAGAAGCTACTTGGTACCTTTTGTGGTGGAAACGCTCTTGGAGAGAGAATCCACCAGCCGATATTGTACTCCCTAAAAATAACAAACTATGGCAGTTTTCTTGAAGGAGCTTCGGGAGTACTGGGGGCCGGATCATGCTATGAATGGAGAACTCTTCTTTATAGGGATCATGCGGGTTGCATGCTTCGACCATCAGAGCTTAGGCAACTTTAGTGGTGAAGGCGTCAATTGAAGGGCCAAGATCATTCTTCCTGAGAACAATCAGCTGACATGCCCTATGTTTTTTCTGCAATATCACCCCTGGGATAGGGGAGTTTTCTTCAAGGAGTCCTCATTGTCCCAGACGCCTATCACAGACTTAATCACTACTCATATGCTCATATGAGCTATTAGCAGTTGGAGCTTCAATGATATTTGGCCTCATCAAATCTTATGTTCCAGCCAGATTCATTCTGTGATGGCGATCAGAAGTGAGAGTCGCTAAGAAAAACAACCACCCTTATGGTGTGTTTTCTACTGGAGGGTTTTCTAGGGAGATTGAAGATCGTTGTACCATCTAACTGATAATGTGCTTGGAAAATACTCCCCAGATAAGTTGTTGAGGCTTTTGAGGATTGCACCTATGTTGGTTCCTCTTAGCCAAAGCTAAGCATCCTTAGCTTGAATGATATAACTTCTGACTTCATTTAGCTTGGATGATGCAACTCCGATGTTATTCTTTCGGGTGAGTAGAATCAGACCCTTGATCAGAACTTAGCATGTCTTCTCAAAAAAGAAGAGTGGCCTCACGATGGGTGCCAAACTGTTGATGCTCGATATCAAACAGCCGATTAATCCAGAAGAGGATGGTTGTGAGATGATAAAGGATGATGGTGTTAGACCCTAGAGGAGGGGTGATTAGGGTCTTACGCTAATATAATCCGATTATATGCCAATAAAAACTATTAAAAGAATATCCTAGCAAGAATGAAATGCAATAAGATATATTAGCTAGGATAAGGCAATATGCACAATGAAATATATCCTAGCAAAGAGATATACTTTTATATATATATATATATATATATATATATATGAAACTAACACAAGGGTAAACAAAATGAAATAAGATAGTGAATGATATAAATAATGAAACAATGGCGATATGAGCAATGAGCATAAATATAAATAAACGTCAAAGCACACTCAAACACAATCAAATGATCACGGAGTTCGGACCTTCCGTCCTACGTCTCTGCTCCCCACTCCTGGGGAGAAATCCACTATCATAATCCGGTTTAGAAGCCGGAACTTCTACACACTCGGTTTTCTAGCTAACCGAAAACTCTACAACTCACACTCTTGCAAACCCACTCTACACCCTCATAAGTGTTGGACCTAGTCGTGTCTTCCTCAAGTGCTCGGTTACAGCCTCTCCCTAGGTTCGTCAACCGACGCCACTCCTCTTGGGACGATCCCCGACTCTCACCACACACTCCTCTCGGTGTACAAGTGTATTACAAAGTGATCTCACGATTAAGCACAATACAAAGAATGATTGTTCTCTAATATGGATGAGAATACAATAAAAGATCACACTCAATTGTTACAACTCTCACCAACCCAAATATACTATGTATAAAAATACAATAAGCTCAATTGTGTGTGTGTGTAAACAATGAGTAAAATTAAATCTAACTCAAATAGCAAATTAGCAATAATAAGAATATAAAAAATAATAATAATATTGCTAGAGAAAAGAGTTAGAAAACTTCTCTATAAACACAAAGAGAGGATGAGAAGATATTAAAGATGAATTTCTCAACAGATGATGCAAACTCCTCTTTGTAACAGCAAACCCCAAAAACAAACTAAACAAACTTAAACTCTTTTAAAACATGTTTAAAACATTTCTTGGATTAGGTTTAGAACTGAGATCAAGGGGGTATTTATAGCCTCCCAAAAACTCAGCCAAGAATTCCAAACAAAAAACCAAAAACCCCAACGAATCATAAATATGATTTTGTACCAAATATGACCATTGGGCGATCGACCGTGGAAAACGCGGTCGACCGCGCACGTTCAAAGCTGAGAGCTGAGAATTTTTCAAAGACTTTGGCGGTCGGTCGTGACGATCGACCGCGAAAGTTTCGGTTGGCTCCACAGGCTAAAAGCAAAGGCGCGGTCGACCGTGAACTGATATATGAAATTGACAGTTTGAAAGTGAAATGCCGATTTTAAAAACTGTTTAAAAATATCAAATAAATTCCAAAAAATGTAAAACTTTGGAAAATAATTGTAGACATGATAATAAACATGTTACAAAAACTGGTTTTCTAAAAGGACTTCCCAAGTGAGAAATATTATTATTTTGCAAAATAGTCCAAAACATGAAAATGTAAACATATGAATTTTGACATTTTGGCTAAACCATGCTTTAAAACTTTACAAAATGATTTTATAGACTTGACGAAAGATGTAAACTATTTTTATGAAGTCTATAAACAATGAATGTAGTATTTTATCAAAATACACATATAATGCACTAAAACATGATTTCATTGAACTAAATAAAATTGATATTGATGAAATCATATATATGCATATAAGTATGAAACTAAAATCTATTTTCTAATTATATTTAATTATTTCATAGTAAAACTTAAAAACTATCAAACCAAAACATATATGTATATATATAACTATATATATCCATGGAAACCAATAAATGTGTGTGTATAATATTGAGCTTAAAGTACTAACACACATAATATAAACCTAAACTAACTATTACCCAAGCTTGATCTTGATCTTCATTGTAGATCAACTTGGTACACTTGCGGATGAAGCTTGAACTTGGATCTTCAACTTGAATTGTACATAGCTTCACCTACTATTCCGCCAAACTCCATTGGATATGATCGTTGAAGCTCTATTCCATCCATCCTCCAACTCGTTGTTTGCCTAGAATAAATACGAAAACCTAAATACTAGATAAACAACATTAGAAGTAAATTATTTGTTAAACATTACCAAAACAAGAAGGCCAACAGATGGAGAGCCTACTCCCTTCTCCGACTTTATGCCTAGTTCTTGAACGAGGACTTGATGTTCATGCTGCACACAAAAGAAGAACCCGTGAGAGGGTGCGGACCGGTTCTTCTGTTGTTCCTTCGACGGTCAAGTTAGTGAAACTCAAGTGGGGAAGGGGAAGGTCATGAACCGATGTGGTTCTTAAAGTAGCAATGTGCATGCCTAGAGGATCTATGTGAGCTCATCTGTGTTTGATGAAGAACTGTGTCAGTTCTTTTCTTGATGGAAGGAGTTTTTTTGGGGTTTTATATTACACACCTCCTTTTTAGGTTTTTTTTACTTCTCTCCCTTTTTGACCCCCCCTGGCGGGTCAATAGCATTTGTATAAAAAGAGGATTCCATGGCAAATTGGTCACTTTGGCTATGAAAATGGCAGTGACAAAGTGTGAGATGGAATGTAAGTCATCCTTTGCTTTACATATGTCGGCTGGTGACTGGAGGGAAAGTCACTTCAGCCTGTGAGAGGATGTCTCTGTATTTGCCGGGAAGTGATTGATAGCGTGGTAGAAGGCACATGGGCATACTGAATCGTCCATCGCTTTACATGTGTTGGCTGACGACTGGAGGGAAAGTCACTTCAATATGGGACAACGTGTCTTCGTATTTTCTGAGAAGTGATTAACACTACTGGAATTTGAACTTTTAGCGACGGACAATTCCGTCGCTATAGGTCGATATTCCGTCGCTAAAAGTTTTAGCGACGGAATAAATAAGTTTCCGTCGCTAAAATATCGACGCTATAATAGGGGTGCCTAAAACGGCTTTTAGCGACGGACTTTCCGTCGCTAAATAATAGCGACGGATTATTAGCGACAGAAAAATGGTCGCTATGTTAAAGTAATAAAAAATAAAAAAACAATAGCGACGGAAAAACCGTCACTGAAAAAGTTATTAGCGACGGAAAATCCGTCCCTAAAGAATTATTAGCGACGGATATTCCGTCGCTATTTTTTCTGGAATATGCACAGATGTGATTTCGTGCACGTTTTCCGTCGCTAAATAATACTTTAGTGACGTAATTGCCGTTGCTAAAAGTATTTTTAGCGACGGAATTTCCGTGGCTAAAAATTTTAAAAAAGAAATTAAAATAATATTTTGAAAATTGAAAATACCCTGTACAATATCGATAATAATTTTTAAAAACCTGTTCAATCAGCAGAAGAAAGCTTCAATCTCACGCAAATATCACATCTCACGCATATATCACACATTTAGTTCAATAAAAGCAAGTAAAAGTCTCTCGACAGGTACATAATAAGTATTGTTTATACAACACAAGAAATTGTTTTCAAAGTTATATTAAGGACAATCAATCCTCCTGATCATCATCATCCTCATCCTCAACACCAGCCATATTATGACTACCCCCGGCTGCACCTTGTGAAGAAGTCCCGGTCTGTAAATATAAATCAAATGTTAACAAGTGTGTGTAAACGTTAATAAGAGTACAAATATAAATATACTACAACCAACACCACAAAATCACAACACAACAACTAAACACCACAACACCACAACACAACAACACTACACCATCACAACACAACACCACAACACTACACCATCACAACACAACACTACACTGCACTGCACAATACATCACCACACATCACACCACAACACCACCACAAATCCTCCAACATCACCCACCAACCAACAACACTCCCCCTCGCCCTACCTCTCCCCCCTCAACCACCACCACAACAAAATCCACACTCCTCATCCTCAACCACAAATCCTCCAACCTCACCCACCAACCCACCAACCAATACCTCCAACACTACGCACGCATACACCATCAACACCACCATCACATAAAAATATTATAAGTATATATTTTGAGGTTTGTGTTAGGGTTAGAGTTAGGGTTTGTGTGTAACAGTTTGTATCGGTATGTATCAGTATGTACGATATCATCTAATTAAAAAAAAATCAAAGTATATATATTACCTGTGACGACAAAAACCGTCTCCTATATGCCTCCTGAGCCTCCTGAGGCAGAGTCGACATGAATTGTGTGAACTCCAATTCGGTCTGCTCCCGGCGCCTCCGTTCTTCCTCTAGAGCCCGCTGATATGTTGTTTGCTGCGACTGCCAATCTTCAATCGCTTTTAATCGCTGCTCCATCGAGTCTTGATATGAACTGCTTCCTGGTGTTCCTTGTGGTGCTGCAGACTCGTAGGTGCTACTAGACTCGTGCGGCCTCTGCTCGGATCCTCTCCACCGATATCTGTTCTTCCTACTAGGTCCAATGACCGTCTCGATGATGGAGTCCTCATCCTCCCTACTTAGCCGGCCAGGAGTGTTAGAACAGACCTGAGACTGAGTCAATTGCTCCTGTACCTTAGCATGTACTTTCTCCTGCGATATATCAAAACAACCCAGGCAAATCGACTTAATAATGATGCATTGATATGAAATTGAATATATAAATGAACTGCTACTTACAGCCAGATCCTTATTCTTTGCTTTCTTCTCTTCATCAGCGTAATTCGGGCTCCAGGAAGTCAGAATACGATCTGCAAAATGTCTGAGATCTCCCCTTCCCTATTTTATTCAAATATATCATTAACCCATAACACATAAATTATACTCAACGTAAAAGCTAATATATTATATACCTCAAGCTCTAATTGATGATAATGCTGGCTGAATGTCCTGGAGCCCCCGTGATGCTCGTAACTACGAGGCGCGTTGCGATTCCTCCTTGCTATTTCAGCTTGAGCCTGCAAAACAATGTCAATTCGAAACAATATAGAAATTCAAACAATAAATTAAAAATATATACTTCAATAATACCTGAATTTCAGCCGTGTCCCAGTAACTGCAAAGTGCAAAAAAATCTACTCCATCCACACGCGTGTCAAGATGCCAGTATCGCTCCCAATCTTCTGTTATTTGGACAAAATATTTTTTCTTTACCTCAAACCGCCATCTCTTGAACGATACATTGATTTGCCCGAAGCAGTACGTCCAGGCACAAATATTATCGTCAAGAAAGAAAAATCGCTTCAGCATATAAAAAAAAGTAGATACAAATCAGTGTATTAAACATAATAATAAACTAATAACTAATAATGATGAAAATTAAAATAAATGGCTCACACATATATATCTCCAACAAGCCACCAGCGCATCAATCCGCTGCGATTTCCACGTCAAAAATATGTTGAAGAAATCATGTCTCCTGGCTAAAGCGGCAAGGAAATTGTTGAAAGCATTGGCAAAGGCCCCAACAGGCACTCCGTTTTCCTATCGGATCACAGCCCTCCGATTAATATCAGGGATGAGGTTCGATTCCTTAGTAGCATTGCGGCCGCGTCTAGGAGGTCGCTCGGTACCTGCGAAACAAAGAATCGAATGAAACAATGAATCAATGTATATTTGCGAAAAAAATTCAAAATAATAACCGATAGACTATAAAAATTTATTCATACCTTTCAGTTCGAGGCATCTACGCTTTGCTTGTTCGTACCTTTGTTGCGCGATGGGGCGCATAATATGATAAGAATCCCAATCATCCCTCACCTTGGCCGGACCGTGGACTCGCTGATCCGTAATAGAATCTGGCGGTAGTGCCGCAGTTTCTAAAGCTACGCTATACGGCTCAAATCTCCTCTCCTCTAATATATCTGCATGCGGTGGTGGTGGTATCTCCGCATGCTGTGTAGGATCAGCCTGTGTCTCCACGTCATGTGGAGCATCTCCGCGTGATGTGTCCTGTGGCTGCGAGTCATGTGTAGCATCTCTTCCTCCTGTGTAGTAAATGTTAAAAATATATTAGGCTCATGTTAATAGTTTATAGAAATGTACAAATATAACAAATAAATAAAAATACCTGACGTAGAGGCATGTGCGTCGCCTCCAGAATGTCTACCCAAAATTCTCTCAAGCGCTTTCTTACGTAATCCTCTCGTCATCTATACTTTGAAAACATAATGAATATCCAACAAAGGTAATAATGTAATACAGATGTCCAGTTAAACAGATAATACAAAGGCAACAATGTAATACATGACACACCGCGTTACATGATAACCAGTCAAACAGATAATATAAAGGTAATAATATACAAGCATACACATCCACATGATAACCAGTCAACCAGATAATATAAAGGCAATAATATAATGCATACACATCATGATACATGATAACCAGTCAAACAGATGATGTTGAGGCTCTACTCTGCGATCGTGTACGGATAGCCTGTGACCGTGTGCGTGCCAACGAAAGGACTGTTCTTATAGTTTTATCGACTCTGCTGCGGACAGGTTTTTTTCCTTTACGCCTTGGCTCACATATAATCGCAGGTACATCAGGGCGCGCTAGTGTAATTTCATCGTCCAGATTATTATTTTGTGTCAATGAAAACTCCTCGGTTATTTCGTCGGCCAAGATAACCTCCTCATCGTGATCTTCGTCAGACACGACTTCATGAATGTAGGCTCTAGGCGGATTCTTAAGGATAACCCATTCGTCATTTTTCATTATATCTTTGACATAAAAGCACTGTTTGGCGTGAGTAGCTAACATGTATTTTTCAGACTGATATATTTCCTTATTAAGATTAACGATTGTGTAACCGTATTCATCCTTCGCCTTTTTCTGTTCACACCAACGAACCTTAAACATCACATGACTGACTTCCTTATTAATCCCATAGAAAATCTCCACGATGTCTTCTACCTGACCGTAGCAATAGATTTCCCCCTGTATCGGATTTAGATCTTTTGCACTAGCGTATGACAGTTGAGAGAAGGAGCAGAACACACCGCTGTTTTGCGTTTGTCGTCTCTCTTCGAGACCGACGATGTTAAACCTAAAGCCGTTGACACAGTAGCCTCCATAATGCTTAACCACATTAGAAGGACCTCTGGCATATAAACAAACTTTCTCAGACAGGTTAAGCCCATTCGTAATCCGTTTGTCAACCTTAAGAAAAGAAGCAAATAGTTTACATATCTGTTGGCAGGCACATATATTTGATATACGAATCAGAAATGTATTAGCATCTTACTTCACCCTTCAGCCATGCAGGGAATTGTCTAGAGTGTGTGTCCATAACTCTCTTATTTTTTGTTCTGCATTTAAGATTAGTCTGGACATGTCGGATGTGAAGCCTAGACAAGAAGCATTTATAACGGTTAAATAGAGATAAATGTAGTATTATTGTGAGGTGATCTAATCTGATTCAAACAGTTAAATACTTACGCCGCGTATATGTTAAATGTAGTATCATTGCTCAGGATATATGTGTGGGCTTGATCTAGCTCCATTCTGGGGAATCTAGTATCCTCCCCACGATCATTGAAGAATGTACCGTCAATTATTCGTTGGGGACGGTTCAGCCTTGTCTCTACGCCCCGCAAGTAACGAGAGATAAAATTCAAACTCTCGTTACTTATGTAGTTCTCTGCGATTGACCCTTCAGGATGTGCACGATTATGCATCAGTTGTTTCATGAAACCCAAATACCTACAAGCATATAGTTTCATGATTTGTGACAAAATTGAACTGAGGAACGTAATTTGACAAATATTAAATGAATATTATAATAATAAATACCTCTCCACGGGGTACATCCAGCGATATTGAACTGGTCCTGCAATGCGGGCTTCGTATGCTAAATGTATTGTGAGATGCACCATGACCGTGAAGAATGAGGGTGGAAATAGTATTTCCATTTTACACAGTGTATTAGCAACACGTCCCTCTAATTCTTCAAACTCCCTAACATTAATCACCTTAGAGCATAGTTGCTTGAAGAAACCGCAGAATTCTATTACCACCATCGCGAGTTCCTTGTCAGCATGTCGCAACGCAACCGGGAGAAGTTGATGTAATAGAATATGATGATCATGTGTCTTGAGTCCCAAAATCTTTCTGTCCTCAATATGCACATTTGCTGAAATGTTTGAAGCATAACCATCCGGTGTCTTCACGGACTTTAGAAATAAACACATATTGTGGACCTCATCCTTCGACAGTGTGACACGGGAGGCTGGGAGTTCAAACTTTCCGTCGCCCTTATCTATAGCTTGCAGTTCCGGACGAATGTTCAATTCTGCTAGGTCTCGACGTGCCCTTAAGTCATCTTTCGATTTTTTCCCGTCCTGCAACAAAGTGTTCAAGAGATTCTCGCATATGTTCTTCTCGATGTGCATGACATCCAAGTTGTGACGTATTTTTAAACTTCTCCAATATGGCAGCTGATAAAATATGCTGAATTTTGACCATCCATGCGGAAGTTCGGTGCCTTTTGAGACACGCTCATGCGACCGGACATTGCGAGGCTTATTTCCTTTTGATTTTCCCTTTCCCTTCCATTTTTGCTTCAATATTTTTCTCCTAACACCAAATGGATTTTCTTTGTTGAATCTTTTTTTTCCAAATATTTTTTTAGGTAAAGGATGTAGAAGCTCAAATATTTCTTCTCCAGTCAGCCTTGGTGGTGTCGGTCTTCTTTCTGGATTGCCGTCGAACTTTCCTACTAACTTTCTGAACTTGTGCCCTGTAGGCAACCATCTTCTGTGTTGCCAATAACAAAACTTACGGCTGTACTTCAGGAACTTTCCCTCATAGTCTGACATGCAAATCGGACAAGCAATCTGACCCTTCGTCGACCATCCAGACAGGTTAGCGTATGCTGGGAAGTCATTAATTGTCCACATGACCATTGCCCGCATACAGAAAAACTCCTTACCATAAGCATCATAAGTGCTGACACCTTTTTCCCAGAGAAGCTTCAGGTCGTCAATTAATGGTTGGAGGAAAACATCGATGTCATTTCCAGGAGAATATCTTCCAGGGATCAAAAGTGACAGTATCATGTACGGTTGCTTCATGCACATCGACGGGGGCATGTTGTACGGTGTCAGCAACACTGGCCAGGTAGACCAAGCAGAGCTCATTAATCCAAACGGATTAAATCCGTCGCTAGCAAGCCCCAGCCTAATATTCCGAGACTCTTTACCGAAGTCGGGGTATATACGGTCAATGTGCTTCCATGCCTCACCGTCCGCAGGATGTCTTAGTTTCCCGTCCTCTTTACGGTCGGTCGAGTGCCATCGCATATTCTCAGCCAGCTCGGCAGACATATAAAACCGCTGCAGCCTAGGAATAATTGGAAAATATCGGAGAACCTTCGCAGGGATTCTGTTCTGCTTATTGGATGATATGCCTTCAGATGTACCCGTATGTTTTTTCCAACGTGATACATGACACGTCGGACATTCCTCTAGACCTTCATTACCCTTATTGTACAAGATGCAGTCATTAGGACAGGCGTCTATCTTTTTGTAATCAAGACCCAGGGTATCAACAATCTTGTGAGCTTCATAATAAGTTGCGGGGATGCTCTTCTCGCCGCCTGGAATGACTTTCCTGAGCAAGTCTAATAACATCTCGAAATGTGTAACAGCCATCCCACTGAGTGTTTGGATATGAAGAAGCCTCAGCATAAAAGAAAGCCTTGTGAACTCGGTGCAACCCTCGTATAACGGTGACTCGTTTTCTTCAACAAGTCTCATCAATCGGGCTACATCTTGAAACATATCAGTAGTGTTAACATCACTCGAAGACGGGGCGGTAAGAATATCTTCCAACATATCAGTTGTGTCAATTGTCGGATTGTCGACATCAGTAAACTCTTCCTCTAATTGCATCACCGGGACGCCTTCACCGTGATGACTCCAAAATACATAAGAGCTATCAAATCCATTGATTGACAGATGGAAACTTACGTCACTCCTAGTGAGCATTTTATCATTCCTACAATTCTTACAAGGACAAAAAATCAACCCGCTGAGTGACCGTAGAGGGTTGGTGTCAGAGTAGGCTAAGAAAGCTTCTATCCCATCCTTGTATCGAGTGTCTAGATGCCTTCGATCACGTGGTATGCCCATGAACGATTTGTCAGGAATTGTCCGCATCTGGAATTTAAAAATTAATGGAAGTGAGCATATCCCTACATATATCATTTTAAGTTATCGGTTATATGCAAGTTCGAATCTGAATCATATACAAGTACCAACCAAGCCAAGTTCATAACTAAATCACTCGACTACATACAAATTCAGTCAATATACAAGTTCGGATCCAAGTCGTCAAGCATCAACCAAGAGTTATACAAAATTCTGCCGTAACCAAATCCAAGTTAACAAGCTTTTGGCTTCGATTCATCCCGTATACAAATATTCAGATAGGAAACTAAGAAAGGTCTCAGCCATGTCTACATGCGAGGTTACAAAGACAAGTTAATGAAGGGTTCAAGGGCGATTTTCACCTGGAGTCGATGAAGCGATCAAGGAGGGAGCTCGAAGCTCGTCAAATACCAAAGAGGGGTTATTTCCTGTCAGGTTCAAGAAAGAAAGAGGAGTTAGAAATCGGGGTCAGATTCGAAGCTCAACATGAGGGTTCATCACAACTTCGAGATTAAAGCAAAGACAAGAATGGAATTCGGCCAAATTTCAGCCACCAGTCTGTTGTGCGCAGCGGAAATTTCGGCAGAGTTTCTGGTGCACAATAAGAGAGAAAGATCGATAAGAATTCTTGTTTCTCAAAGGGAACAAGAATCTGAAGCCTAATATCCCATCAAAGTGGGATATTTGCTCTTCCTCTCGTCAGCTCTAGGACTGCGCGTCGAGGGACCCTAAATCTATTACAATGGTCACAAACTCAAACAAACTAATTTTACGTGGTTCGGCAAACTTCCTACGTCCACGGGGCAAGGAAGGGGGAGATCTACTATTAGAGGGGGAGAACACAATTAGGGTTTACAATCACTCAATCTAAACCCTCACACAATTATCTCTCTCAAAACAAAAGACAGCCACCAAAAACAAAGAAAAAACCGATCTGTTCCTTGCAATGCTCCAAAACCCTCACCCTAACACTCACTTTAATCAAATTCACTAATACACGCCTACCCCCACTTCATACCTGACCTGGTTTCGCCCCCTACCCCACTTCGCAAACGAAGATTGTGTGTTTTGACCTAATGAGCACTAGAACGTGCATATGCAAACAAATAAATAAAAAGTCAACCATTGGCATAAAAGACACTGCTCCATATATGCCTAAACAAGAGTCGCTAGGGGCTAGAGAGAAACTTCATTCCAGATTCAATAACCGATCAAAGTTTTTACATTAGGTGGCTCAACCCAACATGACATGTCAACTAATTAGTGCTAATTACTAAACTAACTATCCATTGCATTGGTCAAGCAACTTTACAAGGCGAACTTAGTTCAGAATCTAAAATCAAGTTCATCCTAGTTTCTACGAAAAATCTCTAGCTTTGGAGTCTTATAAGGTAAAATTATAATCAAATCATAACAAAAAGAAAACTATATTCAGTATCTAATATTTATTGATGATGTATATCTTCTATTTAGATATCAACATCACTAATAAAGCTAATGAAATATTCTTCACATCAGTAGCTAGAAATTATTCATGAAATTAATTCTTATTTTACAAAAATTCGTCAATTCCAGGTATAAATCTACAAACCCAATTGTACCAATTACAAGCAGTAGGAATCAAAGTATACTGATTGCAAGCATTATGAACCAAATTGTATCAATTGCAAGAGTAATGTTCAAAGCCAAAGCAAATTAACAAAATTATACCCCCCTCAATCTCTCCTCCTCTCTCCCTCTCTCTGTTCTCCCTCTCTCGTCGGCCGACGCCGGCGGCCGGCGGCAGTTGGTCGGCCCGCCGGCGGCGGCAGTCGACAGAGAGAGGGAGAACAGAGAGAGGGAGAGAGGAGGAGAGATTGAGGGGGGGAAGAGAGATTGACCTAGAGAGAGAGAGAGATTGAGGGGGGGAGATTGACAAGGAGAGAGGGATACCTGTTTTCAGGCTAGAGAGAGGGACTGCTGCGGCGGCGGAAGAACGGCGGCGGCGGATTTCCAGCGGCGGTGGAGAGAGGGGAGGGGGGAAAGGAGGAGAGGGGGAAATTCGGGAGATGGGGGGGGGTGAGTGAAATTGGGTCTTTTACGGGCGCGGGCAGCCCAAAATTTTTGGGCGCCCGCGCCCAAAAAATTTTCCCACCGAACTTCTTTAGCGACGGAAATTTCCGTCGCTAAAAATGTTATTAGCGACGGAATTTCCGTCGCTAATAATACGTGGCTATAAGTTTTAGCGGCGGTTAAATTCCGTCGCTAAAACTTAAATATCCGTCGGTAAAATAAATTTACCGACGGATAAATAGCGACGGAATTTTCCGTCGCTATAATAAGGTTTATAGCGACGGAAAATTCCGTCGCTATTTATCCGTCGGTAAATTGGTATTTTCCACTAGTGTAAGTTGACAAGTCATGGAGACCTATCAGACTAAAATCTGGATAAGGCTTGTCCAAGGTGGAATGAGATATCGACATGTGCTCTGGGGGAGAGGCTTGAGGCCGGGGTTGAGTCCTCAACTTAGTCGATAGCAGGGAATGTCCTTTAAGTCATTTCTAAGAAATGCCTAATGAGTGGTTGATTGCCCTAAATAGGGTCGTCCTCGATGATAGTGTCGACTGGCACCGCCTTTCACGTCGACTTAGGAGTGTCAGACTGTCCGACTGGTTGGAATATCGTCTTGTCTCAGCTACGTCTCAGCTAATAACCATCTCTCGAGTCGATGTAAAGATGTTGACTCGTCTGGGAGGTCAGGTTCTCTCGTGCCGACCAATATCACCTATGGTGTCGACACCAGAGTATCGGCTTGATGAGTCGATGGGGCAGAGGCCTCTGTGATTATACCTTGGGTTTATCCCTGATAAGATACAAAGGTCTTGTAATTAGTCATGATGGTCGAGTTGCACTGGAGGATTTGACCATATGTTGTGCCTTGGTTTTACCTTGATAAAGTACCAATGACTTGTTATCCGACTAAGGAGCCATTGTGCATTGGGTTTACCCCGAAGAGGTACCAAGGGCTTGAAATTCGGTTGAGGAATCCAATGCCTAGGACTCTTGAGGGTTGACTAGGTCCTTCCTTCCCCTAAGACCAAGAGACGACTGTGGGAGTCGGCCAAAGGGTTGAATTTACTTTGCTAGGACCCTTATCGTATCATTTTGCCAATATCTGTATCTTGGGTGAGTGAACACCATAACACATGTCATGCTAAGTCTAGATCATTTCACACTAATATTAACTAATTAGTTGTTAAATCAAAATCACATCTTGTTAAGTATAGTCATTTCCTGTTAAATAAAAATAATTTCCTATTGAACCCAAACCACTCCTTGTTAAATATAGGTAATTTTCTATTAAACTCATTCCACTTCTTGTTGAATGAAGCTCATTTCCTGATAAACAAAAAAAACTTACTCTCTCTTATATCTAAATCACTTACTGTTAACTCTAAAATACAAAATGATAAATCTAAATAATTTAATTCCCTTGTTCATCATTTTTAGTGCATATTCAGGATCATTTTCGTCTAGTGCTCCTTTTTTCTGCTTTTGTTCCTGTCCTTCAATGAGTATCTTTACGACAAGCCTGGCACATGCAACTTCAGTTGAATCGTAAACAGGAGTAACATGTAATGTATCACATCCAAGAAGTATTGCCCATATATAGAAGTAAACGAACATACCACGGCCATAGCTGCAATGTAAGAATATAAAATTAGTCACTACCTTTTTTGCTTAACGTAACAAATTTCAATTGAGATAGTTATCATGATACTAACATTCCTATTTATTGCTCGCATGGGTTAGCTTGATATTTAAAATTTCTATACGTATTATTACAATCAATCCAACCTTCATGCGGTCCATAAAACTTATGATTTTCTGAACAGGTTCGATGTACGAAATATGCTTTGCCAAACTATAGTGCCTAACAATTTCTTCATTCAATCGAGCTTCAGCAAGATGCCAGTGATCGTCCCCTTCCTCAAAGATCAGACATCATCAACCTCTAATACCCAATTAGTCATTAAAGGCTTGAATCTATTGCTAATGGCATATATCCTTATGCCCATCATCTCATAATACTAAGATTGTAAAAAATATAATCACCATTCCAACAAATAGAAAATGACCATATTCAAAATAATAGTAACATCTTATAATTAACAAGAAATAACTTACACATAACATCAAATGATTTAGGATTAACAGGAACTTAATTATACTTAACATAAATCTAATTAGACTTAATATAGAAAAACTAAAACTTTATAGTAAATAATTTACACTTTATAGGAAATGAAATAAACTTAACATGAAATATATTATACTTTACATGAGGAGTTATACATCTTAACAGAAATAATTAAAAAGCTTACTTAATGAAAAATAATGAAAATAACATTCACATATCATATTTATAACCAGAAACAAAAATCATGCATATAAATTTTACCACCTTAACAATTTAAACATGGAACTTACGGGAATTAGTGGCATGCATCCAGGGATATATGTAAGTTCTGGCTTTTTCAAACCCTCCAAAGCAATTTTAATGCCTCTAATAGTTTATGTATAAATGAATTTCCCTTATGCAAATTTCTTCACCCTTTCAATGCTATCCATATACTTGAATAATAGTCTATGGATACCATGCATGCTTCTGGGGCACCATGTCATCGAGCACTGATGAAGTATTTATAGCAGAATAAAGTCTTGAATACCCTTCTTTTTCTTTGATTCCACAAGACTTTCTAGTTAATCTTCAACACATATTCGAATGCTCATTGGTACTCTTCTTTTTTGTCCTTGCTCCCCCTCTTCATGCATATATAATTTAGCAAAATACTCCCTCTATATTCTGCTATTAGGGTCTCGATTGGTATTAATAACTTTCCTGTCACATGAAAAGCCAGTATGATTATGATCCCAATCCAAGTCAAAGTTAACAACTCTTTTTTTCTGGTTTTAGCATGAGCGATAGAAAAATGTTTCATTCTTAAGACCATAAAAAGTCAGCACTAGCTCAAGTGTTGGACGATGAAGTGTGAGAGCACCAAAGAGTATATAATACACAAATGTGGATCCCTCATACACATCCCTATGCCATTGACACATCTTAGGGGCAAGAAGCATCATAAATTTATAACATGCACCGAAACTAGAAGTTTGCCTAATTTCAATAAGATTACAAAGATTTTTCCTGAAAAGGAAGTTAAATATACACTTAATATAAAACTCAGATTATTTAACATGAAACTCAGTCTAGTAAACATAAAACTTTGTTCAGTTAGCATGTATTTGATTAAACGTAACATGAACATCCGTTTAGTTAATATGAATATCGGTTTAGTTAATTCAGTTTAATTGACAAGTATTGGAATAATCTTAATATATACTTTGTTATACTTAAAAATACAAACCCAATTTAGTCAGCATGTGACTCAATTTAATTAACAGGAAACTCGGTTTAACTCTTATGTATTGGATTAAACTTAACATGAACCTTAGTTTAGTTAACATGAAAATCGGTTTAGTTGATTGAGTTTAGTTAACATAAAAATCAGTTTGCATATTATGTATTTGATCAAACTTAATATGAATATCAGTTTACTTAATAATTGAATTTTACTGCTTCTTGCAGAAATTCTTACAAAAAAATTAAACTCCAGTCACTCACTTACATTAGTATAACATTGTAAGTTTTCCAAATCATAATGAAGTTAATATATACTTCAATAAATTTAACAAGTAATACTAAAGTCATTGTAAATCTTATTTCTCTAATTTTAAAAAAACTAACACTTACTTCTTTCTAGGCTTTGAACCTTCCCCTACTAAACTTCTTTTATTGCCTCAACCTTGTAGTTCACCCCTTTGCATATCTGAAAGGGCCTTCGATGCTTCCTCTGTGCTTCCAATAGTAAATGATTGATGGGATTCACCATCGCTAGAAGAGGCACAACTATCATCACTCGAGGAAACAGTGTGATCAGCATCAACTTCATCGCTTCTCTCATGAAGTGTGACCAACGACGAAGACTTTTCTTCATTTTTCTATTTAGACCGTCTTTCACGGTCGTTGTCGTCTTGTCCCTGCTATCACTGCGATGAACGACTTCAAAATCGTGATCAGATACTTCCTTAGACGACATTTTCACCCCGCAAACCCTAACCCTAAGTTGAAATTCGAGAGGGAGCAATGGATTTTGAGATTTTTGGGTTCTAGTTAACAGTAGAAGAGAGAGGGAGAGAGTATTCAAAAGGGGAGATGTGCACACTTACCAATTTTGAGGGTGTCATGTCATAAGGGTTTAGAAGTAATTCTAGATGAGCTTTTTGTCTAACTACTACTTACTTGGCAATCTACTTGGACTATGACACAAATACTGTTAGTATTTTGGGTAGAAACACAATACCCAAAATACATAAAAACTGGTCACATTAGCTGATTAATATTGGGGCATTGACACAAATATTCTATTTTATTTTATTTTGTCAAATATCCTTCAGTTTGTCATATTTATTTAAATAAATCGCAAACAATCCTTTGTCATTTTTTGTTCAAGTACTTCATAATATCTAATATCTGAAAATAAATGAATAATTTGTTGTTTGGCTAATGTTAAGAATTCAGGGATCAGTAGAAAAATAGTGAAGCTAGTTAGCCAAAAATTAATAATAGGAGATGAAGAATTTCCTTGAGGTTTTTTCGGAAAAGAGCAGTTAAGATTTATTTATTTCTTACACATAGCTCTTAAGAATCAGTTTAACTATTTTGATGAAGATGTGTTTGATAAGATGTGCTTGGAACATCAAGGGGGTGTTTGGTTAAATGAAGGTGACTCGAATGTGTGAAAGTCACTTATTTTTGCAAGTGTGAAAGTGGATCCACGTCAACATGAAAATGAAATGCAATGTTTGTTTGTAAAAATGAATTAATCTTGGAAAAATAAAGATGATGCGACAATTATTTATTTATTTGTTGTTTAAATTCATATTACATTCTAAACTCTAATAATTACTCTGGTAACAACTAAAGAACGAATTGAAAGCCTCAAGTATATATATCATCAATTACTTGTACTATTTTTTATAGATTCTTTGTATTCTGTATTTTTTCTTATGTACTTTATATTTTTTTAATAACATAATGACTTATTAAATGCCTAGTCATGTTACAACTGTACAACAATCACGCTAAAATGTATAGTCATGTTCATAAATTATCTAATTTGTACTATATAGATGACAAAACAATGTACACAGCTATTAAATGCTATAAAAGAAATAATATATAATTAATTAGGAGTGGTCCCTACTTTTTTCTCACTTTCACTTGACTTCAACACTATTTAGGGGAATTTAAACATGCATTAGAGTTGATGTGGACTCGTTTTAACATTTTACTTTCAAAATTACTTTCAATAAAACAAACACCAAAAGTCTTAAGATCATTTTACTTTTCCACTTTTACAATTTACTTTCATAAAAACAAACACCCCCCAAATGCCTCTGTGACACATGTAGTTTCAACTATTGTTGTAGAAAGCTTTTTAATATGTATGTCAGAGTAATTTTTTTATTTCTAAGTGTTTTGATCTTGCAACAATCTTTGGATGTGCATCAACATTTAGCCAAAACATGTATTAAAATCCACATATAGTTGAAACAATATTGGCTTTCAGTTGCTTCTAACTAGACACATACCGGAGAATTATTTTAAAATTTTGTGTTGGTTAAATTAAATTAATTTATTTTATTTATAATTTTATTGTACGGACCCTATCCCGTTCCGAATAAATTTCGACTGTAGATTTCCATTGGACAAATTTGAACCATCCGATTTTATTAAATCCTTAATTTTTAACACGTGTCACATTATTTCTTCAAGTGAAAAGTCAGAAATTGTTAGTTTACCTTTTATTAAAAGACAAGCTTTAAGTTTTGAAGTTGATTTATTGAGTTTACATAATGATTTTGCTTTAAGAGAGAAACAATGGGTTTTATGACAAATTAGTTTATTGGGTTGGATCCAATAGATATGATGCACATTGACCCACAACGTATATCATAATCCCTTATATAAAAGTGCCTCGTGAGATTAGGGTTGAGATTTGAAGAGCTTGGAGTCCAAGAGAGGAACACTTCTACACTCTAAGGCATGTGCTTTCTTGCTCAAAAATTTTCTGTTAGAAATTTTAATTCATCGATATTAGAGATCTCACTCTCCTGTTGCATTTGATACAAGTTTGGTTTGGACTTATTTTAGATTTTTATTGGTTTTGATTAATGCGTAGATCTCTTTAATAGGTGGACCTCAATCTACAATATCTTGTTGGGGGATTCGAAGTAATCAAATCGAACCCTTACCATTCTGGACCTTGTTAGAAAGTTGAGCAAGAAAGAAATTCACCTCAAATCAAAGTTAAAACTTGCAGAAATAAGAACAAGGGAGAACATACGAATTTAACGAGGTTCGACGACGTGCCTACGTCCTCGGGAGCCACACCACACAATCTCTTTGATTAATTAAAGAAGGAATACAAGTACTCAAACAATGGATTAATCTCTCTGAGATTCTCTGTCTTTTCTCTCTTTCTGATGGTTTTCACGTTTTTACACGTTCTCATTAACCCTAGAAAACATATAT
>BQKN01063742.1:62818-90702 GCA_022839385.1 Asparagus kiusianus | reverse complement strand
ATATATATATATATATATATATATATGAATCCCAGACTAAACAGAATTTAAAACAGATTAGGAAACTGCCAGCTCGACTTACGGTCGACCGTCGAACCAGTCGCGATCGACCGGATAAACGATAAAAACCCAAAATGCCTACAGGGTATTTCCGATCGACCATAGAACCCATCGCGGTCGACCGCGAAAAGTCCAGAGATTTTTATCAGTCGCGTGCACGTTCGCGGTCGACCGCTGAGAGCACTGCGGTCGACCGCACTACAGTTTTCTTGTTCCTTTGATTTGCTTCATCTTCTTGATTCCAGCTTCGACTTCAGCTTTGGGTCTACACTTAGACTAACATATCTTTCAAGGAGAGGGATCTATTATAATAGATAAAGGTTATCTTTATGAGGCAGAGTCGTTAATCCATATTTTGATATATTTTTTGTGGATCTCTGTGTATTACGAGATCTCTGCCTTATTATAATATTTTCGGATAGAGATGAGTAATTTGGATAAAGGGATTGTCCCCATTTTTTATTTGGATTATGAGCTCTCCAACTCTAATAGTGGATTTGTGAATACTTGATAGTTTTCTCTTGGCAATACAAAATTTAGGTTGAAGCCGATTTTTTATTTGATTTGCATCAAGGAAATATTCGATCAAAAATGTTTTAGGAATGACAAATTTCATCAGGAGCTCATGCATTCAATTTGACTAGCACACGCTCTCAGTGAAATCTGAGAATAAATTGTTTTACAAGGTTTGAGCGCATGCGAACAAATAACGATTGCAAGCGCTCAAGTGATTTTCAAAGATGATTTCTATTATGAATTTTTATACAAATAACGATTACAAACGCTCAAAGTGATTTTCAAAGATGATTTCTATTATGAATTTTTATCAATCTACTGTTAGAACTTGATTGATGTGACAACGGGATGAGTGCACTAGCCCAATCTCCAAGCACGCGCACGCAGTACAAGAAAATATATTCTTTTGACTTTGAGGAATTGATCCGTTTGAGTTTATTTTTCATGATTCTTTATTTTTTTCATAAATTATAATATCGGTTATGCATTAAAGTTTTTTCTTATCATCTTGAGATATAGTAGATGATAAATTAACCACTTGGTTATAGCTACTTATTTGTGATTGTTTTATCGAATTCATAATATATCTACGCTCATGTATGTAAGCAATGGTTGTTGTACTATGTTATCACATAATATTTATCGTATATTCTCGTCATGTTTTGTTATGTTACGTCATGATCTAGAATTTTCAAACGTTATGCATGTTGGCCTAGGTTATACCTTAAAATTTTGTTTGTTCTTATCAATATCATGAGACTTGACGCTAGGGATATGCCCGATTAGGTACCATGATATGGTCTATACAAGATGCCGATGATTGCTTATGTTTCGATATTGAGTGTGCCCCTCATGACACTAAATCAAGAATATTCTCTATTTTGAATTAAGAAATTTCTCTACTAGGGATACATTTATGACTGTGAGTAGAGGCTCATTATTCTCCACTACAAAAAATTGATCAAGTATAAAACATGATAAATCAGGGAAAAAAATCAAGAAAGAAATCGAGTATCTACATGTATCAAGTCACGATGACTTACTTGTTGGCCTTCCTGTTTTGATGATGTTTAACAAACAATTTACTTCTAATGTTGTTTGTCTAGTGTTTGTGTTTTCGTATTTATTCTAGGTAAACAACGTGTTGGAGGTTGGATGGATTACGTTTCAACGGTAATATCAAATGGAGGTTGGCATAATAGTAGGTGAAGCTATGTACAATTCAAGTTGAAAATCCAAGTTCAAGCTTCATCCGCAAGTGTACCAAGTTGAGCTCAATGAAGATCAAGATCAAGCTTGGGTAACATTTAGTTTAGGAGTTTATATTATGTGTGTTAGTACTTTAAGCTCAATCATATACACACATACACGTTTTGGTTTTGTATATATATAGTTATATATATACGTATATGTTTTGGTTTGATAGTTTTCAAGTTTTAATACGAAACAATTTAATATAATTAGAAAACATATTTTTGTTTCATACTTATATGCATATATATGATTTCATCAATATCAATTTTATTTAGTTCAATGAAATCATGTTTTAGTGCATTATATGTGTATTTTGATAAAATACTACATTCATTATTTATAGACTTCATAATAATAGTTTACATCTTTCTTTAAGTCTATAAAATCATTTTGTAAAGTTTTAAAACATGGTTTAGCCAAAATGTCAAAATTCATATGTTTACATTTTCATGTTTTGGACTATTTTGCAAAATGATGATATTTCTCATTTAGGAAGTCCTTTTTGCAAACCAGTCTTTGTAGCATGTTTATTATCATGTCTACAATCATTCCCCAAAGTTTTATATTTTTCTGAATTTATTTAATATTTTTAAATAGTGTTTTAAAATCAAAAAACTGTTTTCAAACCTGTTTCTCTTTAGTATCAGTTCGTGGTCGACCGCCACGGTCGACCGCTATGAGTTCGGAAACTCATTATATGTTTTTATGGCTCGCGGTCGACTGTGGCGATCAACCGTACGCAGTCCAGAGACTTTCGCGGTCGACCGCCGCGGTCGACCGCCTGTTGTCCAGAGCCTTTTTATGTTTCTTTGTTGCTCGCGGTCGACCGTCGCGGTCGACCACCGCTCTGTCTTTTCAGTTCCAACGGCTATTTTTTTAGCTGTTTTCTGATGGCTTTTTGGTCTTTTCTATTGGGTTTTGCTGATGTTTTGAGAGACTATAAATACCACATTGCTCTCCTCTTTCAGCAACAAACCAAGAGAGTTTCTTAACCAAGTTTAAAAGTGTTTTAACAAGGGTTTTAGTTTGGTTTAAGTGTGTTTAAGAAGCTTTTAAGCATTTGAAAATTTGAGTTTGTGAAATCAATTTCACAAGAGCTTGAGGAGATCATCTATTGGTGTTTGGACATCCAACTATTCTCCTTCCATCTCTTGTCATCTATTGAGAAGTTTCCCTAAACTCTTTTCTAGCTTTATATCTATTTGCTTGATTATCATCTTATTTAAAGCTAGTTTTACATTCGACTTTAGTTGATTTGATTCACTCATTATTTACACACCCACTTGAGCTTATCGTATTTTCATACATAGTATATTTGGGTTGGTGAGAGTTGTAACATTTGAGTGTGAGCTTTTATTGTGTTCTCATCCATATTAGAGAACAATTATTTATTGTAATTGTGCTTATTATGAGATTCACTTTGTAATACACTTGTACACCGAGAGAAGTATGTGGCGAGAGTCGGGGATCGTCCCAAGAGGAGTGGTGTCGGTTGACGAACCTAGGGAGTGGTTGTAACCGAGCACTTGAGGGAGACACGTCTAGTTCAACACTTGAGAGGGTGTAGAGTAAGATTGCAAGAGTGGTGATTATAAAGTTTTCGATTAGCTAGAAAACCGAGTGTGAGGTGTAAACATTGTTCGGGTAAGCGTAGAAAACCCGGTTGTGTTAATGGATTTCTCATCGGGAGTGGGGAGTGAAGACGTAGGATGGAAGGTCCGAACTCTGTGATCATTTGATTGTATTTGTGTGTGTTTTGGCGTTCATTTATATTTGTGCTCATTGCTCATATCGCCTTTGTCTCATTAGTTAGTTTGTCCACCTCTTTGTTTACATTATTTACCCTTGTGTTGTTGTAGGCTGTCTAAAAATCACAATAGATAGCTTATCCCCCATCAAATACCGATGATGGAAGTTACAATCTGACGACTTCCAGAAGGCTACAATTTGAAGACTTTCACATAGATCGCTGAAGGTTACAATCTGACGACCTTCACGACAACTGATGAAAGCTCTAATCAACGGCCTTCACAATCAACATCGGGAGTTACAATCTGACGACTCTCATATTCTCAAGGAGCCAAGACGAAGATTACAAGATAATGATCTTTGCAACGCTATGACAAAAGAGATTACTTGGTGATAATCTCTTCAAGGCAAGATGCGGAGGTCCTCCCCGTGTATCAACACCAAAACGCGGAGGTCCTCCCCGTGTATCAACACCAAAACGCGGAGGTCATCCCCGTGTGTCAACAGTAAAACGCCAGGGTCGAACCCGCGTTACAACATCAAAACGCTAGGGTCGAACCCGCGTTACAACAAGCTAAACGCGAGCGACCCTCGCGTACGTGGGATTCAACCAAACATCGACCCACGCGTTTCCAAGCTACAACAAGTCAAACGCGAGCGACCCTCGTGTTCATTGGTGTTCAGCCAACACCCAACCTCGCGTCTCGATTCTAAGACGTGAGGTTAGGGTCCTGAACGCCAAGGTGGGCGTTTGACTCGTTCAAACACGAGCTGAACGGTTGCAGGAACCGTTTTCCCCACGATCTGAGGGATTTCTGCCCCACTTGAGAGCGGATTAAGGGGTCAGTTACACCCCACTTAGGAGAGATTTAAGGGGTGGTTACACCCCCCTAATCCCCTATAAATAGGGGTAAACTCAACTGAGTTAAGGGTTGGCTTCTTGGGTTCGGTCGGTTGGAATTTCCTGGCTTGGATCGACCACTGGAGGCAGGCTTTTGAGGGGATCGACGTTCATCCTTCGGCAACATTCGGCAACAAGGAGATCTCGAAGGATCCTGGAGCAACAGTCTTCTATCCTTGGCTTACAACCGATTTTCGGTTGAAATCAACTCTTTTTTAAGAGTTTCCAACTCGTACAGAGTTCTTCAAACTCGTTCAGAGTTATCAACTCGTTCAGAGTTCTAAAACTTGCCACGCAAGTTCTCCACAACGTCAAATCGTGAGGAGAAGACATCGTTCCAGTGAATCAAGACGTCGGATCGTCAACGGAGAGCAAACTCGACACGAGCATTCGAGGGAGGCATTCCATCGTCACCGTGAAGAACCCAGTTTTAAACAAAGGAGAGAATCAAATTCGTTCTCTTCTCTTTTGTAATCAAGTTGTAATCGAGATTTAAAGAAATCGAAATCAAATTTCTTTCTCTTCCTTGCAATTTTTCCTACATACAAAAGATGGCGACTCCGCGTTACAACATCAAAACGCTAGGGTCGAAACCAAATTCGTTTTCTTCTCTTTTGTAATCAAGTTGTAATCGGAATTAAAGGAATTCAATTTAAGTTTCTTTTATTCTCTTCTTTGCAATTTTTCCTACATACAGTTGTTTATATATCCTTGCTCATATATTTATAATATGTCATTGCTAGGATATATTCATTAGTTCATATTGCTCATCCTAGCTCATATATATTGTTGTTTTTCATTCTTGCTAGGATAATTTGTTAATTGATTTTAATTGGCATAAAATCGGATTAGATTAGCATAAGACCCTAATCACCCCCCTCTAGGGTCTAACATTACTTTGATATTTAATGGGCATGTTTTGCTTGAAAACTCAATTTGCAAGGGCACCTGCATGATGGATATTCTCGTTGGATTGAATTATTCAGGCCTAATGGAAGATATATCGTGTATAAACAAGTAATAAAAATGTTCGTGTGGGTTAACTAATGGGAGGGATTTAGACATCTCATAGATAATGCGTGGCCTACGGTTTTGTTTGGGCACCGGTTCCAGATAAGTCTATTCACACAAACTAAGTAACATAAGAATCCAAGTAATATTCAAACAAACATTATCCCATGAGAACATTTCTTAAATAAGATTACGTAAAATTTGAAAATAGTTAGATGCACACACTACCTTTGTATCACACTCTAGGAGTTAGGTGCACTCTGAGAGTTGCATGCTTTGGATTTTGAGATGCATGTTCTTTTCATAAAAATAAGTAAAGTGATATAGTTATGTGTAGGTTGTCTAAAAATCACTATTGATAGCTGACCCCCCATCAAATATCGATGATGGAAGTTACAATCTGACGACTTTCAAAATGCTATAATTTGAAGACTTTCACGTAGATCGATGAAGGTTATAATCTGACGACCTTCACAACAACTGATGAAAGCTCTAATCAATAGCCTTCACAATCAACATCGGAAGTTACAATTTGACGACTCTCACATTTTCAAGTAGTCAAGAAGAAGATTATAAGATGACGGTCTTTGCAACGCTCTAGCAAAAAAGACTACAAATTAACGATCTCTTCAAATCAAGACGCATAGCTTGCCTCTGCGTCTCAGACTCAAAACGCAGAGGTCCTCCTTGCGTTACAACCTCAAAACGCAGAGGTCATCCCTGCATTACACCATCAAAACACAGAGGTCCTCCCTGCATCGCAACATCAAAACACAAAGGTCATGCTCGCGTTTCAGAGTCAAAACGCAGAGTTCATCCTCAGCGCTCCAGTTAAAAACGCAGAGTTTGCGGACTCAAAATGCGGAGTTCATCTCTGTGTCCTAACTCAGCGTTTAAGATTTACAACGTAGCGCGACCTGTGCGTTCAACCACCAAATAGGCCCAACTCTGCGTTTTAAGTCTAAAATATAGAGTTTGGGTCCTGAACGTTATTTTTCAGTGTTTGACTCGTTTAAAGCATGAACTGAATGGTTTCAAAACCATCCCCCCCCATTATTTGGGGAGCTGTTTAAGGGGGTGGTTACACCCCATTCAGGCCCACTTAGGAGTGAATTAAGAGGACGGTTATACCTCTTAATCCCCTATAAATAGCATAAAACTCAATTGAGTTCGGGCTCTCGGATTTATCCTTCTTTGGTCCTTCAGCCTTGGATTTTGGTAGAAAAGAAGAGATATTCGGCTGGCTTTTTGAGGGGAATTGCTGGAGCTTTGGAGATCGATAACAGGAGCTTTCTTTATCCTTGGCTTACAAACCGATTTCGGTTAAATCAACTCTTTCATAAAGTTTTAAACTCGTTCAGAGTTATCAACTCATTAAGAATTCTTTAAAACTTGCCATGCAAGTTCTCAATAGCGTCAAATCATGAGGAGAAGATCATGTTCTAGTGAATAAAGACGTTCAAATCGTCAACGAAGAGCAAACTCGATGCGAGCATTCGAGGGAGGCACTCCATCACCACCGTGAAGAACCCAGAATTAAACAAAGGGGTGAATCCAGATCAATTTTCTTCTCTTTTGTAATCAAAAATCCAAATTATAATTGAGATTAAGAGAATAAAAACCAAATAGAATTCTTTCATTCTTCTTCTTGAAAAAATCCCACCAAACATTATGTAGTCTTTCTTACGTTTCTATATGCCATACATTTCTGATGCATGTTACATGTGCACAAAAACTACCCCTTTTATTTTACCACTTGCTAGATGGCTTTCAAACATCCTTGTTTGCACATCAATGGAGAACCCTGGACCTTCCATCCTAGCTTTCAGGCATCCCAGAGTTTAGTGATATTCAGTAGATGGAATTTCTATCGTCTGACTTGTCTATCTGTTTATTCAGTACTGTTTTAGCTTTCTTGCTGCTAGACTATGTTGTCTATGTTTAATTTTTTGTTGCTATGTTGTGATACTGATACGTAACTAGTTTGATTGTTACTTCAAACTTGTATGGCTGTGTGACATTGTTATTATGCATTATGTGAGGATGACATTGATGTCAAACTCGCGATATCTTTTATGCTATTTATTATCTGTGGGACTTGTTATTTCTATGTTGCTTTCGCCGTGTATTTGTACTATATACTTGTTATTGTTGCATATTGTTTCATCGTGTTTGTCAGAGGCGTAGCTGTGCAGGGCTTGCCCCGGGCAGCTGCCTAGGGCAAGAAAATGAATTTTTTTAATTACCCCTCTCTCGCCTGCGACCTTGTTGGATCCAAGCGCTTCGTCGAGCAAGCCCTCGACCGCTCGATGTCGATCCTAACTCCCAAGCTCTCCGACGACTGCCCCGACCAAATCCTCATCGTCGTTGACGTCCTCCTCGCCTCACAGAGCAAGCCCTCGACTGCTCGAGCCTCGACACCGATCCCAAGCTCTCCGATGACTACCCCGACCAAATCCTCACCGTTGCCGACTCGCCGACATCCTCCTCGCCTCCCAGCGTCGTGTCAACAACCACATCGACTGGTATGCCATTGGCCCTCCTCCAGCTCCCTCCCCCTCCCCCAAACCCTACCCCTAAAGATTCCAACAACTATTTACTCAAATGCCACTAATGAAGAGATCTCTTTTCAAATTGATGATTCATTCATTAATCCAATTGACTAATGGACCCGGTTAATTATTTTAGTTTATAGACTAAGATGTTATCTAGGTAGTCATTAGCAATTTCGATATCCTAATCATAATCTTTTAATATGCTTCTTAATGCATGCAATCTTTTAATATCCTAATCACAATCTATTAAATTTTAAAGCTAAAATGTCTGGAAAGGGAATAAAAACTTTATTTTTATTTTATTCCAAAATATTATCCCCAAGATTTCAGTGAAATGGAGATTAATTATTAGGTGAGGCATCAATTGTAACATTATGAGCATGATATGCGGTGTGATCCTAATTTTTAAAATATTAATACACTCTTAGGATTATGCCAAAAGTTGGTAAGTAAAGGAAACTCCAAAATGTATCCTCTTATTGATAGGTTGATTCGGCTCGTGTTGACTCTTCCTATTTCGACTGCAAAGACGGAAAGAGCATTTCGACAATGAAACTCATAAAAACATCATTGTGCAATAAGATGAGAGATGAATTGCTTGCTAATAACATGATACTTTATATTGAAAAAGAAATTACTTCCAGCCTCGACACAAAAGAAACGGTAAAGGAGTTTGATTCATGACATACTCATAGAGCTCGACTTAGATAGATACTTTTGTTTCTGGTGTATCATAGATACTTTTGTTTCTGGTGTATCTCATATTTTAAATGTGTGATATAACTTTGTCTTTTTTATCAATATCTAGTCAAAGCACTCTTAGTTTATTTTTTTGTTTTGTTTTTGATACGGGTGTATCTTCTCTTCGGAACTTAGTGATCCTCATGGGAGCTTGAGGATAGCTGATTCTCATGGTAGCTTAAGAATAGAGGTGTAAAACAGCACAGTGAAACGCAGGTTGAAACGTGGAATGAGACGGCGAATCGAAAAAAAATCGAAGTATCCAGTTTGGTTCACGACATACTCATAGAGCTCGACTTAGATAGATACTTTTGTTTCTGGTGTATCTCATATTTTGAATGTGTGATACAACTTTGTCTTTTTTATCAATATCTAGTCAAAGCACTCTTAGTTTGTTTTTTGTTTTGTTTTCTTTCACCTAGAGAAAAAAAATTCTGGCTACGTCACTAGTGTTTATGTTTATGTATGATTCCGTGATTCTGTTCTGAGTACAGTAGATATGATGTATGTACCGATTCTTAGTATAGGCTTAATAAATATATGGAAAACTCCTCAGAGACCTCAAATAGGGGACCCCTGAGGGGACAGGTGAGGTGTCAGTCCCTGGGGGGCTGATTTACTATTCATGAACATAAACACCAGTGACGTGAACAGTAAATCAGCCCCCCAGGGGCTGACACCTCACCTGTCCCCTCAGGGGTCCCCTATTTGGGGTCCCTGTAGCACTACTCTAAATATATATACTTTTACATGGTATGGCCTGATTATATATGTTGTGCAGCCTAATCATGTCCCGGTTAATTGTTTCCGCGACACGAGAATGAGATTAATATTTGGTACGAGTGAAATAAAGAACGATAAATCTTAAGAGCATTTTTCCAAGATAAAGTAAAAACCTCTATTAGCTAATCAGACTAGTCACGTGGCGGTTACCCTTTCTTACAGCCATCTTCAATGGCAAGGCAAAAATTACCTTTCTCTCTCCTTCCACCTAACTTTATTCTCCCTCCACATCACTTGCCTTTTTCAATTGCCTTTCAATTCCACAACAACTAATTTTTCAAAAAGTTTTTCACTTTATCTTTCCTCCACATCACTCAATCATGATAATTAAGTAAAAAATTAAGTTTTATTTTGGTGTCCAAATAACACAAACTCAAGCTCTATTAATAGATCTTGAAAAATAATAAATAGTGGTGAAAAAATAAAAAATTAATTTCGAGTAATTATTGATCAAAACAGTCATTTAAAAACAAGGTGAGAATAATTGTAAAAACTTTATGACACGTGGGGCCCAACAAGAAATTTAACACATAGGCAAAATTTGCCTTCCATTGTCTTTCTCTCTCCAACTATTTCATTTGCCTTTCAATTTGCCTTGCTATTGGATGTAATAATTTTTAAGTTGCCTTGCCATTGCACTTGTCTTACCGTTGAGGTGAGCGGATACTAGATTTCCGAATAGCACCTGGCAATAGCTGAGAATTAATTGGTCGGACTAAACACAATCACACCTCACCTTCAACGGCCTAGATCTCGCCACGTCGTGCAGACAGCACGCACCGGACTTCGCACGTGCTGCCAGCCCGACCACGGTCCTGTCTCGCTCGCCTCGGGTTCTCTGTAAAAAGGGGGAGGGAAAATTAAAAAAAAAATTAAAAACTCAAAAAAAAAAAATAAAAAGTAAAAATTAAAATTAAAATTAAAAGGGTTGGTTGGGTTCTTCGTACCCAGTAGCACTCGCCACTCTTCGCCGAGACTTTTCTGGAAATTTATTATTCTCGAGAGGGGAAACAAAAGGAAAATTTGGGGTTTTTTCCATTTGAATCGATCTGGGGGTTGATTGGAGCTTGAAGAACTTGCAAGCACTTCGATTGGTTGAGGTATTAGTCTCCTCTTCACTCGTTTACATCATTTTTTTGGGGGAAATTAATGGTATGAGAGTGAGTTGTTTTTGTGAGCATTGTGGTTTGTTCTTCTTGCAATGCATTTGGACCTTGGTTTTTCCTGGCAAAGATCCGAGCTTTATCAGCTTTCTTGCGGTTGTGATTAGGGCTTGACCTTCGTCTATTTTGGCTTTTTCCCCCTTCCTTTTTTGTGTTCATTTGGAGCAAGTTTTGGAATGTTACAGAAAACGAGAGTCCTAACACCTAGGGATTTTTTTTTATGAAGGAAATGTTGGGGAATCTGCGGTTTTGATTTCAGATATATTTTTCTCGAAAAATTATCTAGTTTCCTGTTTTGTCATTCGGCAGTCTAGGGTATGGATTCAATCGATGATGATCTTTCTCGACATTGTAGGAGATTTTAGGCGATTCTTTTGAGATTTCGTCTCTAATTTGGGGAAGTTATGTTTTGGCCCCGAATTAAAATCCAACGTCTCTATGACTTGATTCAGTGCACTAAAGCTCAAAGTTACAATCTTTCTTCTATTTCTGTGTAGGGTTTTTCTCTCCATCTCAAATCTTAGAAAGCTCAGTATCTTATCACCCCATTTTCAGGAAACAGCAGGTTTCGAGTTGAGCCCTAGCCTGTAGTCCAAGATGATGCAGAGACCTATGCCTATGCGATCCGAAGATTACTCCATAAAGGAGACCGCTCCTCACCTCGGCGGTGGAATCCCTGGTGACAAGCTCACCACCACCTATGACTTAGTTGAGCAAATGCAGTACCTTTATGTTCGCGTTGTCAAGGCGAAAGACCTCCCTGCAAAAGATGTTACTGGTAGCTGTGATCCTTATGTCGAGGTCAAGCTTGGGAACTACAAAGGTACTACTCGCCACTTCGAGAAGAAGACCAACCCTGAATGGAACCAAGTATTCGCCTTCTCGAAGGAGCGAATCCAGGCTACTACATTGGAGGTTGTAGTTAAGGACAAGGATTTAGTGAAGGATGATTTCATTGGTCGGGTCTCTTTTGATTTGAATGAAGTCCCGAAGAGAGTTCCACCGGATAGTCCACTTGCCCCACAGTGGTATAGGTTAGAAGATCGAAAGGGTGATAAGACTAAAGGAGAGCTAATGCTTGCTGTTTGGATGGGTACTCAAGCTGATGAGGCATTTCCAGATGCTTGGCATTCTGATGCTGCTACACTACCTAGTGAAAGCCTTGCTCATATAAGATCGAAGGTGTATCTAACACCCAAGCTTTGGTATTTGAGGGTTAATGTGATTGAAGCCCAAGACTTGATACCTGGTGATAAGGGCCGGTTTCCTGAAGTCTATGTTAAGGTCATGCTTGGGAACCAAATGCTGAGAACGAGGGTTTCTCAGATTCGAGGTCCAAATCCTATGTGGAATGAGGACTTGATGTTTGTGGCAGCAGAGCCGTTTGAGGAGCACCTGGTTCTGAGTGTCGAAGACAGGGTTGGGCCCAATAAGGATGAACTATTGGGGAAGACTGTAATTCCCCTTCAAACGGTGGATAGGAGGCTGGATTACAAGGCGGTGAATGACAAATGGTATACCCTTGAGAAGCATGTCATTGTTATGGATGGTGATAAGAAAAAGGAGTTCAAATTTTCTAGTCGGATACATTTGAGGATATGTTTAGATGGAGGGTATCATGTCTTAGACGAATCAACCCATTACAGTAGCGATCTCAGGCCTACAGCAAAACAATTGTGGAAGCCAAGCATTGGAGTGTTTGAATTGGGAATTTTGACAGCACATGGGTTGTTGCCGATGAAAACTAAAGATGGAAAAGGCACAACAGATGCCTACTGTGTTGCTAAGTATGGACAGAAATGGGTTCGAACGAGAACTATTATTGACAGTTTCACTCCGAAATGGAATGAGCAGTACACTTGGGAGGTTTATGATCCATGCACTGTGATAACGATTGGGGTATTTGATAATTGTCATTTGTATGGTGGTGAGAAGTCGGGAGGTGCAAGGGATAACCGAATTGGGAAAGTGAGGATCAGGCTCTCAACTCTCGAAACTGACAGGGTCTACACTCATTCGTATCCTCTTTTAGTCTTGCTCCCTAGCGGCGTGAAAAAGATGGGTGAAGTTCAACTTGCTGTCAGATTCACTTGCTCGTCTCTTCTCAATATGATGCATATGTATACCCAACCGTTGCTTCCCAAAATGCATTACCTCCATCCCCTCTCTGTTAATCAGCTCGATAGCTTGAGGCACCAGGCAACCCAGATAGTTTCTATGCGCTTGAGCCGAGCGGAACCACCATTGCGGAAAGAAGTTGTCGAGTACATGCTTGATGTGGATTCTCATATGTGGAGCATGAGGAAAAGCAAGGCTAACTTCTTCAGAATTATGGGCGTCCTGAGTGGTTTGATTGCTGTAGGGAAGTGGTTTGATCAGATTTGCAACTGGAGAAACCCAATCACCACAGTGCTCATCCACATCCTTTTCGTGATCTTGGTACTCTATCCTGAACTAATACTTCCAACAATCTTCCTCTATTTGTTTTTGATCGGGGTTTGGTACTTTCGATGGAGACCAAGGCAGCCTCCGCACATGGACACCCGATTATCTCACGCTGAGACGGCTCATCCTGATGAGTTAGACGAGGAATTTGATACCTTTCCAACCTCTCGTCCTCCAGATGTTGTGAGGATGAGGTATGATCGTCTGAGGAGTGTTGCAGGGAGAATACAGACAGTGGTCGGCGATCTTGCAACTCAAGGAGAGAGACTACAGTCTCTGCTAAGCTGGAGAGACCCGAGGGCAACAGCCCTTTTCATTACCTTCTGTTTGGTTGCTGCCATTGTTCTTTATGTGACCCCATTCCGTGTTGTGGCCTTCCTCACTGGTATCTATGTGCTGAGACATCCGAGGTTCCGTCATAAGCTTCCTTCGGTTCCGCTGAACTTTTTCAGGAGGCTACCCGCAAGAACTGATAGTATGCTATAAAAACTGCCTGGTTCAATCTCCTTCCTCTTTGTTGCAAACTGCTCCGCAATGGAATTGCAGGTTGCAGGTTAGCGGTCTTCAGTGTGATATGTAATCTTCAATTGTTGTCTGCTTCTTTTGTTCTTGTATCCTTAGATGTTAGCCTTTGTTGTATTTCTTATTCTGTTAGTTTTGAGAACCTTCTGATTGTGTAATTAGATTTGTGGCAGTAGTAGGTAGTTTGTGATGTGCTTTGGTCCTAACTTGTGTGCTTCCATTTTTACTGTACTGTTGGCGTTTTAGTGCATCAGCTCCTATCTCACTGATTCAGTTTAACCTCCTGGGGATCTGATATTAGGTTATGACCGTATTTTCTTGTGGTTTTCTTATAGCGTTTTTGCCTGGAAAACCACCTTAAAATTGGTCATTTAATAGGAATCACCTTTCATCTTCAATGTTTACGTAAAACCATTCTTAAAAGTGTTTCTGTTATAATTAACCACCTCATGGTTTAAGTTTTTATAATTTATAAAACCAAAAATAACCTTAAGAATGCACACTTAAAGTACGTGACTTGTATTCTAGATAGACCTAAATATTAATGAAAGCGAGTCACGTTTATTGAACGTGAGCTTTTTAAAGGATTTTTTGAGTTTCTAGTGAAAATTTTGATTGGGAGGTGGTTGATTGGAGCAAAATCTGTTTTAAAGATGATTTACGTATAAATTAAAAATAAAAGTTGGTTAATAGAGAGGTGGTTGATTGGGAGTTTTTAATTTCCCTTCCCAAACATAGTAAGTGTGAGAGCGGTGCAGAGCATGTCTTTGTTTGTTATTATTATTTGGTCTATATGATATTCCTCCGCTTTATCCTTGTAACTTATTAGGGGTGTCCCCTACTGCATTGGCTGTTGGCATCTGGACGCAGGTAGTAATAGGTTCGTAAAGGTCGATGCCCTTCCCCTTTGAAGCTTTTATGGATGATGGAAGGGTTTTTTTTATCCCCGTAAAAGGCTGCGGCTGCCGGAGTCGTTGCTTTATTTTTCTCCCATCCCTTCCTTTTCTTCATGTTTTTTTCTTGTCCTTGTGTGCGTGCATCAGTACTGTTCCGCATAACCTTTTTGCTTCCCCGAGAAAAAGAAATACTATTTATAGGCTCGGTTGATGGCGTATGTTATTGTTTTAGTGTTAATTGTTGTTGTCGCGGTTGTGAATAATAAGCTGTTTAGACAAAGATTAATACGAATTAAGTTTTAAACAGTTAGTAGAAATTAGATAAAAACAGATAACTGTTATAGCTCAGAAATGAAATTCAAATGAAAGTAAATAAAAGTTAGAAATACGGCCTGATGGTCGAGGCGTGCAAGCACTGTCCCAAGAATCTAATTGCCCCCTCTCGTACATGGCTACATGGCAAAAGATCCCGGAGAGTCAGGCGACCTCCTTCTCGTCGGCACGAGCTTCAAGAAGGCTTTGAGAATTCTTCTCGACTTTCAGGGAACCAGCAAATCGTAACAGTAAGTAAATTCAAGAGGAAGAACAGAGAAGGAGAAGAAAAGCTTGTTGTATTTCGCTGTGTTAAACTCTTCGGGTTTTAGATCCTTTTATAGGGGAAAAACAACTGTTATTCATAAATCCCACAATTAACACGTTTTAATTATTCACATTTAAAATCCATAAATTTCGCCAATTAATACCAGCCGTTTTTCTATCATTTAGATCTGTCAATCTCTCTCTCATTTAACACGGTTTAAAAATTAATCACGTTTTAAATTTGCTTCATGATAAACACGCTTTAATTGTCGTTGCTGGTGTGGAGCATAACCTTTATTTTCTTCTAGGCATAGGAGAGAAAGGGAAGAGTTATAAAGACCCTTCCTTCCTATTCTATTTTCTATGTGGGACTAAACTTTCCCGTTACAATGTCAAGTTTTAAGTTATCTTTATTATAACTCCAACAGTTGCTACTGTATTTTTTTTATTTTGAGATCGGAACAGATCGGAAATATTTTGAGGTTATGAGGATGAAACATTTTTGTACTACAAAAAAAAAATTGTGTTGGGTTAGTTTCGGTTGTTAAAACCTCAGTTTTAAAAACGTGTTTGGTTGAATGTGAAAACATACGAAAGATGACGGGAAATAAGCTCTAGAAGAGGACAGAGATAATAAGTTTTCCAAAAATTGTTAATCTTCATCCATTTAGGAAGGCTAAATAGCACTTACACCCCCATATTGTTTCACGTACTTTTCACTTATATACCTCCCGCTTATATTTTGGTGGTAAGAAAATACTTTGAAGTTTATTAAACTTGTGCTTATATACCTTCACTTTTTTTTCGCGGCACTTAGATACCCTATAGTTTTTACAATTGGCACTTAAATACCATAAGTTTTTTTATTAATTGCATATTAATATCCTCAATTATGCAAATATTCGATGGTATTTAAGTACAAGCTTTAAAACTTTAAGATATTTAAATGCCAATTTTAAAAACTTTAGGGTATTTAAGTGAAATTTTTAAAAACTTTAGGGCACATGAGTGCTACTAAATAAAAACAACTGAGGGCATATAAGTACAAATTTAGAAAACTTTAGGGTATTTTCTTGATACCAAATACAAATTGGGGTACATTTGTGAAAAGTGGGTGAAACACTAGGGGATATGAGTGCTACTTAGCCATTTAAGAACATGGAAAAGTAAACAAATCTTGGCAAAAAAAAAAAGTATACATTTGCTTAAAAAAAAGGAATTACATTTTACTTGCACACCCATTCTTCACTATATATATTTCTATTAATAATCTGGCATAAAAATGTATGTTTTGTTATAATCTTATGACCTACGAATCAAAAACATCTGGATTGGCAACACACGAGTCAGTAGGTTCTCAACCATCACAAATTGTAATTTTTTTCAAACAATCTTATTTAAAAAAAAAAACCGAAGCATGCAATCTTCCGAGTTTCCATCTAAATTTCAGAGCATGCCATCAATTTTTGACGGCAATCGCCGGAAAAAGTTTCCGGGTGTCGATGGCATCTTACTCCGAAACCTCGGATGCCTCATCTTATACAGCCCGGCTGCCATCACCACCACCCTCAATGGAACAACGTACAGAACTACGGCCGCCGATAAGCAGAAAACCAGGACCAAGCAAGTTGCCCGTGGATCCCGCCAGCTCAGCAACCCTCGGATCCGCTCCCCTTGCGTCGCCACATCTCCGACCGCCGCTTGCACCCTCCCTGCCACCGTCCTCAGCCTATCATACCTGCATTTACCAAAACTTAGCTCATGTCCAACATATATTCCAGCGGGGTTTAATTGCAGACATGCTTTTTGAATTAAAAGACATCAGCTATTTATTTTCACCCGAACTTTTCTTTATTAGTGCTTTGTACTCCGGTGTACGCGGTTGATGCGCGATATAGAACAGAATGCACAGAACTAGCGTAGTCGAATTGCGAAGGAAATGAATACTACAATGTGCTGGGTTTTTTTTTCCCCCCCCTAGTGTGAAGCCAATTCCGTTGGTTTTTCCTCGTGTGGGACCGTTTTTGTTGAACTTTTTTTTTCCTCAAGAGTTGGTGCATTTTTGTTGATTTTTCCACCGAATAGACGGAGGTAAGCTTTCTCCGGCGCATATTAGCTTAGCTGCGCTCGGTAGGCCCTGGTTGGTTTGGCTTCCTCTCTTAGGCTCCCACCCCAAGCTACACCTGCTGAGCAAGATGCATTGCGATTTCCTCTTCTGTAGACACACCTCCACCTCACTATGACCCGGGACAGGAAGAGAAAGACTTTTATTTTTCCAGCGGGTTTGATCGAATAAAGCCAAAGACGCTACAAGACAAGGCCGCAGACCGGCGGGGGGGATTTATGAAATATCCTAAAAATTAATTTGACGCAAATCAAAAATAAAAAAGTGATCTTTAAGATAGGGTCTTTCTGAGCATAGGATATTTTCTTTGGTTTTGCCTAGCGTGAGTAATTGTTGTTGATTTTTCTATAATGTTTCTAGTATTCAATGCACTTTAATTGATTTGTTCGTGGTGTGAGAGAGTTTTTAAAGTGTGAGAACGTTGTCCAATTTTCTAAAAATTTGACACATAAACCAAAAGCAAGGAAATTTTTTGAAAACTAACCCATTTCCAAACTTATCCATAAAAAACAACTTATTTGTCAAAAACGACTAAATTTCAACCAACTGGCCGAAACTGGATCGTTTTTAGTGAAAAAAATATCAAACTTCACGGGACTTCAAGTCCCGTGAAGTTTTTTACATAACAAAACTTCACAGGACTTGAAGTCCCGTAAAGTTTGGTATTTTTTTTCCCTGCCAAAAACGACCTAGTTTCAGCCAATTCTGAGTTGCTTTTGGCATTAAACATGTCGTTTTTTACAATTATTTTTAAAAATTGATTGCTTTTTAAAATTTGTCCTTATCATTTTGACATTCGAACCTACTCTATATGGGACTGCATGGGATGTAGCCACGTCTAACAAATGAAATTAGCTTATTTCCTTTCTTGGGTGTCCAAGAAATTAGCCAAACAGAACCCTAAGAGAATAGATTCCTCTCTGTAATACAATGCAGTATCGATGAACCTATGTACGCCGCATTCACGTTAAGCTTATAACCGGTGGGTACAGAGAGAGAACTCAATTACGGATTGACCCCCTCTAGCATTGCCCAGTTGTGGATAGCCGGATAGCCCTTAGTTCCATTGGTGCGGATAGATATCCTCTTTTTTTTTTTAAACTCTTTTAAGAGTCAATAATTACGAATTGGGAGTTTTATCTACACCAATAGAACTACAGGGGCCCATCCGCCTGTATAAAACTAGTTGTTTTCTCTTTTAAAAGTAATAAAAATAAAAAATAAAAAATTTCTCAGGGGTGTCTTTGCCTAATTAGCCCACCAAAAAAGTTGTGACGCTTATGGGGTGTTTGATTGCACAATTTTATAGAAAAGTTTTCTCAAAATGTCTAGCAATGGTAATTCTGTAATTAAAAATTTTCTGTAGATTTTCGTAAACTGTGTTTGGTTCAAAAAAAATTTACAGAAATATTTCCTGTAAAGTACAAAAAAATATTAAAATTTACAGAAATCAAATTCCTCTCAAAATGGGCGAAAATCACCCAAAAATCTGACACCACATTGACACTTTTCTATAAAATTTGAGAGTGTGGTTCAATTTCTACAAATTATAGAAAATCTTGTTATTTTCTATAAAGTTATGAGCCATTTTTTTGTACCAAACAAGTAAAGTAATAATAATAATAAGAAAATTGGTACTTTTTGACTTCTCAAAATTTTTCCTATATTTTTTTAAGAAATACAAGGAAATCATATTTTGGATATTTTGGGTGGAAAACATTTCCTATAATTTGTAAAAATTGAACCAAACACCCTCTTAAAAGATCATTTTAAACTACATGTGCCAGAAATTCATACCTCATCCTCACCAATTCCGGCGACCTGCTCGTCGGATACGTATCAAACTCCTCATCAAGCTCATCCGGACTGGCCGCCTCCGCCCACGACAGCCGCACGTCCACCTCCGCCGGCCCCCGACGCCGACCCCTATACCTCCACACCCCAATCACGACCATATACATAAACACCGTCGGCAATATCAGCTCTGGGCATCTAACCAGTATGAGAAACAAAACGTGCACAAGAACAGTTGTGATCGGTTTCGACCACCTGCACACCTCCCTGAACCATCCGATTGCTCCGATTGCCCCCGACAACAGAGACATTATTCGAAAGAAGTTCGCCTTGCTCCGCCTCATGCTCCAAAGTTGCACATCGCCGTCTAACATATACTCAATCACTTCCTTTCTCAGTGGTGGCTCAGCCCTGCCAAGCCTCGCTGCGATGATGCTGATCGTTTGGTGTCGGAGACTGCTGATCTCGCCCATCGTGAAGGGATGCACATAGTGCATCTTAGGGAGGAGCGGCTCGCTGTAGAGATGGATCATGTTCGCATAGGATATGCATGTGAACCGCACGGATAGCTGGAGCTCGCCCATTTTGTGCACTCCTGTGGCCGCCGATGGCTGAAGAACTAATAGAGGGTAGGACTTGGTATGTACCTTGCCGGACTGTAGAGTCGACAGTCGGATTCGAATCTTTCCGATTCTTGAATCTCTGCCAACTGCAGAGAGATTGCAGTTGTCGAACACTGCGATGGTGATCACTGTGCACGGGTCAAACACGTCCCAAGTGTACTGCTCGTTCCAGTCTGGACTGAACGATCCGATGACTGTTCGCGTCCGAACCCATTTCTGACCGTGCCGTGCGACGCAGTAGGCATCGGTCTTGCCTCTGGCCTTCATCGGTACTAAATTCTTGGCGCCAAGAATTCCAAGTTCCAAAACTCCCACTGGTGGCTTCCACAGTTGCCGGGAGGTAGGCTGAGTATCACTTACGTAGACCATGGCTTCGTCCATGACGTGATAAGCTCCTTCGAGGCAGACCCGAAGGTGGATTCTGCTCGCGAATCTCATCTCTCTTCTAGCATCATCTTCGAATAGGCCTAGACCAAACTTCTCTAAATCGAACCATCTCGAGTGCACTATAGGTTTGTGATCGAGTCTCTTTTCAAAGACTGATAACGGGAGGGCTAGCCTCCCGAGTACTTCATCCTTCACTGGGCTGACACGGTCCTCAACGGTGAGGACTAGTTGATCCTCGAAAGGCTCAGCGGCGACAAACATGAACTCTTCGTTCCATAACAGGTTGGCATTGGCCGTCAACGGGCAAAACCTGGTCTTGTGAACGTGGTTGTTGATTTGGGCCTTGACGAAGAGCTCAGGACGGTGATTCCTACTGTTCGGTTGAACATCCTGTGCTTCGATTATGTTGACACGAAGATACCAGAGCTTAGGTGATACATACACCTTCGAGCGTATGTTGAGAGCTCCTCCATTTTCGACGAATGAAGCAGAATCAGAATGCCAGGCCTCGGAAAACGCCTCATCAGCCTGTGTCCCCATCCACACTGCCAACATTATCTCCCCTCTCGCCTGAACAAGAAAAATGAGCACGATGTTCAGTTCAAATATCAATCCAACGTGCTAAAAGAGTTTACATCCTCACCTTGCCATCTCCTCGACGGTCAAGCAACCGATACCAATGAGGCGCCAATGGGCTATCAGGAGGAACCCTAGCTGGAACCTCATTGAGATCGAACACCACCCTACCGATACACTCATCTCGGCTCGCCATCTCTTTGTCCTTCAAATACACCTCCAGCGTCGAAGACTGGATGCTGTTCTTGGAGAAGGCAAACACCTGGTTCCATTCAGAGTTCGGCCTCCTGTCGAAATGCTTCGTCGTGCCTCTGTAGTTGCCAAGCCTCACCTCGACGTAGGGGTTGCAGGGCCGCCCGGTGATAGAGCTGGGCTGAAGGTTTCGGGCCTTTGCGACTCTGACATAGAGATACTGCATTTGATGGACTAGGTCGTAGGGTGTCGTCGTGGCCCATTGATCGTCGGAAGATGGGCTTATGCGCATTGGACCGTAGGGGGCAGGCTCACTCCGGCCAGCTCGGAGCTGCATTGGTTATCTGAAAGACTGAAAGGAGATGTATTAGTAGCAAAATCTCATAACAGTCCCTTGATACCAAGGCATCGATAAGTATTAAGAGTTTGAATCCTTACCTTGTGTGAGGAAGTGAAGGTTGGACCGTGGAATGATCCTCTTGTCGCTGCCACTGAGAGATATCGGACAGGACATGATTCTTTAAGCTTCCACCTGCAAGAAACCTGAACCCTGATGCTGAAGCAACGTTTGGATGAAGCTCAGGAGGAGGAAGAAAGGAATAGTTACTGCTCTGATATATCACGTGGAAGTCTAGCTTTTGCTTCCCATGGAAGCATGAAGAAGAGCATGAGAACCTTCGTTTTGTTTCTATCCCTTTCTTATTTTTAGAGCAAAATGCTAAAAAGGCAAGGGAACACAAGTTCGCATGAAAGAATTAAGGAAAATAAAGGTGAAGAGATCTTCATGAGCGGAAAACAGACAGACAGGCTACAGTCGTGGAGTATTTCAACTTTCAGCAGGCATTCAGTTCAAATAAATCACAACACAAACACAAATCTGTCAGCTTTTATTCCAGGTTGAATGGAGAGAATTTGTTTGTAACTAATTTTCAGCTACATAAGAACTGCTCAGGTGAGCTCTCCCTAACCCTTACATATTGAACAGTCTCTGCCATGATTTTAAATTAGGTATACATACTAAAACAGAAGCACAAGAAAATGCAATAAAAATCCACAGGGAAAAGTAGTTTGTGAGCAGCCATTTATTAATCAATTTATGGACTGAAGATCAAGATGGTTTCAAACGAGCTCTCTGCTACAAGCTCTCTGCTATAGCGGCACCAAAATTCCAACCACTTCGAGCCATCGAGTCAAAAGTTTGATGACTAAACGTGATTCATATGTTAAAAGTTCCCTCATATCCTGCGAAGTCTTCACTAAACATTCTTTGGCCCTTTTTTCTGCTTCTTGGAATCAAGAGAAGCCAACCCAGATCCCAAGCCAACAGGAGCTCGTTCTTCAGCAGATCCATTTGTGCCCTTGTCACCTATAACAGCACCATTCGATGCAAGGCTCTCACTAGAGTCTTTAGTTTCAGTTGATTGAGAAGCTTCAGTAGCAGTAGAGGTATTATTGATAATGTTAAGGAGTTGCGTAAGTGGCAAACATTGGACGGGAGCAACATTTTGACGGACAAGGAGGCCTCTAGCAGCTGCTTTCTTCCGAACTTCTGCAGCAGCCTTAGCAGCCCTTTCATCTCGTCCTCGAGAAATAGTCTCTCCAATTAGGGCAGCATTAAGAGATTTGTTCAATGATGAAGAAGTGGCATTTGCAGACCCCGCGTTTGTGACTTGTAGTGCTTGTACTAAGTTAGGATGAGCCTGACAAAAGGATGGAAAGAAAATGAATCATTTGACGCCATGCTGGATAAATCTCAGAATTTTAAGTTCTAGGAAAGTATAGAAAGTCATACTGTTAGAACTTTTCTCTTCCAAATAAACGACTGGGGATAGTATCTATAATCTATCTAGCAGAGAGAATAATGGCCATCAGTTATCATAGGAAACTTGTCACTTTTGCCTGAAAGCCAAATGCATTTAATCTCTCGTTTCACCATTCTGTGTGCTGTGTACATGCACATGTTTTATGCTAACAGTTTCCTTATTAAAAAATATATATATCTGCAACCATATATCCAATTTAAAGCCGAAAAACTACAAGATCTTTGGTATATCTATGTGGAGATTCATATGGACCTGTTGAGCATCCAAGAAAAATGTGACTTATTGCCAAGGAAGAAGTCTCCTCCAATGTCAGACTTTATCATGACCGTGTGCTTGAGTGCACCAATATGCAAAATCAAAACACTCAATTTTTATATTCGACATAAATTTTGAATATTGAAACAGCCTTGTTGATTAAACAGAAGAAACACATCAATGTTGTTATTTAATGAATTTAGTGACCACATAACTGTCTTAACATTAAAATTTGATTAGCAAAAAGAAATTACAAGTGGATTAGTTCTAATTACTTATATTAAGTGTATATCCATTGTCTTTACATTTGTGTATTCATCACTTTTTTTAGAAACTTTAGAACCAGAGTTCTAAAAGACATTCTGATGTTTCAACAATTAAGTATGGAAGCTCTCTAGTCGCATCACCAGAGATCAGCTAGAGAAGTCAGAAACCACTGTTCTTCAGCAACTTACTGGAAAATATTTGCACTGAGTTCAAGAAGCATCAAGTTCATTCCACAAATATAATGATGAAAAGAACAAAATGTATATACCTTTAAAATATCAACAGCTTTTTGGGCAGAACTCAATGACTGTCCTTTCTGCTTCTGTGCATTAACCTGCCAGAAAAAAAATCGCACGTCACTGGGCCATAAAAGCCTATTTGAACTCCTCTGGTGACCCAAATCTAAAGTTTTGAACACTAATTTTCATGTTCATTAGAAGTGGTTGGCATCTGACATATACTTACCATCTACCGTACATATACTTACCATCTATCCTTGTACGACATGAACAAACTAAAATCTAAAGGAAAATGGTGCATTTCTTAGAAGCCATGGTATTGCATCAGAAGACAGTAGCAATAGCTGAAAAATCACATATTCATGCAGAGATATACAAAAATAAGTCTGCATGGCATGCGAGCTAGCAGAAATCTCATTTCAATGACGGGTACCAGTAAAAATTGTCTTAATTAGGTAAAGGTGTCACCAAAACATAATCCATTAAGCTAGCTGTCTTTAAGTCAAACATTCTCAAAAATTCGCACAACATTTAAGCTTTTGCGGACACTTTAAGCTTCTTTCCTAATTTTCCTGAGTCACGTTCCAGCAAAAAGATATAATTAATTGCATAGGATTTTCTGACCACCTATCCACAAGTAAATCCGTACTTTTTTTTTGGCTTCCATTCAAATATTTCAAGATGATGTTTCCTCGATTTTATCATTGATTGAACAATATTATGTTCAGAAAGTTCTAGTGAAAAAAGTAAACCCGCCATAAGTTTGAGAATTCAACATACTGGAGAAATAGAAGGAAATGTAGACTACCTGCATCTCGCGCACTTTAAAAGTATTTATCCAATTCGCTGATTCCCGTGTCCGTGAGTCTTCCTCCCCAAGTTGTCTAGAAAGTATATCATAAGTTTTCTTCTCATGCTGAAATAGAAAAACAACAAATTGTTACCGTATAATGAAACCAACAAAAAAAAGGCAAAAATCATGTGCCGAAGAACCAAGATACATAACCTGAAGAGAGAGCTTGTATGCTCCCATACAGTTGAATGCAATTGCAAGAGCATGGTAACAAACGGCAGTTTGAATATGCTCAGGACCAAGAAGACGCTCATTCTTCTTCAAGGCTTCTTGCAAATATCTCAGTGCGGTATCCATTTTCCCAAAATCCTGGTACATCATTGCAATGTTTATGAAAGTTGCTGCAACATCAGGATGGTCAGGACCAGATGACAGGCTCAACAACAACAATGTTCGGGACATATGACGAAGAGCCAGTTCTGTTTGAGTAAGGCCATGGTAGAACAGAGCCATGTTCGTGTAACTGAAATCAACAAAAATCAAGGAACAGATAGTTTCAAACAAATAAAATAAATAAAACTATCAAACAATATCAAAGCAAAATGACCAAGGATAAGGCTGTACCTGTGGGCTGTATCAGGGTGATCAAGTCCAAGGCAACGCTCATTTATGATAAGCTCTTTATGTTGCTGTACAATGGCTCCAGTCAGGTCGCCTGCATGATATAAGACCATAGCTAGATACCTGAAAGTTGAGATGTATGCACCATCAAGTTTGAACATGTGATATAGAGAGAGAAAATTTGTTTCTGGTATGCACGACAGAAAAGGAGGGTTAAAAAATTCAAATCTTAACTTATTGGTGGATGATTACATATAGAGGAACAGATATGAATAAGCTCAAGTAATGAAAACTAATCAAATTCTTTTTGAGGTGAAAAAATTGGGGAACCTTTGTATTAGTGCTAAATGCAAATTTAGAAGCCCTTCGTAAGTTTTTTAAAATATGGTTTGCAATCAAGATCGTCATGTCCCCATCAACAATGCATGATGAACATGCAAAGTTGCCAATCGGTAAAGGTAAATACTAAACAGTAGAAAATTCTAAGAAAATATGGACCACAGAGCCCGCAGCCAGCTTGAATCACATAACCAATTCAATAAATGGCCCTACAGGACAAATCCGCTCGTATCTGGATTTTTCTCCATTCATAGGCACCTCAGGAAAAAATATTAAACATCCAAATTTCACAACTTAGGAGTTATTTCAGCGTTGTATTCATTTATGAAAATAATAGGAAAACAAATTCACGAAACACAACTTAGCAAGAACACATCATAGAACAGACAGTTTTTAGTTTTCTTAAATACATTCATTGTTCATAACACGAGCTTCTGTGTAATATGATGGCTTCAGATTTATAAAATAAGTCTAAGAAAACAATGTATTAATTACCGGCAACAAGTAGCGACCTCTCGATGCATTGGACCTGTTACCTGCATTAAATTTCTTCAAACTTTTAGGAACTTTGACAGTGTAGTTACAAAATATAGAGGTGAGGAAACAGCATTGCTTACTTGTTGAAGAATGGCAAATGCTTCAGAGAAGAGGGTGTAGGCTTCATTCAACATTCCCTATGAAAAAAGGAGCATCTTAAACCATGACATTCATAACAAGATTCACAACACTAGATACAAACTGAACACCTGCAAAATGATAATATAGCAGAATAATTGGCAATGCATCTTATTTACTGAAACTAGTATACCTCAGCCAGCCGACTTTTTCCTGCTTCCATGAGATCCCTTGCTTCAGAACAAGATGGAGCTGAATGTTTTACAACAGGCTGCAGGTTTAGGATATCTGAAGTTTGAAATGGTAATGCGGAAGCAAGATCATATTTCCGTGATGCAATTGTTATGCCTACCTGTTAGGAGCCAGGAAAGTTGAGGTACATGACATTTGAAATGTCAGTCTGGACTATAAACATGATGCTTGTCAAATAAAGTACTTTAATTCTGTATTTATCACAATTTTAAGCTGCCTCCAGTATCAAGCGTAAAACATGTGACTAGAGCTAAACAAGACTATAAAAAAACTACAAACAAATGTTGAAAGATTTTTTTAATGGACATCGAAGTATAATTTAAAAAAGACACAGGAAGCTAATTTGTGAACAAGCAACTGTTTGGAGAAAAGTTTTATTTGCATTATGCAATACGAAAAAGGTCCAGACCTTTTGGCATAGATTTCTGACAACGGATATCTTCTTTACTCGTGACTTTGCATCATCAGGCAAAACAAACTACATTCCAAGAAGAAATATTAGAACAATATTATATATAAAATCTATCAGGGGTGGATTTTCCTCAGGGGCTGCAACCGGGTTCAACATACCTGGTATTTGACTTTGGCGAATTCCTCAATGTGTGACCAGATTTCTTCAGAAGTCAAACACATGTATTCAGATTGATTTGTCCTACATCCATTACTCCACTTAATTTTCCCTTTACTTGACTTACGTGAAGATGGAAAGTTTGAATGGTCCTGTCAAATCAAAAGCAATAATCAAGTATTTTACCTTCACTTCTAATTATGCTCACTATTATGGATATTCAACATAGTTCTTCGCCTTCTTTTTCCACAAAATATAAGGAAAAGAAATTGGATAGCAAACAGAGAGATACGAAGAGAGAGAGAGAAACATTGGATTCAAAGAACATTTAACATTTCAAGTTACCATCAAAAAAGCCTCATCAAAATAGTTAATTCTAGTGTATGGAGGCAAGTTTATCTATGAAGTCTACATCTCTCTTACGTATATGTACTATTAAAAGTATGGATAACCATTTATACAAAGAACAAGCATCCTAAAGGACCCAAACGATAAAAATGTCATAAGCAAACACAGATGCAAGGAGGCATATAGAAATACACTAGAGCTGAATTAAAAGACGGAGATTTTCAGTTTTTTTGATACCTTCTTTTGGGGTTTTTGTTGCAAATTGTCAGCGATACTTTTCTCACTAGCAGGTAACACATTCCCAATAAAACAATTGAAGAAATGTGAGATTGCTGGTCCAAGATCATGATCTTGGGAATCCCTGAGTGTGTCCTGTCCAATCATGAAAAAGTTGTGAGACATGATGAAGTGCATTATAGTAAAAAAGTATAACTGATTCTCCAGAAATACATTCACATGGCTGTTATTTCTCATTAAATTAAGATCTTCGCAGGGTTATATCCTCAAACTAAATAATCAAATTTCCATTGAAGACACTAGCACCAGGTTATGACTACTAATTACTCATGCTCAATTGAAATATGGACTGTTAAAGTCGGTAACCATTACTCTAAAACTCCGAAGTTGTAGTCAGGATTCTAGGATATATTTTTATATTCTAACGTGCCCCCACAAGTTGAGCGCCCTTTTTATGGGTTGAAACATGGACTCAAACAGCAGTGCCAATTTTTAAAAATCCGCTTTAAATTCGTGGTTAGTGGGATTTGAACATGGATTGCTCCGATACCATATTGAAGTCTCTAATCATAACACCAAAAGTCCAAAGTTGTGGTGAAGGTTGAGGGATATATATATATATATATATATATATATATATATATATATATATATA
>BQKN01063742.1:45380-62808 GCA_022839385.1 Asparagus kiusianus | reverse complement strand
ATATATATATATATATATATATATATATATATATATATATATATATATATATATATAAAAGCCAAAAATACAGAAATGGAAAGACTTGCTCACCTTAAGGATATGTTTGGCTGACCTAACAATGATCTCAGTGGTACATAAATCCCATAAATGAGGCAGATGTTTGGTCATGTTAGCTACCTGAGTTACACAATAAATCCAATCAGTTAGTAGAAACAATACATCATTTTAGGGAACTCATAGGTAAAAGGAGATGCTTACCTTTCCAAGGTAGCGGACATTTATCCCATAAAAGTGAAGGTTATCAGTCAATGTTTGGCCATCCATTGGTGAAATCTCAAGATTACACAGATCATGGACAAATTTTGGAATAACAACATCTGTAAGATATGAACCAGCCTTTCTCACATACACTTCATCTGCAGCAATCTCCTGTAATAGAAGAGGGAAATTTTGAGGGTTATAGACAAAGAGATTGTGAAAATCATATATGCAAAGCACAATTAACATAGAAACCAAACATTAAGAATTTACCTCTTCACTGCCTCCCAGTTTAAACTCCATAAGTACATTGGGATTCAAAAGTATTTCTGCAGAGGGTTTGCAAGTGTCATCCATAGCAGAAGCATATTCTTCACTAGCCTCTGTCTCCTGCAGAAAGAATAATAAGTTTATTTGAACTAAGCTTTTTACCATGAGAATGAGGTTTGCTATGGCACATAAGGAATTTATTGTCAACCTGACAACCTACATTTTTTTTAACTTGGTGCCAAATCCTCTCCGAGGTAACTTTACAGTTCAAGGTCACGACAAAAACAGTCTGCCAAGATTCAAGCAGACTAAAAAGAATTTTGGAGAATTAAATTTGCTATAAGCAATTACATTTAAACTCGAAGGCGCTAACAAACCTAACAAAACCAAATAGAACATACTCTCAGCAGATAAATCAAACTAAAATCCAAAATATCTCAAATCGGTATCTACTTCAAACTTTCGGAACTCACTGTGAGATCAGCAATAGTATTTTGCGAATCCGGTGCTACTTGAACTTCTTCAGTCACAGCTTGAGAGGATGCCTTTGTAGCTTCATCCTTGCTCCCATTTAAATGTAGTATAATCAGGAAGGGAACATGAATTACCATTAAAATACTATGAATGAGAATAAAATGTGAGGATACCTGGCAAAACGAAGTGACAAGCTCGGGCCTCAAAACACAAAATCGAGATCCAGGTCCAGTGCAGTTCGAATCGCGAGGGGTTACCCTCATCAGGTCCAAAAGATAATGCCTAAACATCAGAAGGAAACATGAAAAGGAATTAAGAACAAAAAAACTAATAGATGAACTTCAAAACATACCAGTTATTGTCAAACTTAAGATTAGATATCAGTAAGATGTACTGATTTATTGCACCCTTGGAAACATGATAAGCATAAGTTAGCCCCTCACACACGCACGCGCACACATTCACACACACACTGCCACGCCGTGAGCCCGCACACGCATGCACGCACAGCCTGATATTAAATCTTTGGAAGAGAAGCAAAACATGCAGCAATCCACAGAACCTCACGTGTGCACACATGAGGCTGCACACACATAAATGCACGTATGGACAAATCCATATATGTAAAACCTGCAGCAATCCACAGAACCTCACGTGTGCGCGCACGAGGCTGCACACGCATAAATGCACGTATGGACAAATCCATGTATGTAAGGGAATTGGGAAATTATTTGATATTCTTACGAATAACCAACTCAGTATGCTCCTAAATGTAGAATGTCATTCATTATGGATGTTTATATTTCTTCATTATGATCGAAACACGATTGTCGATCAAATGCCTGAATTATAGGACCTAAATAGCCGATACGTGATGAATGATCCTATCTTTTACTGATCAGAACTCCACTAAATAGTTGATACTCTTACGAATAACCAATTTGCTATGCCCATGGATGCAGCATGCCATCATCATGGATGATTATATTTCTTCATCTCGATTAAAACAGGATTGTCATTCTAACGCCTGAATTATAGCTCCTAAATAGTCGATACATGATGGGTGATTACTGATCTAAACTTCACTAAAAGGCGTACAATATTTGAAATATCATCGTGTCTTGTCCATTTTTAGTAAACATCTCATAAGTTTCAAGTATGTAGAACTCATGATACTTGAATGATAATTTTTGTGTTGCACATTCTAAATGGAACACAACATTCATATTACCCGAATTAAATCCTCAATGTACATGAATTTTTCTCACGGATCTCTTTGATGTATGTAGATCATAGTTAACCAAAGCAAACCTCAAACTACATCCTTTCTTTTGATCTTTCTTTCATCTACTTCTTTTTAGTTCCTCGAGGTGATCAGACCATTTAAACACAACACCGCCTGTTCAAATGAAATATAGACAAGCTGTAGATGGGCCTTAATAATTTGGTGGACCATCTTAAGATCTAATATTCCTCTATGTTGTTTCTCACCGCCTGCTGCAGGAAACCAAGGTCTCCAAACTGCATTTTTCATCTTTTAAATTTTAGAGCGCAAATATCATGTACTGTGAGAACGACAGACTGGATGAACTGAGCATTGGAATTATAACCTAGGTGAGAACGGGCTCCGAGTTCTTTGACAGCATGTATATTCACAATTATGGACTGACAACTATAGGGATATACAACAAAACCATACAGAAGAGAAGGATATTTTTCAGCAAATCGCACAAGTCTCCACAGCCCCTCTGTGCTTCCTACAACACAGGTGCTCAAAGTCACATGCAAGTGAGCATATGATTACAGTGAGTTACATCTATCCTCCCTATCCCCGCAGACCCACCCCCCCAACCACCACCACCACCACCAAAAAACACCCACCAACACGCACGCACACAAACAAAAAAAAACCAGTCAAATGAAGCTCAACCCTGTAATTATATGTGTAATACAGACAAAAAAACACTTCTAAGGGGCAAAAAAAACTCACAACGCTTAGTGAAATGACTAACTCAATGTTACCTGTCATCGCTGCCAACAATACCCTTGCATTCCACTGGAGCAGCTAATTTGACAACATTGCCTGAACCATCTACAACAGTGTGCTCCTTCAAATGGAGATTTTTAGCAGCCTCTAGTACCTAGGAAATGGAGAGAAAGTTAAGATTCCATGCAAAGCAAAGATGAAGTACAGCATCATTCTACAAAAAGAAATTTACAGAAAGAAACTTATGTGAATAAATTTAGCAGATTAAGGATTTCACATAAAATAGCAATTTAACTAATTGTAAAGGGAGTAAAAATAAATGAACAAAGTAAATCAATTCATCTTCACTCTGATTTTACAAGACACCCTTGACTCCCACGTAATAGAAATCGACCTTACTACAAACCAATCACACATAAAGTTGGAAAAATAATCAAATCAAATCAAATCACTTCATCCTAACCAAAAAAAATCTAAAAACTAGACTAGTTTTACAAACCAAAAGCTGAAAAGCAACTGAATTAAAAGCTAACACTTAACAATATTTATCCTAACTTAACGGAAGGTCCTCCATAGCAATACTATTGTTTGTTTGCCATTACTGTCGAAAAGCAAACAATAGATCTAGAAAATGAAGACAAAGGCATGGAGCATCTAATTAAGATGAGGAATGCAATGAATTTTTTGGTATGACCTACTGAGTGAAAGATCTCGGTTTTGGTGTCATCAGGTTCAAAGAAGGACCAAAACAAACGGCTGGCAGCTGTTAATAACGTCTGGAAAGGGTTCAAAAAAATACCCAACATAAACAGGATTTTGTGAAAAGTTCTGGAATGAAAGAAAGCACGATGAGGAGATACCTTGATAGGAATGAGTGATGCATGTAGCCACTAGGCTTATTTGAAGTGGTATGAGTTCTAATGTAATAGTTGTTATTTGAATAATAATGAATGGATCTATAAAGTTACTACTTACTCCAATACTAACGCGTAGGGGTTAACGGATGCTAAGGAAAAAAGAAACAGCATTCATATACCCATCACAGCTGACCGTTACAGAATTGATTGCCTGAGAATTTCCTACCTTTGAAGTTGATCTTTCTAAATGAATCAATATTCATGATGGTGGTAAAAAAAAAAGTAAAAAAATCAGTAAAAACATGTGAAAAAGTTCTTGAGTAGTTAATTTGATTAATGTCATCCATACAAGAATAATTGTGAAGCTGCTGAATTAAAGTAGAATACAAAAACATAAAAGAGTAGCAGGTTTAATAATTATTGACCAATGAAGGGACCTCCCCCCCCCCCCCCCCCTCCCCAACCCAAAAAAAAGGGTAGTTTCAGACTAAACAAAAATTGCATGATCTTAGAAGGTAACACACAACCAAACAAACATCTCACCTTGGAATGGAAGGATTCACTCCAACATATTTTCTTTCCGTTGTCAACAGAACCATATAGAAGGGAATCTGATTTATCACCTTGAAGGATGCCAGGTATGATGCTCTGCAGGGGTATATAAGAATGAAGAGAAGAATTAACATGAAAAACATGTTTGCTATAAAGCAGACAGCTAGTTAGAAATGCAATGCCATTAAAATTAGGAAACAATGTAGAATCCTGATCATTTCCAATAATCCCCTACCCAATCCAATGGACAAATTACTCACTGGCACACGGGCACACAGACACACAGACACACGCAACCACACAAGCAGAAAAAAGAGCAAAATATCCATACAAACCCCTGCATCGAAATCCATGTGTATCAACTGTTGTTGCATTTTCATATATCCCGGATGTATCCATGTGCCACTCGATTGTAAGATATGGACAGATGCTCCAACATATTTTCTTTACAATGTTGCGCATATATTGGAAGATAAAGAAGAATAGCATATAAAGGCATAGTACCTCCATTGTACTGTGTAAAACTAGCCACAAAGCCAAAAGAATATATGCACCAGAAAAGATGATGCAATAAATATCAGATAGACAGATGCACGGTGACTATTGATGACTAATCTACCAATAGAGAGCCATTACTTGTTGAGCCCACAGCTTCCAAATGAGTAATAGACAAGTTACTTGGACAATTCAAACAGGTACATTAGAAACTATATCATGCAATAACAATACGTCACATGGACCACAAACGTGCAAACTCGATTAAAAGAATTGATAGCATTAGAAAATGGCTTTTATGCCAAACCTGTGCCACTACTCTATGCCCCCTGTAATCAACTATTGCCATGGCAAGATTATAAAGCCCAGGAACATCAGCTTCTTGGTAAGCTCTGGTTCCTTTTAAATCATTATTAGCAGAAGCATATGTAGCCTGCTCACTGTCAGCAATTTGTGCATCACTGGCAGCGGATAAGTTATCATCAACAAGACCCTCGATTTCTGTTCTTGCACTGTCATACGCATTGGTTTCACCATTACACCCACGACCTGAAGTACTGGAAGCTTTCACAGAGGAAGTAGATAAAGGCGCTGAATTTTGATAATGCACTGCAGCTTTAGAAATAGTACTAGTTTGACCTTTAGATATCAGTCCAAGGTCTGCATCAACAGCGAAGCTAAAGAATATGTTGTTGTGCACATACCTGAAAGCAGAACAAGTAAAAAAGAAAACCACATTATTTCCTACTCAAACTAAATTGTTGTCAAAGACATTGCATATGCATATATATACTCTCTACACTAATCTTTAGTGTAAAACCGAAACATGTAGGCAGCATTATTAGCAAGGACACATATTCAGTAAGCAATAGCAGTGTGATTTGCGCGGAAAGAGCAGCTGATATAGCTCTAGAATGAAGTCTTCAGTATATAGTCATGACATAGAAAAGAAAGAGAAATGTGAGCAAGCTAATAGGAAAATTGTGACCCTAATGAATGTGATCGAAAATCAGTTTTAACCAGAAGGAGACAATGGAACATGGTAACTTTTCTCTATTTCATCTCAGTTAGCAAAGAAATGAGGCTATGCAAACAATGGTTCAATGACTTTGTGATGTATCAATTTCAGAGAAATCTTCATTTCATCTCATGTAGCCACATAAGCCTGTTTATAAGGAATAGAGTTTCTTTGCTCCTAAGTTTCCTGGAAAGGAAGAGCTGGAAGTAGAAATATGAATAGACAGCAATTGTTAGAAGTTCCATGTAATTGCTGTCAGGTGAAAATTTTAAACTAATTCAAAGGCTGATTTGATATGTGCACCATACTCACAAACTTTCAATCTCATTGAAGAAGAGTCTAGGATTCAGGTCCCAACTTCATTACAGAGAGTATAACTGTTATAGACGAAAATGATGTAAAAGAAGATGATAAATGAAAAGTCAATGTTTGACTTACAATTCAAAAATGATTTCAAAATATTCTGTATTTATGTAACGAATCAGTCCAACCTGCTAATTTGAGAGTGCTGATCAAGTTAGAAACTGGAACCAACTAGCAGTGTAGAAAAATTTCAGCCAGTACTATGCTGCGGGAAAAAAATGCCTTGAATCCTGTTACTAAATTCACCAGGTAATAGACATATTGCAAGCATCTTGAAAATATCAGATGCTCTCATGATTCAGGACAGGTTAAGAGCGAAAATGTACAGTGTGATGGACAAGTAATTGCCATTTACAAACTCCAAATTGAATACGTTCAAAAGATAAATTAGAACTAAGTACAGACTATTGGGCTGACAAGTACCACCTATAAAAAATTTCAAAATATAACAAGTATTCAGACAATATCAGATGATACTGGACGGAGCTTCATGATTAACAAATTCGCCGTATTACATATCTGAGGAAAACAAAAAAGTACGTACAACACAGAAACTACATGTGATGGTCATTTTTATGTTCAGGATTGCAAACTGCACAAGGTCAAAAGTTCATCCTGAAAGGTCATAGGATGAAATTGAAATGCCCTATAATGAACTAATCTTGAAGAAAATACAATCATTTAATTGCAGAGGAAAATAGAACATAGAAGGGAATTTCTGTAGATTTTCTAACAAATAGAAACATGGCATATGAAGCAAAAACTTCTAAGCGGACTCACATGTGGAAACACTCTGGATCAGTTGGATTAATAGGGGGAATACATCTGCTGATGACCCCAATTGCACCATTAGTTGCCGCATCGACAAAATCACAAGTCACTTTATATAAAGCACGATCACGCAAGATCCTGAAAAATGAAACCAAATAAGTGATGAAGTACTTGTTTGACAGCAGGAGACAAGAAATTAAAACTATGGAAAATCTAAAATTGACCAGAGAAACCAAGATTAGCGGATAATATCCTCACAAAATCAACTTAACTGCCACAACAATAGGTAGTAGCAAAAGACAATTGAACAAGCATAAAATAGAACTAAAAGGAATAGCATACCTTTCCTGAAGAGTTGTATGAGGAAACTCACGACAGGATTGTAATTCCTCATTCCAGTCTCTCTGCATGCCAATTAGTTCACTTCCGTAAGAAAGAGAGAATGCATCCTCCGCTCTAGCTGCATCACGCTTATGATCTGCAGATGGTTGTAATCATGGAGTTTATAGTTTGAAAAAGCTTTTTTAAAGCTCGCTTCAAAAAATTTCAAAGCGCAAACACTTCAAAAATCAAGAGTGAACCAATTTATCCCTTGAAGCTTATGTCTCATTGCTTAAAGCATAATTGATGCGTGCACTTCACGCTTCATAAAGCGCTTCTCTTTTGAAGCGCGCACTTCAGACAAGATAGGAGGATATAAAACGATTTTTAACTTTATGCATCTATGTATCTTCAATATGACCATGTGCGAATAAATAATTAACACAGAGACAGACACACCACACAAACACCCATGCAGCCAATACACACACACAAAAATGGGTACGTATAATGCATGTATGTATATATATGTATATATGTATGTATATATATGTTATGCATGTAGCTTAGTTTATGGTGATTTGCATCTGTACTTCGCATATTTAATTCTTATTGACTAATCAGGACATGAATGTATCTATTTGTAAACTATTATACCATAATATATTATATGTTCATAATTTTTACAGATTTTAAAATTAAAATGCTTCAACTCATGAGGCTTACACCTCACGTTTTGAAGCCTATGCCTCGCTTCAATAAAGGGTCTTAACACTTTGCGTTTCACTTCCGCTTTTTTAAACATTGATAAAACGGTGTATGTGGAAATACTACATAGTGGAAAGAACATATACACAAACACACACATGCACACACATCAAATTCTTTTACAAGTCCCCACACAAGAAAAGGAAAAACAAAAAACTTAATTAGCCATTCATTATTTGAATATATGCGTGTCCATATTGTACATGTAGGAGCTCATCTCCATGTTTGTATACTAGGGAAGTTTGACCTAAACCAGAGAGTTCTTCTAAGCTCAATTCAGCATAAAAGATACCTACACATCTTTATACAACTATAACTTAGACAAACTCTTTTGACCTTTTTATGGAACAAATCGAAGATTCCACAGCCATGAGTAGCCCAAAATCCGCATAATGCAAACCACATTCTTCCCGGCTTCTAATGGTTAAGCATGGTTAATCTGTTCAAACCTATGTTGCCTAGATACGGGTACAGGTACGGGACACGACAAATTTGTAAAAAGTAGGGTACGGGGACATGGCTGTATATATATAAAATAATTCACTTTAGATCAGCATTGAATTAAATACTTATTACATTTGCAATCAAAATATGGCAAGCATCTCTCAAAATATTACAAGTATATTGTTTAAAGTTGCAAATATACCTCCAAAAGTTAGTTCTATATCCCAAAAACATACAACTAGCATATTCCAAAAGTTAAAAATATATTCCTTGCATAAAAATAGAAAACTATTTTTACTTTAATTAAATTTAGAACTAATATTATTACTTATATAAACCCAAACCCAAACCCCTCCCCATATAAAACCCAAACCCAAACCCCCCTATATAAAACTCAAACCCCTCCCCATATAAAAAAAAACGGGCGATGAAAAAAACCCGAACCCAAACCCAAACCCCTCGCCATATAAAACCTCATCCTCCCCCACTAGGGTTTCCGTCTTCGTCGCCTCCTCCCATTTCTTCTTGCCAATCTCTAGGGTTTCCTTTTCCCTAGTCCTCCATCAATGGCCCCTCGCAAGACCGCTAGGGTTTCATCCAGGAACCCAGATCTCGTTCGAGGGATCGGCGAATGTACCACAAGCGAGGCCTATGGGCGATCAAGGCCAAGAACGACAGATCTTTCCCCAAACACGACAAGAAACCCGAACCCGCTAAGCCCGCCGAGAAGCCGCCCAAGTTTTACCCTGCTGACGACGTGAATACTCCTATTCCCAACCGCCGCAAGCCCAAGCCCACTAAGCTCAGATATGGATTCTAGGATTTTGGATTCTAGGGTTCCTAGGTTTAGAATTTTGTGTTGATTTTTTCCCCTCACGCGTGAAATTGTTGTGTCCCTGCCGCTTGGGTGCGGATCCGTACCCAAAACGTACCCGACACAGGTACGGGACCAATTTGGCTGTGTTGGGGTATCATAGGTTCAAACTTATAGCTCGACTCTAAATAGGTTAACTTGATGAGAAATGCCAGGTTTGCTTGGCCAAGAAAACAAGCATCGATAATCTTCTGTAAAATAAAAGTCTAAAATAAAAATCAAGTTCCATGAAGTTCTTGCACAAAACTTGCATTTGGAATGCACCATAGTTGGCCATTGACGAGGTGGATAATTTATGCTTTCCAAACTACCTAACACCACGCAAACTGACATTTCAACTCGCACTGAAAACAGGTACTAGCCAAGAGGTGTTGATATTTACTGAGTGCTGAAACATTTAAAAAAAATCAAACACACCACTTTGAGAAGTAATTTCAATATTAATCACAGAAAAGTGTCATGTCTAATATTAAAGCTACATAACACCAGAAGAAATCGTGTCATTGAAAACATAACTGCAAATAAGCTGTTAAAAAACTTTCAACAATTTCCACAGACTAGCAAAATATAGGTTAAAATTCCATATGGTAGAAAAAGGATGGACCAGAATCAGGAAAGATGAGAAACTTCATTTCCGTCATTTTAAAGGCATACTTCTAGGATGCAACCAACATAGTTCTGAGAATGAACTATCTATACCAAAACTAGAGGTCTTTGCTTACCTGGCACGGGATAGATACCCAACCACAAGTTAGGTGGTAACAAAGCCTGAACATTTTCAAAAGGGTGAGTGGAAGCTTTCCATTCCAGGATTTCACGAAAACCTGAAGAACATTCAGCCAATGCGTCAGACATGGCTATTAACCAACTACCAGCAATATCTCTTTTCAGCAAGAAGCACTTCTGAAAAGTTTTAACCTTTTTTGAATTTTGCACTGATCTTCTGGAGCAGACCAATAAGGGTGGTCGCCTCAAAAGCAGGTTTAAGAGGTTTGGGGTTCAGAACAACTCCTGTGCTAGAGTTCACATGAAAACCTTTTGTGGTTCCAGTGATGCAATATTTATTTCCTTCCAAGGTTGCTGCATCCAGATAAATCAAATCTCCAGCAAGCCTGAAAAAGGTAAGGAAAAAAGATGAGATTTTATACCTCGATACAAAACCTTAAATAAATGAATAGTGAGAAGTGTAAAGATTTGACATCAATCTGCAGGCTAACTGCCTTAATTTTCTATTAACTATTGCTTCCACTAGTTGGCGTTTACATAGATTGGGTTTGCACATTGCTATGCTAGAGAAAATAATTCTGGTAAAAATTGCTAGCACGCTATCATTGAGTAAACTTGATGTTCAAATAATTGAAAGGAATAAGTTCCAAATAAAGTAGACAACTATACAAAAGGGTTACCTCCTATAACTTGGGGGAGGGTTGAAAGAAGAAAATGTAATGCTCTCCATACATTTGATGTCTTTAGGTGATGACACAACCAAATTGCTGAGAGAAAATGTCAAATCTTCCATAAAACCCAAGCCTTCAGGCTCTGGAGTCTCCACTTTCATATCTGTACGACAGAATGGTGAAAAACATAATTTTTAGAACGAAATGGCTTACATACTAAAGAAAAATAATAATAATGCAATATAATAAACACAACACACACAAACGCGTGCATGCAAGAACACACCCAAGCACACACAGTTGTAGATCTTTGGTGAGAACTAGTTCCCAAAATAAAGAATGGGAGAACTCCATGGTGAATGGTGAACCTTCTTTTGAACGACCCAGCCATGATACAAATATTCAAAATAGTCTTAACATTTTTTTTTGCAATGAACTTTGAAATCAGAGGAAATTTTTAAACTTACCTAATCTATTATTCATAGACTAGCTTCATGTGTTGATAAGATGGACACTGAGCAAGGAGATAACCCATTCTGCAGATCTTACAAAAGTCTCACGATGAAATTCTCATTGAAAAACTTCAAATACACATGTAAGTGTTAAAGGTCCCTTCAACTAACCAAAACTCCAAAGTAGTAGTGAAGGTTGAGGGTTCTAGTTTTATATTCTAACATGCTCTCACAGGTCGGGTGCCTCTTTTCATGGGCCAAAACCTGACCTCACATCGTACTATTCTTTTTAAACCTGCTTTAAATGTGTGAGCAGTGGGAATTGAACCCGGTTTGCCATGTTAAAGGTCCCTTCCTCTACACCAAAACTCCGAAGTCGTGGTGAGGTTGAAGGTTATAGACCTATATTCCAACAATATAATTAACATTTAACAAAGTACACACACGTACAAATATAAATAGGAACCATGACTAGAGGATAAATTGGAAAGAACACCATGTTAATGGTGCTTTCTATTTACATGACTAAGACACAAAGGGAACATGTTGTGCATGCACATTAACTTTACACTTCTCACATCAATATCAGTAGTTATTTTACTTCCAAATGTCTCTATTCCTTTGAAAATTTCTAATAGCCCCACTAAACAGGGATGGGAGATGCATTAACACCCATTTTCCCTGACCACACACACAGACCACAAATGCACACAATGCATACAGACACTGTGACAAGCGTCACCAGACACACATTGATGAAATACACACATTGATTGCTCAGTTTGGATGCACTATTAAAGTAGAAGTTAATAAATCATCCACCATATACAAATAATAATCCCACCACTATTTTATTTCCATTTATTCCTATCTTTTTAGGAGGTTGACTGGTTCATATGTACCATATCCCATGGTAAAAGGGGTCAGAATGTGTTAACTCTTACTATTAGGAGTGAATCAAAGTGTGAATGTCTATGACATATGAGTTGTACATATACGTATGTACGCATGCATGTATGCATGCAAGTCTTTATACATGCTATGCTCATGAATATGTATAACAGATTCATCTAATACTTACAGTATGAGTGGCTTTGAGAATATAATGCAAGGGAATTTTTAATTACGGGTCACAAGAAACAATTTACAGATATCCGAGACCGAAAACAATGTCATTCTCAATATGGATATATGGATATGACATGGCAGTTCTCCACGATCTAGAGACAAATATAAAGGTGTGGCTTTTCAGCATAGATATGTGACATGTCTTATATAAAGGTGTGCTTTCAGGACTGGTGTGACTTTTCAGCAGTGGGGATAAATTCCTAAGTGGATTGACATGCATGTCATGACCGTCGATGTCAGACATAGCAAGTATTTTACTAGGAAAAATATCCTGCGCATCAGCCTTAGGTAAAGATAGAGACAGTCAGAGAACATGATTTATGCACATGTATTTGCAAAGAGAATAAACCAAGGTGTACCAAGGGCAGCTCCATCATTGTTGGTGCGTACATAGGTTATCTATATAGGATAAATAATATACAGGAGAAAAGAATATAAAAACCTTGATTTTTTTGTTGGGCGCTTTCTTGTTGCATGGCTAGTGATGTTGATAATGAGACATGGAGATTGGAAAGGGATAGCAGTTCTCGTGTACGCCGAACATGTGACCTTATAGATCTTTCATCATATAAAGCTGCATAGCCATTACAGCCAAAAAGGTTTACCGACTCAAACTCAAAATACAAAATAAATTCAACAATATGAGAAAAAAAATGTCATTAGGTTGATATACCGGCAACCATCTCTAGGAAGCAGCCACCAATAGTAATATCTGCCACTTCAGAAATTTCATTATAATCCTCCAGATGGTGAATTGAGCCATCCTTAGTATGCAGTATTAGATCATAGCAAGTATAGAAACAGGTCTCTGGAGCATCAAGAAGAAATTGTCTAATATCCATCACAGAATCTCCTGGACTCAGCTGTCAAAAAGTAGACTTAAAGATGAAAAAATGAATGAACGATTTCTAGTACTTCCATGTCTTACTAAAAAGGTAATATATCGCTCTACTAACAGAAGAGGAAACACAAAGGGCTAGAAAAAGGACAAAAATAATTTAAAACTAAACTACAATAGCTAGACTAATAAGCATCTGTATGTTGAATTTAAGTTTCACCAATGTCCAACAGGCTGTCAGCATTTTATCATTGATCAATGAATGATCAGATTTTCCACGGTGAAGTAGCCAGACTAAAGCAATCAATCATAAGTCACAACAGCTGAAGCCAATAAGCATCTGTACCAACTTGTTTCACTCAAAAGAAAAAAAAATAAAGTGTGTCAATGACCATTGAGAAGTTGTAGCTTCCCATGTCATAAACAAGCTCCATATATCCTCACTTCTGTTAATTCTTATAACATTTTGTTTCTTCTCCAAAACAACTCCATAGATTCCCTGCTATGTCCATCAGTTCTATCTCCTAATACAATCTTGCAGTGCAGGGGACTTATGAAACTTTCAATTCTTTCAGTTCTTTTGTTTATTTTTTTTATGGCATATCAAGTATCAAACTAACAAAGCTTATATATCCTAAGAATTAACCAAACAGTTAAAAGGGAAGAAGAGATCCCACAATAAGTAAGGAAATACAAACAATGAATTAAATGTGCATGTGCTTGTTCAGATGGAAGTAAGGAACATTGAAATGCAATTGTGTGCAAAACAAAGCAAATGATACAGAAAGCAAATGACACAGAACAGATCAAAAAAAATTGACAATGTGCAAATCCTAGTAATCTATACCAATTTAAATACTCATTTATCAGATTCGTGGTTAAATGAAGAAGCTAACCCTCTGCAAAATGTAGATTTAATTTATATATACTGAGTATTACAAGGAAAAGACAATTCAGCAGTATCATTCATATATCTAATCAGACTACCTGTAATTCTAGCCTTTCTCCAGACTGAGTCTTGACGGATATGGGATAAAGCCGAAGCTCACCTGTGTCATCAAAGTGAATATATTAGTGAATATCTTCACTGTGTGCAAGTAGACAAGTACTTCATTTGAATTCAGCTCCATATCCATACTTTGCATATGAATATTGGTATGCACTTTATATGTATATGGATTGGTTAATTTTAAACTAGCCAACGCATCTTAGGTATGCTTGCAGCTTGCCCATGACTCGATCTTGGTCTTAGAATGCATCAATTATGAAGTCGATAGAAATAAGTTAACGTGAAGTATTTTCATTTTCACAATGTATTGGATGGGGAAAATGTTAACCTTCAGCCTTCTTGGCTGTTGCTGCCGAGGTATCTCCAGCATCTTCATTTCCATCCTTTACCTTGTTCTCCACTGTCCCATTAGCTACATGATTGCTTGATTCCATGACTTCATTACCAATACTATTAGCAGTTTCCGAGACAACGCCACCATTATTCGAAGATAATGTAGCATAAGGCTTTGGGTCCGACTCCAAAGAACTAGGATTTAAATTTGATGGTTTTCCCCTATTCTTTGCCTTGTTAGACTTCCCAGCCATACGTATCTCTTGAGATCTAACAGTAACAAAAAATTTCACTTTTAACTAAAATTTGCCGGGAATAAGAATGCTCAAAAAAGACAATAAGATGTACCAGTAAGAATTATATCAATGAAAGGACTTTATTTTGAAAATTGATTAATTAAATGCCTATGTGCAAAACCCTTAGATATATCGAGTCAACTTTAAAATTTTATATTTCCTCCCTCATAGTTAACTACTTGTAACTACATTGACTGCTCTAGGAATTTATTTCTGATTCACCTACAACATGTAACCTGCTTGAAAAATAATTATAAACCAGACTGACTGATAAAAGCTAAAAGTGACAAAAATCCAATTAAATTCATCATTTATGAAGTGCAGGAAAGAAACAATCGAGCACTGAGGAAACTAAATATGCATAATGCAAGTTATTTTTTTCATGCAGGTGTCTTCTCAAAAAGTATTCTTCTTTTTCTGCATATAAAAGCCTTATTGAATTCCTACACTTCAACAACATCTCTTCCAATGATCTCAAACGAATTTCAATTGTCAGAAGAAGAAAAACACGATAAATCCACAAAAAATCGTTTTTTTAACCAATTCTCATAAAAGATAAATCCTTGATTAGTTCTCTAGCGCAAACGCGCTACATCGTCCAAACCCATTAAAGAAACACTTTAAAAACAAAAAAGCGAAAGAAAAATAACCGAATAAAGCTCCACGCTACATAAACTGAACGTTCATACAACAAATTTCTAATACTCTCCATTTATATACTAATTGAGAAGCCAAAGAGAAAAAATCGATCACAAAGCAGAAGAAAATATCAAGACGAGACTGGATTAAGCTTTGAAAACTCAAAAAACAAAAAAGTAATATTTGACAGGAATACTAACGGAGGCGATTGAAGAGCGATAAAGACGAGACCTTTACAGGTGGGGGGGGAGAGAGAGAGAGAGCAAAGTTCTTCGAAGAAGGCGGCGGAGGCGGCGGCGGCGGCGGCGGCGGCAGAGAGAGAGAGAGGTTGAAGAGAGCCCTCGCTCGCTGCTTTGGAGGGCTGAAAATGGGAAAAGGGGATTTAAGGGTTTAATAATAGTTTCGAGAGAAAAAAAAATTATTTGGCTTGGCTGGTATAAAATTCTCTGGGGGGTATTCTCGGAATAAACAAAATAAAAAATTGGGTATTTTGGACAGATCTTTGCTGCGTTTGGCTCAGATACGGGTCGCCAGAGGAAGAAAAAGGAAACAGCGTATGAAGTCACGTTGGAGGGTTTTGTTAGGGTTTTGCCCTTTGGGAGGTCCTTAGGGATCTTGGAGCCATGAAATCATATCTGAAGTGTAGATGTTTCTTTAAGAGTTATTTTGCACATAAACCCCCACATTATTCATATTCGGTTTACTCCCAATCTACATATTTGCTTATTTACACTCTGAATATCTATCTTTTGTTTTCTCTCCCCCTCGTTTTCAAAATCACTCATATACCCCTCTCACTAACAATAATTAGGGAATTTTTACAAATATATATATTAAATTAAGGGGAAATTCTCAAAGAAAACCTCCCACGCTAGCTGAGCAAGTTGGGTTGATTTGCTTTGGATGAAAACTAGTTTTTCTACCCAAGCAAAGCACGACGTAGTGTCAAATGATTAGTCCTCTAATTTTAGAATAATATATTTTGAGATTATATATATTATTTTACTTAATTATTTGATTCAAATTTATCTTTTAAATGGAAATTTCATTATTTTTTTCATTCTCATATATATGTTGTTGATGATGATTAACCAAACAGTCAAATATTTTGGAGTGAGATTGACGAGGGACACTCACTTCTCCGAATATCTGGTTTGAGTAAAGTAGCTTTCAGCCTGCACAAAGTAGAAACTCGTGAGAAGACGGGGCTTGGTTCCCCTGTTGTACCTTCGACGATCAAATCAGCTGGTAAGCTTGAGTGGAGAAATAAAGAATTGTGAAAGTTCTTGTGTGTAATACAATATAATTAATAGATATTCCAAAAGTTCGAATTCAGAATGTCAAAAAGTCAGAATCCCGAATCCTGTGCTGTTGAGAATTGTACCTCTATTTATAGTGGTGATGGAAGGATAGAATATACACTTCGGCCGAGCATAGGATGGCGGTGAAGAAGTATGAGCTAGTGGCTGCTAACACCTACTTTACGCATGTCAATCGTCGAATAAAGGAGAGATCACCTCATCATTAAATGTGAAACGATCTGAGGCATGACGGTGCTGATGTGGTCCGATGAGTTATGAAGACTATCGGGCTAGAGGTATGATGCGTCTGTTAAACATTAAATGTGACGCCGACGTGCTATTAGTGGGAGAGGCTCGAGGCTAAAGTCATTCTATAACTTCGTCGAGAAGTAACGCCTTTCGAGTCGACCTTGCGAGGCGTTGAATAACTGGTCGAGTGAGCTCATTACGAGTCGTATTCGACAAGAGAATCGACAAGTATCGCCTTTCGTGTCGATATAAAGAGATGCCGACTCGACGAGTCGGCTATGTCAGAATCCTTGGTTGCTTTGATTGTTAATCTGACTTGAGTGGTGCATGC
>BQKN01063742.1:28163-40380 GCA_022839385.1 Asparagus kiusianus | reverse complement strand
AAAAAAATAAGGAAATGAATTATAAGAAACCTATTTCCTGTAGTTTTCTTGTTTTCTTTTGTTCGGTTCATTCTTAAAAATAAGAAATAAAATGAGATGAGATTAGTTGTCATTGTATTATTGTGTGATGTGAAGAAAGATTAAGAAAAGTGTTTTCATAACTTTTTGGGATGAAATGGAAGAAATAAAATGTTAATGAGATGAGGTGAATTATTATATTATTTTATTCGATGATGTGAGTGATTTGAAATGATGAAAAGAGATGAGTTGAGTGATGTTTGGATGAAAATAATATTTTATTAGATGTGATGGATGAGTTGTTAGATGAAAATAATATTTTATTAGATGTGGTGGATGAGTGGTTAGATGAAAATAATATTTTATTAGATGTGATGGATGAGTTGTTAGATAAAAATAATATTTTATTAGATGTGGTGGATGAGTTGTTAGATGAAAATAATATTTTATTAGATGTGGTGGATGAGTGGTTAGATAAAAATAATATTTTATTAGATGATGTGGATGAGTTGTTGGATGAATTTTTTTTTTCTTGGATGTTGTGAGTGAGTTTTAGGGATGGAAATGGAAGAAATGGATTATTTTGAGATTTCCACCTTTTTCATTTCCATTTCTTGGTTTTTAAGAAATAAACGAACAGGCCCTAAGTTGAAGTAGTAATTTTTGATAAAATCTAAAAGTTAGGGGGTATCTGATAAAAACTAAAAGTTAGAGGGGTGTTCTGATGATCCGAGTACTTAGGGGTTTTTGTGATATTTTGAAAATTAAGGGATTTTTCTCGTAATCATCCACGGGCGGTTTTCTGATGTTTACCCCAATAATAACTTCTAGGGTCTGTTTGGTTGGTTTCCTAAAAATCAAGAAAAGAAAAAGAATACATGGAAATCAATAAAATATCATTTTCATTCCTAAAACTCACCACAACATCTAATAAAAAATTATTTTCATCCCACAACTCATATCATATCATCTCCTCAAAATAAACCAAACACAAGAAATTAGTTACATCATCCAACTCATCTCATCTCCATCCCATCTCATCTTTAAAAATCACTCACATTATCCAATAATATGGTGTCAACTCATCTCATCTCATTAATATTTCATTTCCACCAATTTCCTCCAAAAAAATTAGGAAATCGATTTTTTTAAGTGTGTGTCACATCATCTAATAATATAATGACAACTCATCTCATCTCATCTATTTTCTTACTTTTATGATTGAACCAAACATAAGAAAAGAACCTATTACATGAAATATGTTTCTTATGATTTATTTCCTTATTTTTTTAGCAAAAAAAAAAAACCTCAAAACAAATTTTCTTAAAAAATCACCCACATTATCCAATAATAATGTGATAACTCATCTCCCATTCTTTGTTTTCTTTTTCTTTTAAGCTAACTAAACAATCTCAAAATAATTTTTCTTAGAAATAAATTTCCTACTTTTTAATTTCCCTCTTTTTTTAAGTCAAACAAACAGCCGCTCACCTTAATTAACTCTCCGAAGCTTGCCCGGCAAGAAAAGCCTTATTTTATGGATTCCGTTTGGAGCTCTCACTAGCCCTCGGAACCTACGACGGGTTCTGATCTCCACCGGTGGGTCGGATCAAGACGGTCTCCCTTTCCTTTGCGTAATTACTAATTAGGCTTTCGTGTCGGATCCGCCAACGAATTTTTTATGAATCCATCCAGGATCCGACCCGCAAACACCCTCGCCCTTTCTCCCACTTGCCTCTCGAATCCGCCTCCGGTTCCTCTCGCACTGTCGCCTCTCTCTTTCTCCACCCCCCTCCAAATTCGCTCTCAAATTTTCATAAAGCCCCTCGCGGTTCACTTCAATCTACGATCGAGCCCAAAATGGGAGAAACCAATCCCCCGAAGCTCCCCATCGCCGGCAAGAGGAACATCCTCATCACCAGCGCCCTGCCCTACGTCAACAACGTCCCTCATCTCGGCAACATCATCGGATGTAAGCAATTTTCTTTCCCCCCCCCCAGAAATTTACAATTTTTTTTTGGATTTTTGTCCTTTTTGTGTAATTTATCGTTTTGTTCAGGTGTTTTGAGCGCCGATGTGTTCGCGAGGTACTGCCGGCTGAGGGGATACAACGCGATCTATATTTGCGGAACTGATGAGTACGGGACGGCGACGGAGACTAAGGCCATGGAGGAGAAATGCTCTCCCAAGGAGATTTGCGATAAGTTCGGATTTAATTTAATTTTTTGGGTTATTTTTTGGAGCTGATTTTCGTTATATGTTGATGGTAAATACCTAATAATTGAGAAATTAAGTACATAAATTCTCTGATAATTATGTCTAGTAATTTTAGAAGTACTATGAAGTTGTGAGTACAATTAGCAGCAGGAGTAATATGTACAAATCCTATATCCCAAATCTTTATGGACCTTCAAGTTATTCACAGGACTGGCAAAGATTGCAAGAGACTATTATTATTATAATTATCGAATCTTGCTCGACAACTCGAGGCTATTAACGTTGTAATTATTGAATCTTGCTCTATAACTTAGAGACTTGGCAGAGGCGTCATCAAAGTCCTGTCTTTGGTTGTTGAGCGTGAGGCGCATGTTTGTGGAAGGAACTGGGAAAATGAACGGCAATGGTCTAATTATGGACTTCGTTTAACCTACTACATGAAAAAGAACTGACATGACATGGTTATCAGTTTGTGATTTGAAGCCTGTTCTCGTTGCTCCTTGATTAAACATGTGTCTCATAAGATGGCTAAGGTGCAAAATTTCTATTTAAATATTTAAATTCTGGTGCAGTCAATTAATCAAAGAAGATCTTACCATCAAGTCGGCCCGCTGCATGGTTTAACTTATAATTGACATTAGTAAGAGACTTGGAAGGTTTAGTGGATGCGCACTGCTGCTTGTCAACCCTGTATTATTCAGTGCTAGAATAGGGAGTGTGACAAAGGTTACAATAAATCCTCTTTTTGTAATCACTATCATGATTTATCTTTATGGACCAAGTTTATAATGCTTTATGTTTTGTGCTTTTTATAGTTTTACTGTTGATTCTGCTTACCAAAAAGGATACCAAGTGGAAGTATTAAGAAATATCCTTTCCATGCAGATACCATGCAATTCATAAGGAAGTCTATAACTGGTTTGGAATAAGTTTTGATGAGTTTGGTCGCACATCAACTCCACAACAGACCGAAGTTTGCCAAGCGATATTTCACAAATTGTGGGAGAATAAATGGCTTACTGAAAAAACTATGGAGCAGGTAAGAAGTCATCTCTAAGATAATTTGCAGATAATTTTCTTGGGGGATCCATGTTTTGTGACTCATTTTAATATTTCTTGTATTTCTTTTAGTACCTAATAATACACTGCAGCTGTGTTCTTTGCCTGTTGTTGTTGATCTTTTTTATCTTAATCTAACATTCTATGACAGCTTTATTGTGATACATGCAAACGCTTTTTGGCTGATCGATTAGTGGAGGGAACATGCCCAACTTTGGGCTGCGATTATGATTCTGCACGTGGTGACCAGTGTGAAAAATGTGGGAAATTGTTAAATCCTACTGAACTTATGGATCCTAAGTGCAAGGTGACATCCACTCTTCAAGATCTTATATTTTAGCGGTCCTATTAATTAGATTATGCATTGCAGTACAACCTACTTCAGAATGTATCAAATTTATATTCAAAAACATTTTTGTATAGGTTTGCCGGAACACTCCACGCCTGCAAGAAACAAACCACTTGTTTTTGGAACTCCCTGCCCTCAGTGGTAAACTTGAAGAGTACATCAATACTATGTCAGTGGCTGGAGGATGGAGCCAAAATGCTATTCAGACGACACATGCATGGTTGAAGGAAGGATTAAAATCTCGTTGTATTACAAGAGATCTTAAATGGGGTGTTCCTGTTCCCCATGACAAGTACAAAGATAAGGTCAATATAGACATTTTAATAAACATTTCAATATATTATGCAATATCACTATTTGAATTCATATGTTGACTTGCTGAGAGAGTTGATATTTTAGTAATGCTGTCCATTGATGTTGTCATGCAGGTATTTTATGTTTGGTTTGATGCTCCAATTGGATATGTTTCGATCACAGCTTGTTACACACCTGAATGGGAAAAATGGTGGAAAAATCCTGAAAATGTGGAGCTATATCAGTTCATGGGCAAAGATAATGTGCCATTTCACACGGTAAATGATTTACATAGTAAGTCTGGTGTTTGTGGGCATACTTCACATTTCAGCTCACTTCAAAATTTAGACGAGATGCCTTCAGTAGTAGTTTAGTAAAGTAAACTTTTATCTTGTGGCAGGTCTCACTTGTCCTTAGAAACAGTCATTTTTGATATCTTTCCTCTGTTAGATTACTGTCCAGTCAGTCACTTAAGCAGTGCAGTTTTAGTTTACTGTCCCAGCTCCTACTTCTCTTCCTACCATCTACTGATTTTGATTATATCAGGACCTTGTATGAAGTTAGCATGTAATCGTAGTTAGTGTTCATCCTGTCTGTTCTGTTCTATTTTTAGTGCTGTTCGTTGTCTTCTGAAATTAGCAGTGTTTCACTGGCACAAAATGCACATAATGAGACATTCTTGCTTGCAGGCTTGCAGCTAGACTTCCTCGTCCTTTATACAAATTATATTGTTTATGCTTATAGCTATGAGGACCATACATATATGTCCTTCCATTTTATTGATAAAATTTTCATTAATTTTGCAATCACGAGTTCCTTTCTTCAAAACTTGTTATTTCTTACGTTATATTCAGGTTATGTTTCCTTCAACGCTTCTTGGAACTGATGAAAGCTGGACGTTAATGAAGACGATAAGTGTCACAGAGTATTTAAACTATGAAGCAGGTATTATACTGTTTTTAAACTCTGTATAATTAGTTGCCTAGATTTGCAAGTCTATTCTCAACTATGATACTTAGTACTTGCTAGAATCTAATATACTGAACAGAGTTCTTGTTGGTTGGGAATTTGCCGAAAAATGATGGTGTCACTATGAATCTATGATATTTATAAGTTAGTAACTGCTAGTCTTGCCCCAGTATCATGTTGCTACAAGATATCCAATTAAACCAAACAGACAAGGACTGTTCTCTTAATTCTTTACCAAACTGGTTCTAATAATCCGCATACAAACCAAACAGACAAGGACTGTATTCTCTTAATTCTTTACCAAACTGGTTCTAATAATCCGCATACATGGGTGAAAAGGGACTTGCTAAGGTTTTTGTTACCTTCTATCTTCATATCTTTCCATGGTACAAGGAAAGATGCTTATGGCCGCCTTTGGCAGTTGGGTGTAACTTCTTCAGTTTCTACAGAATTTTCTGGGTGGAATTGGTCATCCCATGCTGTCCTCCTCTTGATCACATAAGGCGTAGGTCAGCCTTCATAAAGGTCAACAGAAACTATCAGGGCACACTATTACCAGCTCATGAAATGACATTGTTCTTTCTTGTTATATATTGCATAGCAATGAAGGGCATCTCATTTGTCAGTCTACTTTCAGTATGAGCCTAGAAGATCATGAATTCCATTAAATAGCTATCACGTGAAACAAAGCTTTATTCAGACACCTTATGAACACATCGTACAATCAACCTTTTCGGTTTTGGGACTGCAGAAGGATAGCCTTAATCATGAACTGCAGTTAGAGTTTCCTATGTGGAAGTTGTACAAGTTTTGTAATGTTTTGGAAGTCTGCTTGCATGTGCTAGATTTTCTCCCTTTTGAGGATGTCATATCCTTCTTTCATTTAGCTTTTTTACAATTTTACTTGCAGCCTTATATTCTATGGATAAAACCTATAACTTCTGATTGTGAACTGCACAAAGTATTTCTTTGGTGTTACTCTGAAGACTATCTTGAAGCTCCAACTTGACCATCTGTGTTATTATGTCTAATTTAGTACCTAGTTTCCATAGCTTTACATTATTTATATTATTTAAGACTATCACATTACTCACCAAGTTGTGGAGTTAAGAGTAATATTGAGCCAGAAAAAACTTGGGTACTGTTTTGTTGCTTGTGTCCTTTTTTTGCAAGTTGAAAGTAGTGCTCTAGTTTCTGATACTTCAAACTCATTGCATATTATGTAACAAGATCAGTAAAATTATAGCTACACTTGTTGGTTTTATCTGCACCCATGTTTTCATGTTATGTAGGGAAGTTTTCCAAAAGTAAGGGTATTGGAGTTTTTGGTAACGATGCAAAGGATACAAAGATTCCTGCAGAAGTTTGGCGTTACTACTTACTAAGTAACAGGCCTGAAGTAAGTTTGACAAAGGAAGTTTGCTTGCTTAGAAGTTTGTACTATTTTGTTATTATTATTTTTATTTTCCTCAACTTTTGTTGTTTTGTGTGGTTTAGGTATCAGACACATTGTTTACGTGGGCAGATTTGCAGGCTAAACTGAACAGCGAGTTGCTGAATAATTTGGGGAATTTTATTAATCGTGTTCTGAGCTTCATTGCTAAACCTGCTGGTGAGTAAAATGGAATTCACGAATTAGTTGTGTTTTAGTTTCAAACATCTATCATATTTCTTAAATTAAGTCCCTCTAACCATTATACCGAAATTCCGAAGTTATGGTGAGGATCGAGGATTATAGTTTTATATTAATTTTGACAGATTGTCACGCGCCAGGCCCGCGAGCCCGTTAGCGCGTGCAAGCCATGAGACCTACCAAGTGCAACACATTGTTTGACTCAAACCACAATCAAAATCGATTAGTCGATGTTACACTTGTGTCTTAGGCTTGCATATTTAAGCCACTACATTTTTCACTCATTTCCCAATGTGGGATTCACAATCACCCTACCTTATAAAGACGACGTCTTCATCGCGACATCCCAGTATCGCTTGGCGATGTGGACTCTAAAAGTGGTTCCTACGGGCTCTAGAGGTGGCTCCTATCACGTTCATGTCGTGTAGCACTTTACTCCGCATAGGACTTGGTTTTACACTTCTGGCGGGTAACTTCTCTGATGCTATTTGTCACGTCCCAGGCTTGTGGGCCCATTGACGCGTACAAGCCGTGGGACCTACCGAGTGTAACACGTGTTTCGCTCAAACCATTGTCAAAATCGACTGGTCGGTGTTATACTTGAGTCTTAGGCTTACCTATTTAAGCCACTAATTTTTTCACTTATTTCCCGATGTGGGATTATTCACACTTGGCGCATCACATAGCCCCTCGTAGGTTGAATGTTCTTTTTTATGGGCTGAAACCTAGACTCACACAGGAGTGTCAATTTTCAGAAATTCCGCTTTAAATTTGTGAATGGTGGGATTTGAACTTGGGTTGCTCTAATACCATATTAAATTAAGCCTCTCAAACCGTTGCACCAAAACTCTGAAGTTATGGTGAAGACCGGGATTATAGTTTTATATTAATTCTGACAATATTAATTATAACTTATTGGTGGTGTTTTTTCTCTTAACATATTATACTTTTGTAAGATGCCCAAGTCTGTCCTCCTCCTGCTTGTTCAACAACAGAACTTTCCATTTTTTACATTTCAGCTAAAACTGCTGACTCGTGCACTCCGGAAAATCATTTGATTTGTGCCTGCAGTTGTGCATAGCAGATCTCTATCTCATGATATAGAACTACAAATAATGCTAATAGTAATTTGCATGGAACAGGATAACAAAACTTTGATGAAATTATGAAAATTTTCCCGTATTAACTATTAAGTATTTAATTTGCAATCGAGCCGAAGTTTTACTAGAACTATTGTCTTTCTAAGTATCCAGAGTATTGGGGCATTTCTGTCTGAAATGATCTGTTTGATACTGAATTGTGGTTTCAACTGGAAATGATATGTATAATATATGACTGTGTAAAATGTTTGAAATCCTATATGAATTACACTGTACTGGAAACCTACTAATAACTTAAAAGAGTCCATTATCTTTATTTTCAAATCTTCATCTTTTGAAGCTTTACAATTAGTGTGCCTTTGCTAAATCATTCATATGAAATTGGTTTCAAATGGTTAAAAAATTCTTTAAGAGCAAAGTTTTACTGGATGGATTTCTACTGATAACTCAATAGAGTTTATGATCTCTATTTTCATTATTCACTTATTGAAGCTCTATAATTGGAATGACGTATGAATTAAGTGATAGTCATCAGGCTTATAAATTATGATGATGATAGTCATAATTATATAAGAGGGCTCGTAATTACTTAAAAAGACTTAACAGCTAGATAAGAGGTCTTATAATGATGATACTCATAAGGCTTAGCAGATAGTCTCATATTTGTTTTGCATGTATCATGTTTAGCATGTCATACCTGATCAAATGGAAATGTATTTCTGCAGCATCAAGCTGTATGTTTCTTACTGGCTATTCGTTTCCCATCTGCAGGATCAGGCTATGGTTCCATCATTCCTGACGTTCAGAATGCAGAATCACATCAGTTAACCAAAAATTTAGGTGAGACAGTTGGGAAATTGGTAGATCAATATCTTGATGCCATGGAGAAGGTAATTCATCGTCTCCAGGCCTGACTTGTGTTTCCATGCATAAACAAGTTTGGTTTGTTGATCAATGTGTTCATGTGACAGGTTAAGCTAAAACAGGGTTTAAAGACTGCTATGAGCATATCGAGCGAAGGGAATGCATATTTGCAAGTAAGGCTTTCAAAGCCTCCCGTTCTCTTTTAAGTAATCTTTTTCGCTGACTTGCTTCTTTACTTTTTTAGGAGAGCCAATTCTGGAAGCTTTACAAGGAAGATCCTTCTTCATGCTCCATCGTCATAAAGACTTCAGCTGGACTTGTTTTCCTTCTTGCAAATTTATTAGAACCTTTCATGCCCTCCTTCGCTGTAGAAGTTAGTCATATGACCACCTTTTCTTCATTTACTCTGTTTGGGAGACATCACTACATTGCCATTTGAACCAATTTCATATTTGAGTTTTTTCTTTATTATGGCATTGAAGGTTCTAAGGCAGCTTAGTTTGTCTGCTGATGCACATATCTCATTATGTGATGAGAAAGGAGACACGGAGAAGGCAAAAAGACCTTGGGACTTTCTTCCATCTGGTCATAAAATAGGGAAACCTGAACCGCTGTTCAAAGAAATGGTTGGTACATCCCATTGTTCTGATGTTGCTTCTTTCTTGTTTGGGTGTTGCATTATATTTTTGTCTATACAATCAGTGACTAAATTTTATGTGCAGAAAGACGAAGATGTAGAATTTTTTAGGCAGAAATTTGCTGGTAGTCAGTCTGATAGAATCGAGAAAGCAGAAGCTGAGGCGAAGATTGCTGAGAAACTGAAGTCCACAAAGATTTCAGGTACATGTTTGTATTTTTCATGATTAAAGATACTAACTTGCAACACTGTTGCTTATTATTTGCGGTGAATAATCATATTAACTGTACCTATTTTGACTGTGAATTGTTAATATCAGTTTTTAGCATTACGTTGATTAACAATCAGAATATTTGGGGAAGTTTGATCATTGGAGTAATGGTGAGTGTGTGCGTTTGTTGTTGTTTTTTTTGGTTGGGGGGGGGGGGGGGGTGAGGGATAGTTAATACATGCAGTCATATGCAATTAATAATAATGAGGCAAATATGTTTTATTGGGAGTGGAGTTGGTACAAATGCAGACAAAAAGTGAACTGTATCAATGGAGGACAAATCGTTGGAGTGCATGCAGAGAGTTTGCCAAATAGTGAAAACATGGTTTTTTATGAACAGTTATTTTTATTTGTATCCAGGGTGAGGAGCAGAAGTAGATGAGTTTTTACATGCATTTTAGCTGAGTAAGAATGCCATAAGGATTCTTACATATTGTAGTACGGAAGCTTCATGCACACATGTTGATGAATTATTTTTCTTCATTTTATCTATGTTACGAGCATGGTAACAGAGGGAAAAAAAACATTATGATAATTTCATCAGATTTTTTAAACTATGGGTTGTCACTGTCTAAAAGTGTGTTCAATCATGTTGCTGAGACTGAGTAGTTGGATGTCTTCAACCTTAATCTCTCTTGTCTATTACCTCTCTCAGGAGATAGAAACATGATACAAGACAGCTCAGACTTCAGTGGCTGGAGTCATGTGCTTACTGATTGAACGAGTATGTCATATATTACCTCTGAAAAATAAGCCTTAGCATAGATTAGCGAATCAACCGATTGGTTACTTTCTGAACTTGTATGCATTCTGCTTCTTGTTACCTCTTGTGATTCTTGCAGTACCTGCTTTAATTTCTTTTATAAACTTCTGATATGTTCCAGTGTGGATTTTTAAAGAGCGTTGTTTAGGTTGGTACATCATGTCAAATTGAAAGTAACATATGCAACTTCCAGATTCTGAGTTCAACAACACTCGTATCCATAAGTTGTTGTTTCTTGGTTTACCATATTTTCTGTTCTCCTCAAATATTATAACGTGCAGATTTTAGAGCCTACCAATCCGGTTTGATATGTCACATGCGCGAACACAGATGTGGCCTTAAGGCAGTATGTGAATGCACATATGTACATGTGTGTGTGTGTGTCTGTGTGTGTGTGACTCGAATGCTAATCCATGACCTTAAGGAATTATGTGAACACACATATCTACACGAGCACTGGCACAAGATATTTTCCTGCTTTTTGGGTACAGATATTAACAGTTACATGCATATACTAACAGTTTTTCTTTCTTTTTATCTGGTGCAGAAGGGAATGCAAAGAAACAAAAGGTGAAGTCCATAGGTGCTGCAAAACCAAAGCCCTCAGAAGCAGAAATTTCTGTTTCTAGGCTTGACATTCGTGTAGGTCTCATCAAGAAAGTTCAGAAGCATCCAGATGCTGACTCCCTATACGTGGAAGAGATTGATATAGGTGAGGAGTTGCCTAGGACTGTTGTGAGTGGTCTCGTCAAATTCATTCCTCTTGAAGAAATGCAGGTGAGTCCCTCTAACGTTATCATTTTTATGATATGATATGTTTAGGCATTACCTTGTGTTTCTCTTTCTTTACTGAAATTTATTGCAATGACAATTGTGCAGGATCGAAAGGTATGTGTTCTTTGTAATCTTAAGCCAGCCACCATGAGGGGTATTAAATCGCAGGCAATGGTATTAGCTGCCTCCAATGATGATCACACCAAAGTAAGTCGTAATAGTTATTTCTTTATAAGTTTTATTATTCCTGTCACTCCTTATGATAACTTGGTATGGGCAAAGATTCTGCATCACTACCAGTCTTTTTTTTTTATTTACTGCTTCTAGCCATTTGTCTTCTTTCGTCTATCTCTTGTCCTATATGCTTCTTACCTACAATCTACCAGTAAGTCATGCATAGTTAACTGATCCGTTGTGCATATTTAAACCATCTCAAACATTGTCCTTCATCTTACCCTCCGTAGGAATCACCTTAAACTTCTTCAGAAGCTCATTTATTATCCAATTGTTTGCAGCTCTGCCATTTCACTGTACTCATGTACTCATTTTTAGCTACACCTTTTTTTTTCCAGAATGGTGTTTCGTAATTTCTAAGACAGAACTAATTGTTAAAATTCACGTAGCTGAAGTAAAAAATTTGCGAAATAGGTTTTTTTACTTGTTTCTTAATTTTGAAACATTCTGATCCATTAAGCATGGCTAATCATATTGTCTTATAAGGGGAGAGGAGGGGAGTTCCTACCTAAGTCCATTATGACTGACTGAAACAGGCGAAGGATAAACTTATGCTGATTCTTTATTTAGGCCTGTTGTTAATCATGCTGATTCTTTATTTAGGCCTGTTGTTAATCATGAACATATGTCTCCAATTTTTACTTCATCGTGCAATTTGTTGATCACATTTAATACTAGTTTCTTTTCAAAAGGTACCACTCAAATCTCCTTATCATATTGTTTTAAAAAAGCAGAACTTATTCTTCCCTATAGTATATTTCTATTAATTAACTTAGTAGGTAAATGGTTTCCTTGATTGTCCTCCAAATTAGAAATTGTATTCTGTTGCCAGTCTTTGTGCAATAAACCTTGGTAAAGTTGCAAAAAGAAAATGTATCTTATAGTGCCTCCACTTTCTTTTCCTTTCTGTTTCATTTGTTAGTTACATTGGTGCACTTATAGGTGTAGGCTGTCTAAAAATCACAATGGATAGCTGATCCCTATCAAATTCCGACAATGGAAGTCACAATCAGACGACTTTCTAATCACTGCATT
>BQKN01063742.1:4977-28153 GCA_022839385.1 Asparagus kiusianus | reverse complement strand
TTTAACTCTGCGTCTCAGACCTTAGACGCAGAGTTAAGGCCCATAACGCCAGATCAGGCGTGTGACTCGTTCAAACACCAGTCGAACGGCCTCAAAACCGTTATCCCACGTTCTGAGGGATTTTCGCCCACTCAGGAGCAGATTTAGGGGTTAGTTACACCCCTAATCTCCCTATAAATAACCGACTTACTCAACTGAGTAAGGGGTTGATCGGTTTCTGGTAACAAAACCGCATAGGGTTGAAGTGAGCTGGCATCAAAAACCACCCAAGGTCAACAAATCTCAGAGTTCAGCACGGAGAAGGAGATCTTTGGAGGATTTAAGGAACTGATCAATAATCAATTAATCAAATCGCAGAGAATCCCTTCATCAGTGGTGAATCAACTCGGTTATTAACCGAATCTTCGGTTCTAACAACTCTGTTACAGAGTTTCAACTCGCTCTGAGTTCTGAAACTCATTTAAGAGTTCGTGGTTAAACTTGCAACGCAAGATTATCCTATCAAACCAGTTATTCGGTTCTCAACAACTCTTTTCAGAGTTCTCAACTCGTTCCGAGTTTCTTAAAAGAGTTCTAAACCGAATTCATCAAACAAATCAATTGTTCCAGTGAGATAGTACGGTCGGATCGTCAACGGAGAGCAAGTTCGACGCGATCAATCGAAGGAAGCACTCCATCGCTACCAAGAAGAACCCAGTTTTAAACAAAGGAGAAAACTGAATTTGTTTTCTTCTCTTTTGTAATCAAGTTGTAATCGGAATCAAAGAAATATAAATCAATTTTCTTTTATTCTTTTCGTTGCAATTTCCAACAAACAATAGGACAGCATGGGATGAGTACCAAGTCCCTTTTGTTGATTTTTGTAATGAGTTGACCAATTTTAAGAGGAAAACTAGTTACTAACATCAGGTTCCATTCAACTCTATTTGAGATTGATGTTTAGTTGCTATCATCATCAGGGGGCTGGCATCAAGTTTTATTTTTATTTTTTGATCCGGAAATTTCAGGTTGAGTTGGTTGACCCGCCAGCTTCAGCCAAGATCGGGGAATCTGTAACTTTTCCTGGGTATTCTGGAGAACCAGACAACATGTTGAACGCCAAGAGCAAAGTCTGGGAAAAGTTGCAGATAGATTTACACACAGATGCAGAGTTGACAGCTTGCTATAAAGACGTTCCATTCACAACATCTGCTGGTATTTGCAAGGTCACATCCATTGTTAACGGGGCAATTAGGTAAAATGTTGGTTGCATATTGCCCCATGAAACTATTCGAAAGGTTTTGTCTCAAATATGTCGTCGATATAATTCCTAACTAAGTTTCCAACTGTGTAGATTGATAAAATATGATTTTCCCTCTTCAGTAAAAGGTGGTTGTATCAGGTTGGTTCTTGCAATTGGTTGCGTATTGCTTCATGAAACCATTCAAAAGGTTTTGTCTCAAATTTGTCATTGTTATAATTTACAACTAATATTAAGTTTCTAACTGTGTGGATTGATAGCGTATGATTTCCCTCTTCGGTAAAGGTTAATCGTATCATATTTGTTCTTGCAATTTTAATGGCGAACTGCGAACTGTTTAATTTATGGGTTTGTTTAGCACGATGTTTTAGCAAATATTTAAAGATGATATTAACAATATAATAAGTTCGATATTACTTCGTCAACAAGATGGATATTGTTATCTCATCATTAACATCCTATAGTTCAAACGCATTTGGATATAGAAAATTAAAAAAGAAATTATATTTGCTAATTTAGCCGGAAAGATGATTGTCAATAAGGTAAAGTAGAATAAAGGAATCCTCGTCGCAACCTAAAACATTTGTATTGTTCTTGCGTCTCAAGAGCCAAGTGATCTGGCTGGCACGCAATGCTGCAATAGCATTCAACTCGAAACAAAAACACTTCCTAGATGAATATGGGGAGCAAACAAACAAAAAAAAAAAAAATAGTCTGATTCAGATAAAAACTAACGAATTTGAAAATTTTGCTTTTGATTTCATTTCGCAGCCAGATATCCTCAAGAACACAGTGAGAAAACATGTGAGACTGGGTTCCGGCTTTACTTATTTAGACGGTGAACATGAAATAAAGAGCTCAGATCGGACACACTCTTTCACAAGTTTCCTTGTCGTCCCCGTTGAGGAAACAATTACGAGTAGAGCGGCAACACCAACAGAGCGCCGACTCCGTAGGGCACGGTAACTGAACGCACGCATCTCCGCCTGCAAGGGTTAGAAATGTCAATAAAAAAAAAGGCACACTCACCGCGAACCACCAGATGAAACTAGCGAAGGGAAACTTCGATACTCACACTCATGAAAAGCAACAAGACTGCTGAGCATTAGGAAGACCAGAACAAGGGCAGCAGGGTTGGAGGATTCAGCCATGTCCTTCGCTGCGGAATGCGCCTCTCCTGGCACTTTCTATTCGCCTGATCAGTCACTCTTTCAGCGCTGCAGATGGGAAAAATACAATTACGTCTGATGCGGACGCGTGTTCGACGGTCTCGACCGAGTTACCCCATCACGAGATGGCGGTTGACGCATGGCTCGTGATTCGGATAAGCTCTGCGGTTACACGTACGTCTGATGCGCTGTTGTCATTAGCTTGACCTTAACCACATGCACCGAGGCCGATTAAAGATGAAACTTGCGCGGATCGATTTAAGCTTGGATTAGACAGTGCTCGATTCTGGGAACATTGGTATAAAAAAAAATAATGCTAGGGGCACACCATGAACCACACTCTCAACCACACCCCAAGACTCTTTATAGTGCTAGTGGGCCATGCATGATATTTTTTTAAATATCATGCATGGCCCAATAGCACTATAGAGAACGTAAGGGTGTGGTTGAGAGTGTGATTCATGGTGTGCCCCTAGTGGGACTCGTATAAAAAAGAACCCAGACGTTTAAAGTGGGTTCTCCTTGTTTAGAAATGAGGGTTAATTGCGCATAGACCCCCCTGTAGTATCACCGTTTTCGACTTACTAACCACTGTAGTTTCATTTTTGAAGATAGACCCTCTTGGTTGAATTTCTTGTTGGCTCTCTAATCCTTAGATGCGCTCAGTAACTTCACCTAAGTTTAACCCCGGGGGGCTATCTGCAACTACGTGACTAGAAAGGAAGTAGGTTCAAAACGGTGATAATACAGGGGATCCATGTGAAATCAGTGGAAATTTTAGTCGTTACCTCCGCAACTTATCAAATAGAAACAGAGAGGAAACTAAAATTAAATAGAAACCCCAGTCCACCACTACTTCCACTTCTCTGATGCAAAGCTCCATGACAGAATCTTAAAAAAATTAAATTTGTGACATTGGACCTTGTTTTATCGTTTGTTAACAGAGGGGTCAGACCCCTTTATCCTTTCAATGCCACTTGATTATTGTTGTTAATTACTAGTTTCTTACTTGATTACGCATATATCTCCGGTCGCAGTTTTTTATATCAAGGAAAAGAGACACATGGGGTCCTGATTGCAAATTATTGACGAAGGGCCTGCATGATTGTGTCCTGTAATACCAAAAACAGTACAACAAAATTAGCGGTGATCCTGGTGGAGGTCATCCGCATGAGCTAGGGTAGCAAGAAAACAAACGCGTCGGCTCCAAGCTTGACTATTACGGTTGCTGGAGATCATGCGTCCACTTATCCATCTCTTGACTCGAAACGGGAGTAGGTTTGAAAAAAAAAAAGGATCTTAGATGCGTCTAGGGTTGGACAGGGAGGTCTCTTAACACCTTCTTTTTTCTTCCCCCCCGGATTTGCCCAATATTTGTATGTTTTGTTTTAAGATGAGTTTTAAAACTCATCTTAACACTACTTTTGCACCACAAAAGAGAAAAATGCGACTTCAACTTTTTCAAAATTAATGAGTCGTCAAGGGAGCCTACACTTCTCTATCTTGTAGTGTTGAAACAATGTAGAAGAGAGCACTGTAGATATCATTAAAACAAATTTAATACTTGTAGGGGCAAGTACTAAAGTTGTTTTCCTACTTTGATAAAGAAAATGCCGGGCTAAAGGTGAATAATAAAGATGTCACGTTCATAAATAAATCATTAGGCACAGCTGTGACCCTCACCTAGTCACAACTGCCATACACTAATAAATCCAATTCTATGTGCACACTCTCCTCATCTAAGAATTACTGTAACAAATCTTTGAGGAAGAGTGAAAAAGTTATGCAGGCAATTTTAAAAAAAAGGTACACAAATATGTTGGTATCCGCCTACCATAGCATTACATAATATAGTATGTCTAGATAATCATCCAATTTTTATTTTTATTTTTAGTTATTTATTACAGTGGACTGGGTTTCAAAATATATCAGGTTTGCAACGAAAGAAGGGGGAAAAGAAAATCAAAGCACTTTTCAATAGCTTTCAACCCTAAATTAATGTCAAAGGTATTCATTCAATTCTTATATCGACGGTCTTCCTCATGTAAAAAGTAAAAAAAAGATAGAAGAAAAATCTGCACTCACTGCTTAAACAAAACTTTAAACAATTGAGAGCAATGGCTCATTGCTGACCAATTTTAGAATAAATGGATCTTACATATGATCTGAACTCATCACTTGATTTTCATACGCAAGGCAACCTCGTATCTGGCTCCCTTTCTAATCTAGCTCACTTGACTTCATATAGAGATAGTTTGTTTCACTCTTTGAGGAAAAATGTATATACATTTATAACTTACGGATGATCAATTAATGTAGCACAAGATGGATATCTCTAAATCTAATATTGTTTATGCTTCTGATGCAGGCTAAGGTGTTGCAAAGTTGGAAACCAGTGTACAAATTTCAAATTAAGGTGTATTGGAATATTTATTTTCTGAAATACTTTCACCTTCCCATAACTGATGTTAAATATTGAAATAAGAAGGTGGTGAGAAGCACCAGCTTCTCCCCTAAAATGGGAGGAAAGAAGACACATGTCGATAAGGCTACTTGAACCTGGTGATGGATCCCAACCTCTCCCCTCAAGCGAAGTTACTGCCACCGTCCAAATTCTATGGACTGTTTGACTCTCTTGGGGTTAACTCTTGATCAATAATTTTCACATGGAACCATGAATTCTGGCTTCAATAAGAATTGTGATCCTAACAAAGAAAGTTAACCATTGGCATTTGCAATTTTTTTTAACCAAATGAACTGAAATTCACATAATAAAGTTTCTCGACTAACCACAGACTAAATTTATATCACGCAAACTTAAATAAAAGGGTTAATTGCGAATGGAACACTGTATCATTGCTGTATTCAACATACTACCGCTCAGTTTGTTATTGCATATTGACCACCTGAGTGAATTTTTTCTTCCGACTCTTTACCCCAATGGGTCCATTTGTTAGAAAACAATTTTCTCTTTGTTTGGGGTTAAAACAAAGTGCAGCCCAGTACACGAAGTTCCCCTATGCGCAGGGTCTAGGAAGGGGTCAGACCACTCTAACAAACATACTAATCTGCAACAATAGGGCTTGAGGGGTAGTGAGTTCGAAACAACAACAATACTAAAGGGGTCTATTTGCAATCAACCGTTAATTAAAAGGAATCCAAATTAAGCCAGTAATCAATCTACCCTGCATTTGTCAAGCAATTGGCATCTGAATCTAGCGAGCAACAGGATTGCAAATCAACGGTTGAGCTCGAGGTAGTGTCAACCCTGGCCCCTCTGTCATGTCCACCATCCCATTGCCATAGTCGACGTTCCAATCAAAGCATTGTATCATGTACCATTGCCAAATGGCAACAAATGGAAATGCTGGCCTCTAACATCCACCCCCTTATCACTATTCATAAATCTTTCTGGTTTGAACTCAAGTGGCTCGGGCCAGTGATTTGGATCCCTTCCAATGGCCCATATACATTGACAAATAGCCTATTTCGTGCAGGGATGTCGTAACTGTTAATGTTACAGTGTTCAGTTCATTCACGGAAGATCATTGGGCCTGTTGGATGAAGTCTTAGCGTTTCTTCTACCATGGCTTGGAGGTATGGGATGTTTGGGATGTCAGATTCTTTGACGAGCCTGTTTATGCCAAGGACCATGTCAATTTCATCTCTAGTAGCCTTATAGAGTATGGTTGGATGGTTGATGAGTTCTGCCAATGCCCAGACTAGTGTGGTTGCTGAAGTATCAGTCCCGCAACAAATATATCCTGTGTGGAATTGAAAGACAAATAAATAAGTTTTTCACTTTGAAGTAATGTTGCCTCATCCAGTTTTCTCTTGGAACGTCAACATTGAGAATTTTTTTAGCCAACTTTCAAATAATAGAAGCAAATGTGTTCCGGTACATTCTTTTGGGATTTCCAGTATGTCATCGTAAGCAATTGCTAACTACTTGAACTACTCGATGCTTTTTTATTCTATTTCAGACCGCTGAAAGTTTACTATATTGAACTGTTGATGGAATGATATCACTCACTTTCATTTATTTCTTAAGATGTGCACATTTATCTCTTCTATTCAGATTACTATCATTTTACCTTGAAAAAGCAAAAGAAGTATGTTCTACACTTAATTCAATCATATCAGGAATTTTTCTAACGTAGTTCTTCAGTGGGTGAGAGTTTTATACGTTGTGATGTATGGGCAACCAAGTATATGAGACGAGCTCTTTTACATATTCCGTGCTAACATAGATCAGCTATCTATACGCATGATAAATTATTAGACACTTGGTGTTCTGGGCTTACCTCAATGAAAGCTTTGATGTTCTCTCTTGTCAGCTTCATCTCCGCATTATCATCATCAGCTATGTCAACCATTATATCAAGAAAATCTTTTGCTCTTCTTTAGCAATATTGGTTTCTTTTCTCCTTTCCTCCTCCTTCTCCTTTAATATCGCCTCCATCATCTTGTCAAACCTCTTTAACCAATCTTCCATTCTCTTATCAAAACCTTGGAAGTCCATGTTTTTACAGAATCCTATATGATTTGCCAACTTAAATTTCCCAACAAGCTCAGTCGCCTCTTGTATGATTTTTTGTACCTCCTCTGCATCTGAATCCCCTCCTGAGCATGTCCGGCTCATTGTCATCCTGCTTATCACATTATTCGTCAGTTTCACAAGCTCTTCACTCATGTTGACTTTCTCACCTTTCTCGACTTCTCAAACAATGTTTTCACAAGCCTTGTAATCTCGTGGCGCCTCACAGGGAGAAGCTGTTCGAGTGTTCAACCGCATAATAGTTGCGTCAGGCACAGCTTCTTCATGTACCTATAGGACAGAAGGACAGTAAGAGTTTCTTGTAAGAGTTTGATTAAGTACCTTCAATACTATTTTACCATCAATATGAGTAATAGGGGGCAAACAAGAAGTCAGCACAGCCATAACTAAGGAAGAGTAAGCAGGTTTCGGCTGTGGCCTATTAGAGAAGGAGATTTTATGAGTCTTGAGGAATTCTTTTGCAGTTTCCAGTGACGACGCAATGACACAAGGGACTGATCCTAAACAAAGGGAGACGAGGGGCCCGTACAGGAGGGAGAGCTAGTGGAGAGCTTGGTGGGGAAGTGGGCCCAAAAGATGGAGATGGCCGCGCACTGGAAGGGCCATGGGACTTGGTGGAAGTGGCAGGCTGCTGGTTCTCGATCTCCAACGGAGGATAACGAGGGAGAAGAGACACAGGCATAGGAGGAGGAGGGAAAGAGTTGCATAGGAACTGATACCTTCCGTTGTTATGGCGGCTGTCTCCTGAAGTCAGGTTTAGCTCTTTGGGATATAAAACAGGTTATATTACTTATACAATATACAAACTCATGTTGGTTTAGATGTTTGATTACTTGCACATGGAAATGAAGGCATAGACTAGAAGAGACTTTTACTTATTCTACTAGAACAAAGGCTTTCAGATCTTAAACGACAAGCTAATAAATCTTCTACAGTTGACTTCACTTATAGATCTTATGAATTTGCTACTTCCTTAAAAAATAATCTAGATAATATGATGTGAACGTGTTTGGCAATAGATAATCGTATAATACTATTAGAAAATTAAAATAAATAAATAACACATGGTGCAAAAGTTCTCGATGACATACTACTGTGTACCATACTAACAAGACAAATGCCAACACGGGGGAGGCAAGGAAAAAACAATACCTTCTCGATGACATACTACAGTGTCCTATACTAGCAATCTCTCTCTCTCTCTCTCTCTCTCTCTCTCTCTCTCTCTCTCTCTCACACACACACACACATATGAGTTTCACGCCATCCCTGTCCCTATCATGTTTAAAATAATAGCAGGAAAAAAAATGACATTCAAGAAGTAAACTTAATTATACATGTTTACTAGTTTATCAATGTCACACCCCCAAAAGGGCAGCATGATTTGAGGTTTGTGATAATGGCAACACGTGCACAAACACCTACAAAGCCTATTGTGCACTTCTATATCATGAATCAAGACTATGCTTAACACTTTACTAATATCTCTCATATCTCTTTCATGAAAGTAGAATACTCAAGGACCTGCAGCAATTTAATTATTTTCAAAAAAATGTGCAGCTCTTCAATAGGCGTACTATGAACAATAAATTGAAAATACATTAGATAATATATTTCCAATAGTTTTCATATACTAAATAATATTTATCGTGATCAAGATAAATAGTTATCTCAGTACCAAATTCTTTCGACATTCTTTTATAAGCAAACATAATATAACATGTCTGATCCAACACTTCAAAATACAAATCAAAAGAAATATTTTCACCTTAGAAACTGCGGAAAGACTTAGGTGAAGGTAACTCAAATAGCTTAATCCTCAATCAATCTTATAATTATACATCACATATAAAATTTCTAATTCTAAGTAACTCACTAATCATATAAAATTAATCTTTACTTTTTATATTATGTAAATTATTTTTTTGGTTCTCATCATTTCAGATCAAACAACAATATTTCTGAAAATTAAAGGTTGAAAGGAGATGTTTTGTCACTTAAATGTTTTAAAAAAATCTCTATTTATGTGTTTTTTGACCGGATTAGTTTATTTTCCAAAATAATATTAGGCATTAAAGAATAATTTTCCATAAATTAGTTTTCAATAAGTAAAAACCATTTCTTTTGGACTTAAAAAATAATTTTGGGACCCACCGCGGGTGATTTGGACTGTTGAGAGATTCAAATATGGCTCCCACATTCTTGGCTTCAATTCTGGGTTAGGTTATCAAAAAAAATTTTAGAGGGTAGAGACAAAAATAAAATTTTCCCAAAAATATCATGCTTTGCAACTACTTTACTAAAAATATTTTGGATGTAAAAAAACGTTTGAGCTATATAAGGGGTTTAATATAATTTTCCAAAAACTATAAATCTTATAAGACATTATGGATTTTAACTTTAAGAAAAAGGGGGTTGAACAAAATTTGTTTAGAGGGTAAAGTGCTCTATTTTTTTTCTATTTAAAAACTATGTACTTCAAAATAAATTTTCAGAAGTTAAGGGGTTAAATGAAACGTCCAGATTTCTTTATTTTGAAAACCTTAGATTTAAAAACTTATGCAACTAGAGGGGCTAAACTTAATTTTCCTATAATTTTTCACATCATGAATTTAATGTGGGTGGATTTAAAACAAAACCTATTTGGAAATAGGGATAACAAGACAAGCACTAACATTTCCAAGCTTTCTCTCCTTCCTCCTTTCCATGTTCTCAGGAAATCTCTCTTTTGTGGGAGGAGAAACTCATGAATGAGCTTGCATTTCTGGAGTTTCATATTGTTCATTTTTTCTACTTTTACACTATTTTCATACTACAATTGTGATATGAAACTTATTTGCCTTGTGGAAGTGGATAAATCACATTTTTCTTAAGATAATGATTATGCTACACAATATTTGTGAGGGTTAGTTCATATGTTTCAATATTAATTTTTCTTCTAAATGTGGGTGTTCGCAATCATGTTAAAAAAAATCTATGGATACGGCTTTGTATTGTCCCTTTGGTTGCTTGTAACCTGTGGCAACTTTTGTATTTCCTTTTCTTTAGGTGTCCTCCATCAACAAAGACTGTATTGAGCTCCTGAAGTACTAAATCTCTTAAAGTTTGTATCAACCTTTTCTCGCAAATCTTCTACATGGAAGTAACTTCTGCTGAATCTCTTAACACGAGATATTAATTTTAAAGTCCTACTACTATATCACCCTTTTCTTGCATAACATTCTACAGACACGAGTTAATCAAGAATCCAATCCATCATTGTACTTCAGCACTTTGGAACTACCAAATGTATTCAACTAATATATGACAGTTCATAGATTTTGATGCCATGACTGCCATCTAAAAGTTTGGAAAGGGGACTGTTTGTGCAAACCCGCCACACCCACTCAATTCTAGTGGTTTTCTGAAACTTACCCTTATTTCATTTGTATATTTCATTCATACAAATGACAACCTTTAGTAAGATGAAGGGGGTAACGTCCACTTCTTCTATTTTTGTCCTACCCCTACTTGTTCTATCCTATGTTACCCGGGTACTTCTATCATGAAGCCGTATCCGTACTTGTCCGACACTTATACGTGCCCAAACTTCATGGACACTCCTTTGATGTATGCATACATTTACCTAGACATATACGCAATTATACGATATAAGTTTTAATTTAAAGTACTTGCCATACACTTCTTGGACGTATATCCTACACTTTATGTCCATTTTTAGAAACTAGTTAGACAATGGTCCGGTTGTTTCAGCTTGTATTCAAGTTAAAAACTATGGTTTAAAAGGGTGGTTTTGTTGGTCTTCTTGTTTTGATGATGATTTACAAACAATTTACATCTAATATTGTTTGTCTAGTATTTGTGTTTTATAGTTATTCTAAGCAAACAATAAGTTGGAGGATGGATAAAATCGAGCATTCACGATCAAATCCAATGGAGGTTGGCGGAATAGTAGGTGAAGCTATGAACAATTCAAGTTGAAGATCCAAGTTCAAGCTTCATCCGTAAGATTACCAAATTAAGCTATTGAAGATTAAGATCAAGCTTGGGTAATTTAGTTTAGGAGTTTATATTATGTGTGTTAGTACCTTAAGCTCAATATAATATACACACACACATTTATTGGTTTCCATGTATATATATAGTTATATATATACATATATGTTCTGGTTTGATAGTTTTTAAGTTTTACTATGAAACAATTAAATATAATTAGAAAACATATTTATGTTTCATACTTACATGCATATATATGATTTCATCAATATCAATTTTATTCAGTTCAATAAAATCATGTTTTAGTGCATTATATGTGTATTTTGATAAAATACTATATTCATTGTTTATAGACTTCATAACAATAGTTTACATCTTTTTTCAAGTCTATAAAATCATTTTGTATTATTTCAAAACATGGTTAAGCTAAAATGTCAAAACTCATATGTTCACATTTTCATGTTTTAGACTATTTTGTAAAATGATGATATTTTTATTTGGGAGGTCATTTCTAAAAACTAATTTTTATAGCATGTGTATTATTATATCTACAATCATTTTTCAAAGTTTTATATTTTTTGGAATTTATTTGATATTGTTAAACAGGGTTTTAAAATCAAAAAATCAACTTTCAAACCTGTTTTCTCATATATCAGTTTACGGTCGACCGTCACGGTTGACCGCGCCTTTGATTTTCCCTGCTAAGCCATCAGTAACTTTCGTGGTCGACCGTCACGGTCTACCGTCAGCTCGAAAATTCCCACGGTCAACCATCTAACTTTCTGAAAATTTTTCAGGCTCGAAAGTGGCTCGCGGTCGACCGCGAGAATTTTACAGTCGACCGCCGTTCACCCCAACGATCATTTTTGTACAGAATCAGATTTCTGATTCTTAGGCTTTTTGATCTTTTTTTAGGGTTTTGGTTGAGATTTTAGGAGGCTATATATACCCCATTGCTCTCATCTTTCATAGATAACTAAGAGAATGTTAAAACAAGTTTAAAGAGTTTTAAATAAGGGTTTAAGTTTGGTTTAAGTTTGTTTAAGAAGTTTTTAAGCATTTGAAAGTTTGAGTTTGTGAAATCAATTTCACAAGAGCTTGAGGAGATCATCTATTGGCGTTTGGGCATCCAACTATTCTCCCTCTACCTCTTGATCTATTGAGAAGTTTTTTAAACTCTATTTCTAGCTATTTATTGTTTTATTCATAATTTTCATAAGCTAGATTTTAATTGAGTTTAGTTGATTTGATTTCACTCATTGTTTACACACACCCACTTGAGCTTATTGTATCTTTCATACATAGTATATTTGGGTTGGTGAGAATTGTAGCAATTGAGTGTGAGCTTTCATTGTGTTCTCATTCATATTAGAGAACAATCATTTATTGTATTGTGCTTATTATGAGATTCATTTTGTAATACACTTGTACACCGAGAGAAGTGTGTGACGAGAGTCGGGGATCGTCCCAAGAGGAGTGACGTCGGTTGACGAACCTAGGGAGAGGTTGTATCCGATCACTTGAGGGAGACACGTCTAGTTCAACACTTGAGAGGGTGTAAAGTAAGATTACAAGAGTGTGTTAGTTGTAGAGTTTTTGGTAAACTAGAAAACCGTATTGTGTGGTGTAAACGTTATTCGGGTAAACGTAGAAAACTCGGTTGTGATAGTGGAGATCTCCTCGAGGTGAGGAGTGGAGACGTTGGTTAAGTGGTTAGACCGAACTCCGTGATCATATCGTTTTGTTTGTGATTGCATTAGCGTTCTTATCTTATATCGCCTTTGTGTATTGCTCTTCATATTGCCCTATCTCTTTTGTAGATTGTTTATTTTACCATTATGTTAGTTTATATATTCTTGCTCATATATTTGTAATATCTCATTGCTAGGATATATTCATTTGTTCATATTGCTTATTCTTGCTTGTAACATATTGTATATCTATCTTGTAAGAATAATTTATTAATTAGTTTTAATTGGTATAAAATCGGATTAGATTAGCATAAGACCCTAATCACCCCCCTCTAGGGTCCAACAGGTTTCAGTGTCTAGTTAAAAAAACGTGCAGTTTCTAATTTACAATAATCAACATAATAAAAGAAACTTAAAAATATGATAGAAAATTAATTCCAAATAGCACATCAATTGAAAAATAATAACGATCTCATGTAAATTATATATATATATAGCCGTGTCCTAGTACTCTACATATCACAAATTTATCGTGTCCCGTACCCGACTACCCGTACTCGTACGCATTGCCATGCAACTTGGGTTCTCTCATATAGTAGATTGGATGTTGGATCATAAAAACTAGACTAAGATTATTATTTCAAAAAATATTAGAAAGTAGGAAAATAATTGTTTATTCACAGATCTTTCATCCAGTAATATTCTGGTCAGATAAGATGACATGACAGCAAACAAATTATAAATGAAAAAGAAGAAGAATGACGCCATTCCTGTGAAGTATTTTAATGACGCCATTCCTGTGAAGTATTTTAAAAATCTTCTTTTATGTTCTGTTTGTTCACTTTGTTGTTTTCACTCTGATTTTCATGTTAAATTTCCATAACGAATCACCCTTCAATTTCTTTTCTAAATAATCAGGAATTTGGCATGCACAAATTCACTTGATATGAAAAAATATTTGATTGAAAACTTTTAATTATGAGTGTACTGGGCATAATAAGCTGGTCAAAATCTGAATCAATTTTGCTAGTTCAAGTTCTTAAATTATAATGCAACAATTTCATGATGTAATATTTTAAAAGAAAAAGATGAATCCTTTTCATCCATTTTTTATGAAATCAATTGAAAAACTGTAATTTGATATATATATATTTTACATAAGTTCCTCATCAACAAGTCATGAAATATGGTTCCAGGTCACCCCTATGAGACTTACCTTAGTGATCAGAAGATGCAATTTTAATATTTCACAGTTTGTATCATATAACCCAAATATAGACTGCAAGACCAATCAAATCCATACTGATGATCAATCGGGGGTGGAGAGGTTCTGTCTAGGTCAGGTTTTAGTATCTTTATCGTGAATTGGAGGATGCTACCACACTTTTTTTGGTATTTTATTGGTTTAAGATTTGCACCAGATCTCAGGGAAGCTTTCAAAGCACTAGGTATCTATCTTGTTATGGTTCGATTTCACATATTTTAGCATGGGATATCTGTTCTCATATTCTGTATGTACATCCTTCTTTCACTTAGAAAGCTATTGATACTTTCAATAGTGGACGTTTCCTGCCAAAATTCATAGACCCCTTCAATTGAATAATAATGATGATATTCATAAGACTTAAATAGTATACCGTTCGTCTTTTCATGTAAAATTTTCACGTTTAGCATGTCATACCTGTTCAAATGCATACGTATCTCTATGAAATCTGTATATATTTCTTGCTGGTTATTCATTTCCATCTGTAGGATCAGGCTATGGTTTCATCAGTCTGAAATCAGATGTATAAAACATCAGGCAACAAAAAACTTATAGGTTACTGATTTGCTGATGCCTTGTAATACTACCTGGGAGATTTGATGATTGGCCTCGTGATCTGCTGTCATGTTTGTCAGTTGTACTTTGCTAAGCCTTTCTACAACCCCATACTTCTATAGAGCCTACCATTTCCTCTTCCCTGAAACAGAACACGATAACAGAATTTAATGGTTAACTTTGTTATAGTCCTTGTTTAATCGGTTGGTGATAGAGAGGTCAGACCTTGCATACTTTAATGCCACTTCACTGTATATCATAGTTACAAATATTTGTCAAACTAGTATCTCAGACTTGATTGCATACAATCTTTAGATGTAGTTCTTTCAAAGAAACAGACACATAGGTCCTGATTGTGATTCATGAGGAAGGATCTACATGATTGTGTCTTGTAATACAAAAGTAGTGTAAAATTGTAGTACAATTTATATAGGTATTGATATGGGGGAAGAGTCGAGGCTGATTATATGAAGGTAGACAGTGAGCTGGTGCAATCATGGGGATGTCATTATTAATGATTTTGATGGAGGAGGTCATTGACACGAGCTAAATAGCAAGAAATGGATGCATATATTTAAAGCTCACCACCACTGAAGGAAATCTAGCAATTGTTGTATGCGGCCAGACTAACAAACCTTTGGATTAGACTTGTGAATAATATGAATCTTAGCGCAATAAAATGATTATATTCAGTTTGGATTCCAATCAATTTTTATTCTTCTACGAGGTGCATGAAAGGCCATGCATGCTAATAATCTATACTGCTTATAAAAGAGAATACCCATGTCAAAACTTTTGATTTCCTTTTTTACCCCCTCAATTTTTTATAACTCAAAATTATACCATTAATTATAAAACTAATGATCCATAACCTCTCATTAACTATACACCTTTTCATTTTCTCAAATTATTTGGTCATTCACTAGAATATATTAACAATTTATAATGATAACAAAATTCATAAATATATGATAATTTATTATAAAGAATTATTAATTATATAAAATATTAAAAGTCATTCATTTAATAAATTATTGCACATAATTATAATTATTAATAATAGTATAAATAGGGGTTATTTCTTTATGTTGTAAAGAATATTACCTTGTTCGATAATTAATATCATCTTAGTAATAAAAATTTGGATGTTATAAGTTAAAAATACTTTTATTTTAGAAAATTAATTTATATAAAAAAATTTGGATCCTTGAAATTTATGAGACATATACTTTTCTCTTCTTTTCTTCAAAATATTTGGCCACTCGCTAGAATATACTAATAATTTATAATGATAACAAAATTAATAAATATATTATAATTTACTATAAAATAATTATTAATTGTAATGAAATAGTAAAATTATGTATTTAATAAAATATTGCACATAATTCTAATTATTAATAACAGTGCAACGAAAAATTGGATCTTTGAAATTTATGAGTCATGCACTTTTTGTTGGAAAGTAAATGTCTCATATATTTGAAGGATCCAATATTTTTATATAAATTACTTTTTATAAATAATAGTATTTTTAATTTATACCATCCAATTTTTTATTACTAAGATGATATTAATTATCGAACAAGGTAATATTTTTTACAACATAAAGTCATATAATATTAAAAATTATTGCCATTATTTAATAGATATTGTATTAAAATATTTACATGACATAAATATTTAATAATTTAAATGGTTTAATTATATCAATAGTGTTACTTAAACTAATGATTACATTATTATTTAATCATTATACTCCTAAATAAATTGTTTAATAATATAATAAAAAAAATTAAATAACTATTAAATGTATGTTAATAATAGTATAAATTAAAATTTTTTAATCATAGTGTAATAAAATAGTTTTTAATGGTTATATATAATTTATTAAATAATATAATATTAAATATAATAACATATCAACGTGTAAAGCGCGTGCATTATACTAGTAAATTTAAGTACGGGGGTTATGATTGTTCTGACTGACAAATACACACTGCTCCAAGCCAAATCCTTCATGCATTTGTTTAATATTTCTTCTCTGCAGTTCCTTCCATAAATATGACCTAAAGCTTCTTTCAACAAAGGAACTTAAGCAGAAATTTGCCTTAGCAGATTTGATACAGATCGTCTTATTTTCAATAATTCAGCAAGAAAGGGACTTGAGGATCCTATTCAAAACAGATTCATTCTGTATTCTTGGCTGTCTCATCTTTAAAAGGACTTATTCATGCATACTGTTGATTTCTAACTGAGAACAATTACCTTTCACTTAATTGGCAGGGATGTCCTAAAGCATCTACAATTAAAAGATTTAACTAGAGAGGTTAACCCTTATTGTATCATTGCTTGGATGGTAGGGTTTGTACTAGAAAATAAACAATTTCCCCAGTTATCGGTATGTTTTGTTGTAAGATGGATTGTTATTAGGATAAATAAAAAAGTATATAGTTGATGATGCATTTCCCTAGTCTAGCTCTCCATTATTGTTACAGGCCAAGACTGACTGCCCATTTCAATATATTTATAACATCTTTTTGTTGTACCTAAAATAAACATTTCTTTGGCTGTTACCACAGTTATCAGCACTCGAATTTTGAATATAATAAAAGGGAAGCAAGGATGTCATACAAATGCTAATCCACTAACAACAGAAATATTAAACAAAGGAGAAAAAACACAAAGAACGATAGTATAACCTTGTTCATTGAGAATGGAAGTCCATGTACTTGCTTGTATACATATATTACATGGAATATAAAACAACAACGCACAGAGATTAATTACAAGAAAACATTGTTTTAAGCGAATTTGTTACCTGTGATAGCGAGTAGTGCAGTTGATTTCCAGTTGAACCTGGCCTGCATCAGAAAAAGGGAAAAATAAACATGTCAGTAGCTTTCAAGCCTAAATGTCATGATCATGAATACATCATTAGGCAGACCTGTGATCTTGACCTAGTTCCAACTACCATACAACTAATAAATCCAAGGGTTATTTGCATATATACCCCTTAAATCACGGGTATTTGCAAAAATACCGTCCAAATCTCAGTATTTGCAAGACTACGCCTTAAATCATCAATTCTGGACAAATTACCCTCAAAGCAATAGAATCATCAACTTTGATAAGCTAGTTTGTAATCGCATTACATTAATGATTTGTTGGTTTTAGGGGTATTTTTTTCACAAAGTTGATGATTTGAGGGGTACTTTTGCAAATACTAAGATTTGAGGTGTTCCTTGTAAATACCCGGGATGTAAGGGGTATATATGCAAATAACCCTAAATCCAATTACTATATCCTCACTCTTCTTATCTAAAAATACTTGTAACAGATCTTTGGATAAAATCGAAGAAGTTCTGGAGGCACTTTTAAATAGAATTTAGAGGACTTTTTCCCCACCTATGAGGAGATGGTGACGAGCTGTAATGTTGTATTCTGTAACCAACTATCTTGTACGCTATCAAACAAACTAAATCTGAGGACAAAGGGTTTTCCTCTTTCTTCTTGTTGTAATTTATAGATGAGCCGGCAGTTTACAATTTCTAAATGAGTAGTCTTAAAAAATGTATTTTGTCTTGTTCCTTTGGAACTCAAGAAGTGAGAGAAGCAGAATTCATTCCCATGAGAAATCATCTTGTCTCTAAACAAACATATGTTCGCATATATACCACTTCAACTACCTCAATTGTAGCCTCTTCAAAATCTTAAACCATGAGGATAGAAGCTTTCAAATCCTATGCAACTCTTTCACTCATATGGCTCTTTTCCCTCATCATCCTCCGTGCTTTCTTATCCCGTTGGCGAACTAGAGTGTGCCTTCCCCCAAGTCCCCTGGCGCTTCCAATACTCGGCCATCTGCACCTCTTAGCTCCCATCCCTCATCAAGCACTCCACAAGCTCTCCCTCCAATATGGCCCCCTCATCTCCATTCGTTTAGGCTCCGTCCCTTGTGTTGTTGCCTCATCAGCAGAAACTGCAAAAGAATTCCTCAAGACTCATGACAACTCCTTCTCTGACAGGCCCCTGTCAAAAGCTGTTTCCTACCTCACCTATGGCTCTGCCGACTTCTCCTTTGCCCCCTACAGCTCATACTGGAGGTAACAATATTGAAGATTTAATTGAATCTTACAATAGTGTACATTGAACTCCAGAGAAACCCTCATCTTCTTTATCTCTAATAGGTACATGAAGAAGCTCTGCATGACACAGTTGTTAGGCGGTCGGACACTTGAACAGAACCTTCCTTTGAGGCGCCAGGAGATTATAAGACTTATGAAAACACTGTTTGAGAAATCATTGAAGGGTGAGGCAGTCAATATAGGTGCAGAGCTTCAGAAATTGACGAACAATGTCATATGCAGGATGGCAATGAGCCGGACATGCTCAGGAAATGATTTGGAGGCAGAGGAGGTTAAAAAGATCGTAGAAGAGACAGCTGAGCTGACAGGGAAATTTAACTTGGCAGATTATATAGGATTCTGCAGGAACTTGGACTTGCAAGGTTTTGATAAAAGACTGAAAGACTTGCACCAGAGGTTCGACAACATGATGGAGGGGATATTGAAGGAGAAGGAGGAAAGAAAAGGAAAAGACACCGCTGAGGAAACAAAGAAAGATTTGCTTGATATAATGCTTGATATAGCTGGTGACAGTAATGCGGAGATAAAGCTAACAAGAGAAAACATCAAGGCTTTCATTTTGGTAAGACCACAGCAACAGTTTTCTGTGAGTGCTTCATGATATATAGCAAAATGATATTGTTAAAATTTTGTGCTAACATATATTAACACAAAATATGTAAAAGAGCTTGTCTCATATACACTGTTGCCCATACATCACAACATATAGAAATGGCAAACTCACCCATGGAAAAACCACAATGGAAAATTTTCTGCTAGGATAGAATGAAGAGTAGAACTGACATCCCCTCCTTTTTCTCTTCTACAAACCCTTTCTAAGATACAATGACAGTAATCTGAATACAAAATTTAACTGTGCTACAACACTTTCAGATGTGGAAAAACAATCAGACTTCTTCTATCAAATAACCGAGGACTGAGTCAAATACAGAAGGTCCTGATCATCCGATTTTAGATCCAGGTGAATAAATCAAAATATCACATAACCCACACCCTTTCCTGCCTATGCAGCTTCCTGCCTTACAGCTCCCACTTGCTGGCCAATCCAAATACCGGGACTCTTCCCTGACTGGCCTGATTGGGCCTGGCTACCCGCCAACTTCTGCTAGGATAGAATGAAGAGTAGAACTGACATCCCCTCCTTTCGCTCTTCTACAAACCCTTTCTAAGATACGATGACAGTAATCTAAATACAAAATTTAACTGTGCTACAATACTTTCAGATGTGGAAAAACAATCAGACTTCTTCTATCACATAACCAAGGACTGAGTCAAATACAGAAGGTCCTGATCATCCGATTTTAGATCCAGGTGAATAAATCAAAATATCACATAATACTTTTACGGACATGAAGGCATTATGGTAATAATTTTTACAGGCATACTAAAAGTTATTACGTGACCCTATTCCAGAAGAACATTAGAATTAAAATATTACGAACTTTGTCAACTAAATAGTTACTGCTTAAGAGCCATACGTGCATGTGTATATATGTGCTGCGTGTTTTAAATTTTATGAAAATGGCTTTGATACTCAAAGTCTCTAATTAATCCTTCCGAATCTGAGAAGGAGATCCAAGAACATCTCCATAGAAAGAGCGTCCTGAATATTTAAAAGGACAATTTTTTTGCTGGGGACTACTGTATTTCAAAAGAGATAAAACTGCATAAGAATCGATAAGCATCAACTTACAGCTACAGTCTTACAGAGTTTTTTTTCCCAGGTTTTCAAGTCCTAACCTCTAGAAATGAAAGTGTGTCATTTTTTCCAGTGGACAATTGAATATAGTAAAATTGCAGTAATACCAACCTTGAGTAGAAAATATGGGTGAATTTTACAAAACTACTATGAATTTTGAAGCATTTTCCACAAAATTACCACAAACCTTTATTGTTAAAGAAAACTATCATGAACTTTCAAAACTGTAGAAAAATATCATTAACTATTAAACATGGTTTTAAACGGTCTTAAGGTCTTGGATAAAAGGTCTAAACTACTCTTATTCACATCTATTAACCTACAAACTACAAAGTTCATAAGAGTAACATAGAAGATGTATAAAGTACATAATAGCAAAACTGTCTGCCATCAAGCGTGCTAGTTTAATGCAAAAAGTTTATGGTAATTTTCTTTAATAAAAAAAACTTATGGTAATTTTATGCAAAAAGAGCCCAAAGTTCAACGTAGCCTTGTGAAATTTAAACTGGAACTATTCCAAGATATCAAGAAGAATTTTGTAGTTCAATTACTTATCTATTGACTACCTTATGTACAGGAAATCCCAAAAGCATGTACCAGAATACATTTATTTCTAGTATTTGAAAGTTCATCATTACTTTGCAAAAAAAGTTCATCAAGCCTATGGCATATCAGTGTTGAAATCCTAAGCTATATCTTGCTTGCACAACATTACTTCAACTAACGAAAGTTAATTATCTTACATTCAATGCTGCATAGGATATCTTTGCTGCAGGCACTGATACATCAGCAATCACAGTAGAATGGGCACTGGCAGAACTCATCAACCATCCAAACATACTCCAGAAGGCTAGAGACGAAATAAACACAGTCATCGGCTTGAACAGACTGGTCAAAGAATCCGACATCCCAAAGCTCCCATACCTCCAGGCCATCGTAAAGGAAACTTTAAGGCTTCATCCAACAGGCCCGATGATTGTCCGTGAATCAACTGAAGGCTGTAAGATTAATGATTATGACATCCCTGCAAGAACAAGGCTATTTGTCAATGTATGGGCCATTGGAAGGGACCCAAATCACTGGCCTGAACCACTTGAATTCAAACCAGAAAGGTTTATGAATAGTGATAAGGGGGTGGATGTTAGAGGCCAGCACTTCCATCTGTTGCCATTTGGCAGCGGTCGAAGAGGCTGTCCAGGCACATCGTTAGCCTTGCAAGTTATCCAACCAACGCTCGCTGCCATGATACAGTGCTTTGATTGGAAGGCCGATAATGATCAAGGAATGGTGGACATGACAGAGGGACAAGGATTGACACTACCTCGAGCTCAACCGTTGGTCTGCAGGCCCATCGCTCTTCTACATCCGATGCCAATCACTTGAAAAGATTGGTTTGGATGATTGCCACCTTAATTTGTATTCCAACTTGATTAAGCTTGCGTGACAACGGATGTAGCTTGTGGTTTGTCATTTGGTTACAAAATTTGATAAATGCAACAGGTTTAGTTACCTATCTTCGTTAGAACCACAATTCTTCTTGAAGGTCAAGGATTTGATGTCGAAGCTATTGATCAGGAACTAAACTCAAAAAAGTTCCTTGCAAATCTTAACATCTCACCAAAGTAGGTATCTTTAAAGATAATAGATTTGATCATTCATTTTTCAATCAATCAATTCAAATCAGATATCAAATTGAAACCATTTCATTAAACAGAAGTACAACACAGACAAAATGAGAATCGACAAGAAGAGATACCTAAACTCGTGGGCGATTGCTCTGACGAGTCTCTGGAAAGGGAACTTTCGGATAAAAATTGGTTTTTTCTTTCCTTGTACTTTTTGATCTCACGGAGATCGACGGTGCCGTGATGAAAGCGGTGGGGCTTGTTGACGCCGCCGGTGGCCGGAATTGAGTTGCCGGAGATTATATTAGGAAATTAGGTTCGAATTCATTTTTTTGGATGTCTGTAGTGTAGCAAATGGTCTTTTCCGTATTAGTCCACTACATCTTTAATATTCTGAAATAGTGCCTTAATCTTTAATATTCTGAGATTAGCTTCTAAAATCATTGAAATTGCTATTATATCGGTCCTGTTTTTATATCTTGGTCTACTGTATCTACAATGCTTTATTTATGTATTGCTTTGTATTCTTGATGTTTATAAAGTATTAAAGTTATATATATCTTCTGCGAGCTTATGGCTCATGCAAAGACTGTAGACAACATAAAATTGCACTGTAATCAATAGCTCTAGTTTTCGCTTTCAACTTTGATAGTGTCAAATTTTCAAGAATCGTTGATGTCCATCTTCTATAGATTTAGTACATCAAGGAGGTCGGCCCTGTATTCATTTGATCTTAGCATTTCAACTAGTATATTTTTTCTCACCCATGTAACTTATATTCTTTTAGCCCGGGATTGGCCCGGAAACCCGAGACAGACCGGGTTCCGGGCCCGGGTACGGGCCGCCTCGTCGGCGCCCGGCCCGGACGAGAAAATAGTCCGAGCAAAATAACCGGCACGGGCGCAACGGTCACCTTAGGTGACCGTTGTAGGCGTCAAAAAAATGCTGAAAGATATCTAAACTCAGCTCTGGAAGAAGATATCCAAAATACCAAAAAAGAACACAAGTTTGGGTTGTCTCGCCAGCGAGACAGTCTTTACCGTCTCGCCAGGCGAGACAGACTTTACTGTCTCGCCAGGCGAGACAGACTTTACTGTCTCGCCAGGCGAGACAGAATTTTACTGTCTCGCCCAGGCGAGACAGATTTTACTGTCTCGCCCAGGCGAGACAGATTTTACTGTCTCGCACACGCAAGACAGTTCTCAGAGGGTCAAAACTGCTTTGAAAACCGCCA
>BQKN01063740.1:249664-269044 GCA_022839385.1 Asparagus kiusianus | reverse complement strand
GAGGACAACCAATGCGAAACTTGTAGCTTGTTTGAATACCTTCAACATTGGTGCCTATTTATAGTAGAGTTTTCATGCTGATATTGCGATATATGTACTCCCGGATTCAAGAAATCCTAACTCAGTGTGTCCATACTTGAACCTAGCCATGTTTATTGATAGGGTTAAGAAAGAATCGTACGTAGATGCTTTATCACCGTCCTTTTTCTCTTTTCTTCTTGTAGAGATGCCAAGCCAAAGAAGTTCTTAATCCCTTGATCCCTTTAAAACTCAGCATGATTTTTTCTTAGGTTGTTCTTTAGGCTCACATAAATATCATTTTTGTTTAATTAATGGTAAACTACTTGAGCTTTGATCCCTCATATTGTTTTGATTCATTCTTGCGGTATATTATGAGGCGTAATATAGCACTTGATTCTATGAATTCTTAATTCGAAATTTAATAAAAAATTTAAAAACATGAATATAGCTTTGGTCCATAAACTTGAATAATAACTTTCTTCTGTCAGGATGCAACCTGCTATTCTCATCCTATACATGCATGCTATGTGCAGTAATGTCTCATTTGCTCATATTAAGTTCAAACTGAAAAGAAATGACAAATATGCCTGTAATTAACCAAAAAAAAAAGAAGAAGAAGAGATAATCCTATTTACATGCTGAAATAATGAGATAATTTGAAGTTTTGAGACTTTGTGGTGCAAAGGAGATAAAGGCCACACTGTATATAGACAAAGATGTACTAAAGATGTTTGTGACCACTGAATGGGCTATTCTCGTTCTTTGTTAGCAAGGGCAGAAAGCCGACTAGGTTCAATGTATGTCTAATAGAAAACAATTGCATTGAATATCTTACATTTTACAAATTAAAACTTTTGCTTCACAAATTAAAGCTAATAGCCATGGATATAACTTGAAATGTCTCTTGCTTAGTAAATTAAATACATATTGTATTTACAGCAAAAATATATAGTCGACTGAGACAGAAGTACAAGAATTTGGGCTATCATGCTGAACAAATTTTTAACAGTTAAAGTTGCTGTAATTATGGTCTTCCATCCATATTTGGGATTGGATCTTCATCTTAATGGGAGAATACACTGCAGAAGAAAAATTCTCAATCAACTAAAAAAACATATAAATGCTGCAAATTTCTGAGTGTTAGGCCCTTGTGCATCAGCTATAAACTTCAAACATTTAGCTCATGTCAGTTAACTAATACTTCGTTACAAATCCAAAGTAGAAACATAGTAACTAAGCCCTATTATTATAACTTGGTTTCGTTATTGGCTAATTAGTACTTAAATACCCTATTGTTTCCCCTAATTTGCACTTATAAACCAACATTTGTTTTTTGGCTGCACTTATATATCTAAAGTTTCTAAAAGTTGCACTTTTAACACCTTCTCTATTATGCAATCATGGTAATCATTGAAATTAATATTACGCCCCAATTCTTAAGTTATTTCGGAATTAATCCCTCCATTGATGGAGTAGAGGTAGCAATTGGGAGGATTATCAAGTAAAATCTATTCTTGTGAGATTATCAGGTCCCCAAATTCTCATGATTTATATCAAATTAACCCCTCTCAAGGAAAAATTAACTAAAACCAATGAAAATGACAACAAAAGATAAAATTACCACTTACGAACATTACAAAAAAACTAACTGAAATTGATGAAACAACATGCACCACACCGGTTCAATTTTGACTGTGTCCATCTGGATCAATTTCAAATAGCTCTGAAGTGTATAGATGCTTATTCTCTAGCAATTGCTGTCCACCTGTGACAGCGTGAACATAGGGCGATCAGAAACAAATAAATAAATAAATAAATAAATAAAATCAAATAGATCTCGCACGGTTGGTTCACACACAACAAAAAGATTATATTTTAGGAAACGATATTCACGCAGACCCAAAGTCCTGGATGCAAACAATCGATTGCATTCATATGAAAGCAATCTATCTTGAAACTTTATGGGAGATGAGCAATGCATAAATCGTCTTCACAAGCAAATAACACAATTTCAACACTTGAAAGATGAGATTCTTAAGAGTGGAGCTTCTTACCTTTAGACTATTGTGCAGTTGTAAGTTTCACATAGCTGGAGAAGAACAGCTTGATTCGAACGATCCACATACTGTTCGATGACAGCAGAGTACTTTCCAGGTGAAGCTGAAGAAAGTATAGCCAACGAAGTGACTAAAAATTCTTTTGGATCTTTTCTCTCATTCAGAGGATCATCCTCCTCCTTCCAAGCACTCTGCAATCCAAGAGGATCATCCTCCTCCTTCCAACAAAGTAATGATACCATCAAGCATCTTCCCCCAGAGCTCGACTGATGCGGTATCCAAAAGGATCGGGGAATTCACAAATTAGTCTCGTGGAAGTAAGCTTGACCTCAATGTGGCCTGAGATGACCTTAAGTGTTCGGATCCACATTTCCTCAATGATAGTTGTAAAGGTATTGGGTAGGACTGCGTCCATTGGATCCACAAGAAGTGTATCCCCGAGCTTGACCGAAAGCAGCGACTAGAATATTAAAAAGCCTTTCGCACACTTGACATTGTGCCCTTGCTGCAGTATTATGGAGAGAACAATCCATATCCAAACAATGTAGTGTTCCACAATATCATGGCCAAGGTTCACTGTGAAAGTATTGAGAACATCGAAACTGAGGACTTCCGTATTAAGATCCCGAATGAGTGTACTAAATACTGCATGTGCCGCACACAGTCTTTCATTGTCGTGGATCGCCCTTCTGTCATTGTTGAACTCATGTGGTATCTTCCGCAGATAATGCTTGTAGCAGCCGCACCAGCGCAGCTACGTTGGCTGAAAACTTCCAAGATGCAGGGTGGAGCACCAGTTTGAATAGCTGCGTCATTTTTCTGCCAGGGTGGCTGGCTCATCTCAACAAGTTGAGAGAATATCTGGAAAGCATGTGGGAAGAGCTCCATCATGTTATTGACCAGAATACTCCGGAGGACTGAAAAAAATATCTGCCTCAAACTGATCGTGGGTGAATAGTGAGCCCCTTTGGTTCCTGCCCACCTTAACAAGAATGGGGATGAGGGCATTGATGCACAACTCAGGCAACCTCCTTGCCGTTGGAGGCCACCTTGAGAACCTTCTGTTGGAAATATAACATACAACGCAACGGAAATAGCATATCATAAAGACTAATCAAAATTAATTAAAAACTAAAAGAATACCTAAAACACTTTTCGAATTTCTATATTAATTTGTCCCGATATCAATCTGAAATAGCTTCCCCAAAAGAAAAAACATCCAATTGAAATCCACCCGTCACCGAAGAGGAGCAATGCTAAGAGATAGGTTCTGAAATTTCTGTTTCTATTCTATTCTTTATATTATCTTCACAAGATTTTCTGTATCTTCATAAGGCTACATGTGAACTCTATAAATAGGATTAGACTAGTCTTAGTGTGAATGGGGAACAGGGGGCCTACGCGAGATAGCCCCACGCGAGACAGTCCTACGCGAGACGGCCCCAGCCGGCAGAATTTTTTCATACTGAGTTTTCTATTTGGATATTTTGGGCTGGGTTTTTTCCCTATAAATAGGAGCCTTCTTCTAGGGTTTTTTAGAGGAGGAAACAGAGGGTTTTGATGGCTACAAAAGATAGAGTTTTTCAGATCTAAAAAGGTGAGATCTTGATGAGAGAAAAAGAGAGCTTGGAGGGATTTTAAGAGAGAGGACAATTTCTTTTGGGTAAAAATCAAAGCTTATTCTTTGGGACAAGCTTGTGGGTTGTACAAGTCGTTGGTGTTCTCCTTCATAGTGGAATCTCCCCTCCCCTTTCCCATTGCCGAACCACATAAATCTCGTGTCTTTACTATTTTTCTGGGTGTTGGCTATTGCTTGTAGGTTCCCTCGATAAGTCAGTCCTAGAACTGATGAGAGGAAGAGTGTATATTTTATTTTATTGAAATACTTTACTTTCTGTTCTTGTTTCCTTAGTGAAACTGGAATATAGAGTTTGACTTGAGCTTTTGTGTCAACAAAAGCTAGTGTTTTCTCTCTGGTTATATCGCTTCCGTGGTGTGAGGGCATGTCTCTGCCTCTAACAATTAGTATCAAAGCCAATTATTCAGATTGGAGGTGGTAAAAATTTTGATCTGAAGTGGTGCTTGATTATTATGTGGTGAACACAAGGTATTTGTTGGAATTCCTGAGAGAAGCAGATTTATTTAATACAAGCGAAGGATGGCGCTAACTAGCAAACCGGTTAAAGTTGAAAAGTACGAGATCGAAAAGTTCAATGAGAAAATTGATTTTTCTTATTGGAGGATGCAGATGAAAAACTTGTTGATTTCGCAAAAAATTGCACAAGACTTTGGCTAGAAAATAGAAGAAGCATAAGGATATGTCTGATGAGGATTGGGAGGAATTGGATCTGAAAGTAAGGGCGTCGATTATCCTTTGCCTTGAAAGGGATGTAGCTTTCTTGGTAGATAGTGAGGAAACAGCTACGGGCGTATGGTCGTAGTTAGAAAGCACATTTATGACGAAGAGTCTAACGAACCGGATCTATTTAAAATCTAAATTGTATACTTGCAAGATGGAGGATGACTCATCAATCCGGAAATACATCAACAAGTTTGATAGGATCATATCAAACTTAAAGGACATAGACGTGACAGTTGAAGACGTGGATCAGGCGCTTCTACTACTTCTATCTCTGTTGAAGTCTTATGAGAGCCTGATGCAAACACTGATACTTGTAGGAGACAATTTGATGATGGATGAGACTAGAACAGCACTTCTAATGGATGTTCTTCGAAAGATTGCAACTAGTGACATGACTACTGGTGGTAGCAAAGAACAAGCGCAAAGATTGTTTGCTAGAGGAAGGAGCAATGAGCGAGGAAAAGGTAAGGGAAGGAAAATTTAGATCTAAATCAAAACCTCAGTTTTCGTCGAAAATTATTTTTTTATTGTATAACTCATTACAACTTTGATCGTTATAATAAGTTCAAAAAGATCGGTCTTTTTATAAGACCTTTACACAATGAAAATAAAAGATACAATTCTCTTGAAAATAAACGCAAGATCCGTTTATAGTCTCCTGCTTGTGTGGGTGTCTTCGTCGGTACCAGGGTTTATCCGTGGACGACCGTCGATCAGATCCGATTGCTAAAAAATTTGGCAGAGCTCCTACTTCACCAAGGAAGTATTTGCTTGAAACGCTGAAATCGACCAAACGAAATCAGTAGCTCTTCTCGAGATTAATACAAAGCCTAATCTCGAGGAAAGGACGAGAACGGGCTTCAGATCCTTCAAATTGCTCCTTCTTTATGTCGGGATTCGCCGGGATCTCGCTAACCCTTGCTGAAATTCGTGCTTCTTTGACCCCTCAATCCGGCAACACCTCCTCGTCTTGATAATTAATCCCCCTTTGAAATGAGCCCCTAAGCCCGTATTTATAGGCTTCAGTTGGGGGGTTTTGGATCAAAATGAGTGATTTGGCATTATCTTCAGTTAATAACGGCCTAACCACGTTTGTAGATGATATCTAGGCAGTTAGGAACCTCTGGAATATAAGAAACTGATCGAAACAGCCTAAAAACATGTTTGGGAGGTTACGGGCAGTTCTGGGCACGAGACGAACTGATGTGACCCACGTGGGCGTGGGTCGGATGGATCCGACCTGCCGCCGCATGGGTCGGACTGATCCAACCCGCCGCTGCGCTGGTCAGTTTAAGACATCTTTAGTATTTTGGCTTTAAATCTTTCGTACGACCTCCGATTAAGCTGATTCAAGATGCGTTGGAAAGCTGACGAATAGATCTACAACTTTTATGCTTTGAGTTTTTTCAGATTCAAATCGCAGCATAGTCAAAACTTTACTTTTTTATGCGGGTCAGATCACTGTAGCGCGGGTCGGATTACTGTAGCGGGGGGGGGGGGGGGGGCAGATCAAAGTAGCGCGGGGCGGATTACCGCCGCAGGGGGGGCCTACTGTAGCGGGGGTCGACTGTAGCACTGGTCGGCTGTAGCGCGCGTCGGGCGGTAACGCATCGGACTGTAGCGCGGGTCGGACTGTAGCGTGGGTCGGATTTGAGCGTCCCGGAGTTACTATAACGGTCTTAACTCACTCATCCAATCTCGAAATGAGGTGATTCAAGATACGTTAGAAAGCTGACGAAGAGACCTACAACTTTCATGTTTTGAACTTTTTCAGATTCAAATTGTAGCATGGTCTAAATACCTCTTCATTTTTCAATCCACTTTGAGGTGTTCGACACTTTCTGACTTCTCCGAACTTGTATTGCGTATTTCGTCATTCCGGTGACTTGTACACTCTAATGACTCATTTTGTATATTAGTTAGCTTTCACGGGGCCAGATAATCCTTTCCTGACTTGGATGATGATGCTTATCGTCTGCATTTCGTCTCGAGCTGTGTGTAGGAACCTATAGGCATTTTTATACGCCTACAGATACCCCCTCCAAAGTATTTCAGACTCATTCTTTTATAGAGGAGTCTGGAATGCTTTGGATAAGATAGACCCTTTCCTTAATCTCGTAGAGGGACCTGTGAACTGCTTTAATTCTTAACTTCTTCAGCCTTCAGTCTATTCGGTGTTTTGTCGAATAGATGAAGTTCTTCCGGTGCTACGTTTATCGTCTGACCGTTGTCAAAATCTTAGATTGCAGTTGATGCGTAAGTTTTTGGATTTAGCTCGTGCTATTGAGTTGACTTTGAACTGATCATCTTCGTCAAAAATTCATATCTGAATCCGATTGAACTTTCTGAAATCATCATTTGCCTTATTTTGGCGAGATTGCTGATGCGTTGACTGGCATCGACCTTTACTGTAATGCGTCGGCCAGCGTTGACACAGTTTATACTCGTACGTTTGCTGGAGTCTACACAGTTTAAGCTCTTAAGATGTTGGAGCGTGGCGGTCTCAAATTTGGGGCTGCAGGACCAACTATTAAAGTTGTTTCGTCTGCAGATATGGATCTTATCTCGAAGTTGTTGGATGCTCGAGTCACGAGACCAACTAATGAAGCTGATGCGTCGATTACTTGCATTTATAGAAATTTTGGCAAATTCTCAGCCATCAACGGGTTTGATGAGCCTTTACCGACTACCATTTGAGTCGGGCTAGCATGCGGATTGTTTAAGTTCGTTCCGTATGTGACATTATGCTAAAAGAGTTAACCCTTTTAGTGATACGATATTGAATACGTAGACTTCGTCTTTCTCCTGTGAAAAGACTAAATAGCAACGTGTATCAGACGTTGACTTAGGATTTTTAGCAAATCCTCAGCCCTCAACGGATTTGACGTGCTTTTACCGATTACCGTTTGAATCGGGCTTACATGCGGATTGTTTTAAGTCCGTTCCGCATGTGACGTTGTGCTAAAGGAATGAACTCCCTTAGACTTGATGTGACGACTTTGAATACGTAGACTTCGCCATTGTTACGAGAACAGGCTACCCGACAACGTGTTTTAGACGCTGACTTATCCCTACTTAGGCTTCGGGATAAAAGTCCCCAGACTGGCATTCTGATATCTTCTTCAATCGGTAAAAGATTAAACCGACAACGCGTGTCAGGTGTTGACTTATCCCTGCTTAGGATTCGGGATAAAATTCCCCACGCGTGTAAGGCGCGGATTTTGGTGTTATTAATAACAACTCGCCACAACGTCGAATATATGGGCTTTTGTTTTTTTATGGTTAAGAACTAAACGGCAACGCGTGTTAGGCGTTGACTTATCCCTACTCAGGATTCGGGATAAAATTCTCCGCGCGTGTAAGGCACAGATTATGGTGTTATTAATAATAACCTATCACGATATTGAATATGTGGGCTTTTTTTTCCTTTTTTTACGATTAAGAACTAACCGGCAATGCGTGTTAGGTGTTGACTTATCCCTACTCAGGATTCGGGATAAAATTCTCCGTACGTGTGAAGCATGGATTTTGGTGTTATTAATAACAACCTATCACAATATTTAATACGTGGGCTTTGGTTCTTTTTTTACGGTTAAGAACTAAACGGCAACGCGTGTTAGGCGTTGACTTATCCCTACTCAGGATTCGGGATAAAATTCCCCGCACGTGTAAGGCACAGATTATGGTGTTATTAATAACAACCTGCCACAATATTGAATATGTGGGCTTTTGTTCTTTTTTTTACGGTTAAGAACTAACCGGCAACGCGTGTTAAGCGTTGACTTATCCCTACTCAGGATTCGGGATAAAATTCTCCGTACGTGTAAAGCACGGATTTTGGTGTTATTAATAACAAACTGCCACAATATTGAATATGTGGGCTTTTGTTCTTTTTTACGGTTAAGAACTAACCAACAACACGTGTTAGGCATTGACTTATCCCTACTCAGGATTCGGGATAAAATTCCCCGCGCGTGTATGACACGGATTATGGTGTTATTAATAACAACCTGCCACAATTTTAAATATGTAGGCTTTTGTTCTTTTCTTACGGTTAAGAACTAACCAGCAACGCGTATTAGGCGTTGACTTATCCCTACTTAGGATTCGGGATAAAATTCCCCGCGCGTGTAAGGCACGGATTATGGTGTTATTAATAACAATCTGCCACAATATTGAATATGTGCGCTTTTTTTTACGGTTAAGAACTAACCGGCAACGCGTGTTAAGCGTTAACTTATCCCTACTCAGAATTCGGGATAAAATTCTCCGTACGTGTGAAGCACGAATTTTAGGAGTTTGAAAAAAGTGGTGTCTTCTCCTGGGGCAAAGACAAACCCGATGCGCGAGAGGAAGAATTTTATATTCTATCTCCCAAAGCTAAAGAGGAAGAATTTTATATTTTATCTCCAGTCACAAAATGAAACTCAAAGTAGGATCTCCACTTCAAGAATTCGGTAAGGTGAAACTAAGAGTGAGATCTCCACTCCGAGAATCAAAAAGATTCGAATAATCCTAACTGTCGGAAGGTTTGATTATCGAACTAAAAGGTGGATTTCTCGTTTATCGAGAGTGAATTATGATTTTGACCCTAACTGTAGGAAGGTTTGACCAAGCGGGAGTTTGAGGTGACCCTAACTATAGGAAGGTTTCATCACTCGATTTAAAAGTGGACCTCTCGTTCATTGGAGGAATCAAAAGAGGATTTTAGTTGTGGTCCTAACTGTAGGAAGGTTTGACCAGGTAGACAGTGGGAGTGGGAGTACAAATTACAGTGGGAGTATTGACCTGTACAAATCACTCAAAGGGTGTTCTTGGTGTTAAGTGTCAAATACTTAACACGGAGGGGTTTGACAATCGTCAATGATCAAGATAATAAAATTCTGAGCACCATATCCGGACTCTAACAACGAGGATGTTGAGTGCACATATACATCGAAAGTTTGAGTGGATTTAACCGAAATGAATTTTTTAGTGATCCTACCATCAATTAGTCTGATCAGTGGGGGATTCTGTGGTGGAATACTGTGAGTCGTCAACAAAAGAGTGTTCGGAAATCACAGAGGGTTTAGTGTTTATCACTTTGTTCGTAATGATCGGGTTATCCCTAAGAATATTATATTTAACATTCTTTCGGGAACTTCCTGTTACATGAATTATCCACCCCCTGCTTCCTTTGTGGAACTGGGTCTGACTTTGTACTCGGTTACATGACCGGGTTATCCTTAAGAATATTACATATAAAAATTCTCCAGGAACTTCCCGTCAACGGTAGAAAACAGTTTAGACTCATATACCTATTGGAGTATCGAAAGGAGCAGTTTATACTCTTATACTTGTCGGAGTGATGAGAAGCAGTTTATACTCGTATACTTGTCGGAGTAATGAGAAGCAGTTTATACTCGTATACTTTTCGGAGTAATGAGAAGCAGTTTATACTCGTATACTTGTCGGAGTAATGAGAAGCAGTTTATACTCGTATACTTGTTGGAGTATTACCGTTCTCATTCGGCTTTTCTTAGCGTTATGACGTCGGATTCAACTAAGGTTTGAATGCTATTCTTGAGAGCAAAGCAATCCTTGGTGGGATGAATGATCCTCCTGTGGTACGCACAGTACTTTGGATCCGTAGTATTATCAGCTTCCTCCTGATTTGTGATAGGTGGTAGCTTGATCTTGTTATTTTTAAGGAGGGATTTGAAAATGGCTGGAACGTTTTCGTCCTTGAAAGAGTACTCTTTTTGGAGTCTCGAATCCGAAGTATTTCGCTGTCTCCGGGATTACCGTTGTGACGTTTGATTAGCATTAACAGCAGCTGCAGGTACCTTGCACTTACCACGGGAGGCGAAGTTTGAGTTCAGAAGGTTAGTCGTCAGTTGGCTTCTTTCGGCTTTCTTTCTTTTGAGGAAACGTTCGGCCTGCTCTCTACGCATCCTCAACTCTTTCCAGGTGTTGGATGACACTACTCCCATAATTTCCAACACATCTAATGAGAGGCTGTTGTGACAGGTTTGAAGGATGAAGTCCTCTGTGATTGGATCTCGGCAGTTCATCGCCTTATTCCGGAAGCGTTTGACGAAATCGTCGACCGTCTCGTCGTCTTCTTGCTTCTCAACGAAGAGTGTCCTGATTGACACCTCGGCGTCATCATCAAAGAAACGAGCGAGGAATAGGCTCTCCAAGTCTTCCCAATTATTGATACTTCCGGACTTAAGACGACGGTACGAATCGAAGGCGGGCCCGTGAAGGGTGCCAACGAATGACCGAACCATCAAGGCTTCATTGTAGGAGATCATACCCAAGTGGAACTTGAAGTAGATCAGATATTGTGTAGGCGAACCCTTCCCGTCAAACAGCATGAAGTTAATCAGGTTGAACTTCGTTGGGTATGCTATTGAATCCCACTCTCTTGGATAGAGACATGGAATGCCGGTTCTTTTTACCTCTCGAGCAGACATTAGAGCGTTGATTTTGCTCTCGAGATCTTTCATCTTCTCATCCTCGCTCGTATCGGGCCTCGGACGATTTGAAAGAGGAATAACACGGCCACCCCCGGTATTGTCATCTTCGGTAGAGCACCCCCAGCGTTGTTATATTTAGTGGAGTCACCCCTAGTGTTTTGATCAACAGGAGGGTTATCAGCATTGAGGCGTTCATCCACATATGAATCGCTATTTGCTTGGTTAGCAACATTGTGACGACTGGATTCACCAAACTGATTGGACAGAGCCCGAATTTGTTGGTCATACTCTTCCCTCATCCGTAGCATAGACATTTTTATTTCAACCTTGAATGCCTCTTTCTGCTTGGTTAGAACATCCTCAAGAATTTTGGCGATTTGTTCAGTGTTGATCATGAACACCTCGCGGGGTTCCCCTGGGCTGGATATTGTATTGTCCGAAGCGACTGCAGAGTTGGCATCTGATGCTTCATCATCTGAGGATAATCCCCTCTGCATCCTCTGATAATCTCTTTGTCTAATGGTTCCCGATCGTAATCGGGTTAGACGATGAGATATGAGTGGATCAGAACTAGAAGGTCGAGTCAACTTTCCCCTCCCAACCATATTAACTGTGGCTGCGAATTGTTCAGGTCCGACAGCTTCCAGTTGGAGTCTCAACATCAGTCGAGCTATTCCCGAATTAACTATTCTTCCTGGAGAAAAGTCGGGGCTAGAACCACTTGAAACAATCAGGGACTTTCCCTTATTGACCATATTGATGGTAACTTCTGGGAATTCGTCATCTCGAACAGCCGATCGTTTCTTGCAAAAACGCTTTGGTTTGGACTTGGTCATTCCGTTGGAGATCCTCTCAAATATCGAGACCCTCCACTGAGCGGTCTTAGGACAGCTACACGCTGATAATACTGCCCTGATTATCTTGGCGCACGGATAGTGGAGGTCTGTTAGACCCTAGAGGGGGGGTGATTAGGGTCTTATGCTAATCTAATCCGATTTAAATGCCAATTAAAAATAATTAACAAGTTTATTCTTACAAGATGATATACAATTACTTATGAGCAAGAATATGCAATATACACGAAGTGATATATCCTAGCAATGAGATGTAAGCAATATATGAGCAAGGATATATAAACAATACAAGGGTAAATTATCTAAACAAGATAGTGAAAAGATAAACAATAAGCAATAGGCAATGGCGATATAAGATATTAACATAAGAATAGATGCACCAATGCAAACTCAAACACACAATATGTTCACGAGGTTCAGACCTTCCGTCCTACGTCCCCGCTCCCCACTCCCGGGGAGAAATCCACTATCACAATCCGGTTTGGAAGTCAGAACTTTTACACACTCGGTTTACAAGTTCACCGAAAACTCTCACACAACAAACACTATGCAATCACACTCTACACCAACACAAGTATTGGACCTAGCCGTGTCTCCCTCAAGTGCTCGGCTACAACCTCTCCCTAGGTTCGTCAACCGACGCCACTCCTCTTGGAACGATCCCCGACTCTCACCACACACTCCTCACTCGGTGAACAAGTGTATTATAAAGTGAATCTCACAATTGGGCTCAATACAATAATTGTTTGTTCTCTACTATGGATGAGAACACAATGAAAGCTCACACTCAAAGTTACAACTCTCACAACCCCAAATATATTATGAATGCAAATACAATAAGCTCATGTGGGTGTGTGTAAACAATGAGTGAAATCAAATCTAACTCAAATAGCAAACTAGCAATAAGAATATGAAAATTAATAATAAAATTGCTAGAGACAAGAGTTAGAAAACTTCTCTAAAACACAAAGAAGATGATGAAGAAGATTGAGAAAGAATCCCTCAATCTGCAGTGAAGCTTCCTCCTTTGTAAACAAAACCCAAACTTAAAAACAACCAGTAAAACCACACTTAAACCCTTGGTTTTAAAAACTTCTTTAAAACACTCTTGGATATTAAGAGAACTGAGATCAAGAGGGGTTTATATAGCCTCCCAAAACCTCAGCCAAAACACCAAAGAAAAAGACCAAAAAACCACTCTGCAACGGCTCTAAATATAGCCGTTGGACCTACGGCGGTCGACCGAGGAAAATCGCGATCGACCGCGAGCAAGGAAAGAAACGAAATAATTTTCCAGACAGTTCGTTGGTCGACCGACGGAATTTTCGGTCGACCGCTTGTACTGTAGCAGTGTGCATAAGTTTTGTAAACTCAATTAAAAATAGTAAATCAGCTCCAAATATTATGAAATTTTGAGGGAAGGTTATAGACATGTAGAATAACATGTTAGAGAGAATTTCTGAAAAAGCTTTTTCCAGTTGAGAGAAATAAATGTTTGAAGACAGATATACAGTTTCTGAAAAACTGCAGACATACACGATTTTGTAAAATCAATTTGGCATAGTAAATCAACTCTAAAAATAATAAAATTTTGAGGGAAGTTTATAAACATGTCAAAGAAAGAATTTCTTGAATATCACTTCCCATTTATGAAAACTCATCTGTTTTGTAAAACATGCACGAACATGCACGAACGAAAAACATGATTTTGTAAATTCAATTAAACATAACAAATCAATTCCAAACTTGATGAAACTTTGCGAAATGTTTATAAACATGAAAACAAACATGTTAGAAAAATAAATTTTCAATTTTTATTTCTCAATTGTGAAAACTCATTATTTTGTAAAAAATATGCATGAATATGAATTTGTTAAGAACATGTTTTTGACAAAAAGAGTTTAAACGCATATTGAAACTTTATGAAATGTCTTTATAAACATTATAACACATGAATATAAAGTAAACATGGTTAATAAAACAATATCACAAAATTTTCTCAAAATAGCTCATTTTGAGAGAAAATCCAATATTGTGTGTGTATATGATATTGAGCTTAGAGTATTAAACGCACATAATATAAATCCTAAACTAAGTTACCCAAGAAATCTTGATCTTCAATAAGCTTGACTTGGTACACGTTGCGGATGAAGCTTGAACTTGATCTTTAACTTGAATTGTATGTTGCTTCACTCCACATTTCCGCCAACCTCCGTTTGATATCGTCGTTAAAGCGCTATTCCATCCATCCTCCAACTTGTTATTTGTCTACAATAAATAAGAATACACAATAACTAGACAAACAACGTTAGAAGTAAATTGTTTATTAAACATCATCAAAACAAGAAGACCAACAAGGTCCACTTCCCGAGTACTTCTCTTTTGAGATTTGTTCGTACCCTCAGCCCGATAGTACAACTCGTCGGTTAGATGACCGGATCAACCTGTCGTGTATTGGCCGGACTCTCCTGGTATAATGTTATCATCGTCAGATGAATACGTTTCTTTCAGGGGGTTTGCCGCTTTATTAGCGTTCTCAAGAGTCACGTGTTTGGAACCACACTTTTGGGAGCGCGAGATCTCAACAAGCTCTCGGTCTTGAATACACACCCCAAGACGGGTGGAAACTAGAGTTTTCCCTTTATGAGAAGGCTTGAAATTGTTGCGAGGGCGTGTGCGACCCCCAGCTCGACGAGTCGCTCGGCGTTCAGTCACCGGACCCAAGCATTCTTCAATCAGAACTTTGCCTGAATCCTCGTGCAAAGGACCTAGGCGATCGACCATCCTCACCTTGAATCGGGACAAATCCATGTTGTCGCGGGGCTCCACCAGAGGTGCGGAACTCGAAGGGATCGACAAAACAGGTGTAGAAAATCTTCTGTTTTGACCCTGGCGCGGGTCAGACTTGGGCGACCCGCGGGTTGGAGGGTCGGATTTGAGTGACCCGCAAAGTGGAGGATCGGATTTGAGTGACCGTGGCTTAGAGGGTTGGATTTAGGTGACCCGCGGCTTAGAGGGTTGGATCTGGGTGACCCGTGGCTTAGAGGGTCGGATTTGGGTGACCTGCGAATTGGCGGGTCGGATTCGAGTGACCTGCGAATTGGCGGATTGGATTCGAGTGACCTGCAAATTAGCGGGTCGGATTCGAGTGACCTGCGAATTGGCGGGTCGGATTCGAGTGACCCGCGCGCCGGCGGGTCGGATTTGAGCGACTCGCGTTTTTCGATCTTTTCGGCCGTCGTCTTATACTTTGGCCTCCAAACTTTATGCAGTTTTTGTGGCTTCTTTCCCACTTCTTCCCTCTATAACTTTTTGGCCTCTTGCGCAAGAATTCGCGCGTGCGCAAGCATTGCGCGTCGCTTTTTGATCCGCTCCTCAAGAGTTGAACGGGTCCTTTTGACTTGTACTCATTCACTTGTTGATGATTTGGAGGAGAGGGCATTTGTCCGCTGTTAGGGCGCTTGGTGTTGCCTAATTTTTAGATCCGCCTCATAGCGGATCCCGTCAATTGTTTCCAAAGCCCTAACGAGTTGGCGCACAAGGCGTTGGCGCTGCCTTTGGCGAGCTCTCTTCGATAAAGTGAGCACGCTTTCTGTACTCAACTCCTTGATTGAGAAGGAGTTCAGATCTGCAGATCCGGACTCGTTGGAGGCCGGAAGGGCGTTGTAAGGTTCAGCTATCGCAGCAACGAGGGCATTTATCTTCCTTCGCTTGCGAGAGGCGGAGGATCTGGAGGAGGAGGACGACAGATACTCCTCAAACTTTAGTTGATCGAACTCGTATTCGACCACTTCTTTAACCAGGAAGCAGATCCGAGGCTGCGACACGACAGCTCCGGCAACGAAGCTGTTGGCTCCTACTGTGGTCGCCAGTTTGTTTTCGTCGAAAATTATTTTTTTAATTGTATAACTCATTACAACTTTGATCATTACAATAAGTTCAAAAAGATCGGTCTTTTTATAAGACCTTTACACAATAAAAATAAAAGATACAATTCTCTTAAAAATAAATGCAAGATTCGTTTATCGCCTCCTGCTTGCGTGGGTATCTTCACCGATGCTGGGGTTTATCCGTGGACGACCGACGATCAGATCCGATTGCTAAAAAATTTAGCAGAGCTCATACTTCACCAAGAAAGTATTTGCTTGAAGCGCTAAAATCGACCAAGCGAAATCAGTAGCTCTTCTCGAGATTAAGACAAAGCCTAATCTCGAGGAAAGGAGGGAACGGGCTTCAGATCCTTCGAATTGCTCCTTCTTTATGTCGGGATTCGCCGGGATCTCGCTAGCCCTTGCTGAAATTCGTGCTCCTTTGACTCCTCAATCCGGCAGCACCTCCTCAACTTGATAATTAATCCCCCTTTGAAATGAGCCCCTGAGCCCGTATTTATAGGTTTCGGTTGGGGGTTTTGGATCAGAATGAGTGATTTGGCCTTATCTTCAGTTAATAACGGCCTAACCACGTTTGTAGATGATATCTGGCAGTTAGGAACCTCTGGAATAGAAGAAACCGATCGAAACAGCCTAAAAACGCATTTTGGAGGTTACGGACAGTTCTGACCACGAGACGGACTGATATGACCCGCGTGGGCGCGGGTCGGATGGATCCGACCTGCCGCCGCGCGGGTCGGACTGAGATATCTTTGGTATTTTGACGTTAACTCTTTCGTACGACCTCTGATTAAGCTGATTCAAGATGCGTTGGAAAGCTGACGAATAGATATACAACTTTTATGTTTTGAGATTTCAGATTCAAATCGCAGCATAATCAAAACTTCACTTCTTTGTGCATGTCAGATCACTATAGCGCGGGCGGGGGGGTCGGATTACTGTAGCGCTGGTATGATTACTGTAGCGCGGGTCGGACTATAGCGCGGGTCGGGACTGTAGCGCAGGTCGGAACTGTAGTGCAGGTCGGACTGTAGCGCGGGTCGGAACTGTAGTGTCGGTCGGCTGTAGCGCGGGTCGAAACTGTGGCGTGGGTCGGACTGTAGTGCATCGGACTGTAGCGCGTCGGACTGTAGCGCGGGTCGGACTGTAGCGCGGGTCGGACTGTAGCACGGGTCGGATTTGAGCGTCCCGGAGTTACTATAGCGGTCTTAACTCACTCATCCGACCTCGGAATAAGGTTATTCAAGATGCGTTAGAAAGCTGACGAATAGACCTACAACTTTCATGTTTTGAACTTTTTCAGTTTCAAATCGTAGCATGGTCTAAATGCCTCTTCATTTTGCGATCCACTTTGAGGTGTTCGACACTTTCTGACTTTTCCGAACTTGTATTGCGCATTTTGTCATTTCGGTTACTTGTACACTCTAATGACTCACTTTGTATATTCGTTAGCTTTCACGGGACCAGATAATCTTTTCCTAACTTGGATGATGATGTTTATCGTCTACATTTCGTCCCGAGCTGTGTGTAGGAACCTATAGGCATTTTTATACGCCTACAACCTCTTACAGGAAGAGTGTGTTTCAAATGCGGTAAAGTTAGACATTTCAAGGTCGACTGTCCAAATAAGAGAGTAGGTAAGAAGAACAATAACAATAAGACTGAGAGGAGAGAAGACAAGGAAGAAGCGAGCAATGTTTCAGAGGAAAGGAGCGAGAATGAATGCTATGTCGTCACGGGTGGCGAGGATATCTCCGGGAAGTAGATTCTTGATTCAGGTTGCTCTTACCACATGTGCCCAAATAGAAAGTAGTTTACTACCTACAGAAGTATTGATGGTGGAACCGTATTGATAGAGAACAACCATACTTGTAAAATGATGAGACTAGGTAATATCAAGATTAAGATGCATGATAGAGTGTTCCGAACCTTGACGGATGTGAGGCACATTCCCGACTTGCGGAAGAATCTTATCTCAGTTAGTGCATTGGACTCTGGTGGTTGCAGAATTGTTATAGAGAACGGAGTGAAGAAAGTTGTTCGGTGTTCCCTAGTAGTGATGAAAGGTATTCGTCACGGTAATTTATACACTCTCTTAGGTACGACGGTGACAAGATATGCAGCGGTTAGAACTGAATAAAGTGGTGGAGACTCATATGAGCACACACGATTATGGCATAGGCGGCTTGGACACATGTTAGAGAAGGGTCTAGATCTGCTTGGTAAAGAAGGTTTGCTGAAGAATCTGAAGAAACATTGCATGCATTTTTTACGAGGATTGTGTGTACGGGAAGGTGCACATGGTCTAATTCTTGAAAAGCAATCACAAGAGCAGAGATATATTAGACTATGTGCACACAGATGTGTGGGGTCCAGCTCAGATAACTTCCAAGGGTGGTTTCAGGTATTTTGTCTCGGTCATAGATGATCATTCAAGGTATGCTTGGATTTATTTTTTTAAGCATAAGAATGAGGTATTCGAGACATTTAAGAAGTGGAAGGCGATGGTTGAAAATAGGACATGGAAAAAATTAAAGACACTAAGATTTGACAACAATACAGAATATACAGATGGTGCTTTCAAGAAGTTCTGTGATCAGGAGGACATTGCTAGACACTAGACAGTCAGATCTACACCATAACAAAATGGGGTCGCAGAGAGACTGAACCAAATATTACGGGAGAAAGCAATGAGTACACGATTTTATGCTGGATTGGGCAAGGAATGGTGGACAGAAGTGGTGGCTACAACTTGTTATATTATGAACCAATCTTCATATTCTACATTGGATGGTGATACATCCTATAGGGTGTGGTCAGGGGAGCATACGGATTATGAGAGGCTCTGGATTTTTGGGTGTACCGCTTATTATCACGTCAACAAAGGAAAGCTTTACGCGAGGGCCAAGGAGGCTATATTCTTGGGATATGCAAAGAGTGTAAAATGCTACCGTCTTTAGTGTACAGAAGATTTGAAGTTCATGATTAGCAGAGATGTTACCTTTAATGAGAAATCTATGATTGCTAAGGGACTCAATGATGATGGTGTTAGGACTGTTGGGACTTCAAAGTACCAGGTTATTGAGATAGAACCTAAAGACCAACCAGGTTCTAGTCATGTTCAAGTGGAAAATCAAGTAGATGATGAGCTTGTTGGCCTTTTTGTTTTGATGATATTTTAACAAACAATTTACTACTAATGTTGTTTGTCTAGTGTTTGTGTTTTCCAATTCATTGTAGACAAAAAATATGTTGGAGGTTGGATGGAATTGCGCCATAACGATCACATCAAATGAAGGTTAGCGGAATATCAGTAGGAAGCCATTACACATCAAGTCATATTCAAGATCAAGCTTCATTCGCAACCAAGACAAGCATATTGAAGATCAAATTGCTTGGGTACAATAGTTTAGGTTTATACTTTGTGTGTTGGTACTTTAAGCTCAATTATATACACACATACATGTTTTGGTTTTATAGCTTTCAAGTTTATATAAATATGAAACATATATACTTGTTTATACACATTTCATATTTATTGATTTTGTTTAATCATATATATATGAAGAAAATGGATATAACTATATGTATACACGTATTTGTTTCATATTTATACATGCAAATAAACATGATTTTATTTGTGGATTAAAGACGTTTATTTGAAAAAATATGTGTTTATGGATTAAAGACTTGTTTACAATATTTTATATCTTTTCCTAAGTCTATTAATCCATT
>BQKN01063740.1:226466-247837 GCA_022839385.1 Asparagus kiusianus | reverse complement strand
CCCCAACCCTTGAGAGGGTGATGTGATTAGTATTGATAGATTTGATTGGAATACTCATACCACCAAGATGCATCTTCTTTTCGGGAACCCAACTCTTAGAAACTCCAAAGTTAAGCGTGCTTAGCCTGGAGAAATTCTAGGATGGGTGACCCTCTGGGAAGTTTTCCAGGGAGCACGTGAGTGAGGACAAAACGTGCTGAAAAGACATGTGGTGGTTTGTGAGGCCAGTCCATCAGATCTAATAGCGCACCGACTCCGGGATTCCGGGGCGGGGCGTTACACAAGGTTATCCTAAGAGGAGTGGGTAGGTGGTAATGCCTAGAGGTAGGTTGTAATTCCTAACACTTGAGGGAGACACGGGCTAGAGACCAACACTTAGAGGGTGTAAAGTGTGATTGCAAGAGTGTGAGATTGTAAAATTTTTGGTAAACTAGAAAATCAAGTGTGTAAAGAAGTTCCAGCTTCCAAACCGGGTGTGTCGTGATAGTACAGATCTCCTCGAGGTGAGGAGCGGAGACTAGGTCGTGGGGACCGAACTCCATGATCATATCATTTGTTTGTGATTGCAATGACGTACTTATTTTTGTGTTCATATCTTATATCGCCCACTATCTAGTTTAATTTATTTACCCTTGTAATATTTGTATATCCTTGCACATATATCTCATAGTATATCTCATTGTTAGGATATATCCCTTTGCTCATATTGCTTATTCTTACTTATAACATATTGTATATCTATCTTGCAAGAATAGTTCTTTAATAAGTTTTAATTGGCACAAAATCAGAATTAGATTAGCACAAGACCCTAATCACCCCCCTCTAGGGTCTAACAGAGCTTGAGCAGGAGGAGGTTCAGCATGAGAATACATAAGCACTACAATAATAGCAGCTCGAGGATAGTTTAGCTTCCACTAGTCCTAGGCGAGCATACAAGCAGGTATTGAAGCTAGGGGCTGATCAACCCCTAAAGCACTATGAGCATGTTAATTTGGTGGACTACACACTCTCGGTGGAGGATGATGAACCGATCTCCTTCAAGAAAGCTATTCGGGATAGAGATAGTGAGAGTTTCTTGGCTGCAATAGAGGAGGAGATGAAATCTCTTCGGAAGAACCAAACATAGGAAGTGGTCCCATTGCCCATAGGAAGAAAAGCTATTGGTTGTAAGTGGGTGTATAAGAAAAGGAGGATCCTTCAGAGCTTGGTGATACAATGTACAAGGCTAGGCTAGTGGCTAAAGGATTTGCACAAAGAGATGGTATGAATTACAATAAGATCTTTTCTCCGGTGGTAAAACACACTTCTATTCTTTATTGAGTATTGTTGCTCATAATAATCTTGAGCTGGAACAACTTGATGTTAAAACGACCTTCTTGCATGAAGACTTGGATGAAGAGATCTATATGCATCAACCTGAGTGCTACATGGTTGAGAACAAGGAGAATCATGTGTGTTACTTGAGGAAGTCACTCTATGGATTAAAGAAATCTTCTTGGCAATGGTACAAGCGATTTGACTTCTTCATGCTGAAGCATAGATTTTCCCAAAGCAATAATGATTGTTGTGTTTAAATTCAGAAGCTTCATGGAGGTAATTATATCTATTTTTTTTGTATATGGATGACATACTTATTGCTTCAAAGAGCAGGGTGGAAATAGATAAGTTAAAATCTTAACTTGGTAAAGAGTTTGAGATGAAGGATATGGGCGCTGCAAGGAAAATATTGTGTATGGAGATTAGGAGAGAGCGGGCGAATTGACGATTGTTCTTGAGTCGGAAGGGCTACATAGAGCGGGTGATCGCGAGGTTCGGCATGCAAAGTGCTAAGTCGGTGGTGACTTCATTTGCTCCACACTTTAGGCTTTCAAGTAAACAATCATCCACTACAGCGAAAGAGAAGGCACACATGGAGCGTGTACCTTATGCTAGTGTAGTTGACAGCTTGATGTACACAATGGTGTGTACAAGCCTAGATATTTCACAGGCGGTCAGTATCGTCAGTAGATTCATGGTGAATCCGGAAAAGGCGTATTAGAAAGTGGTGAAGTGGGTCCTGAGGTACTTAAAGGGTACCGTTGATACAAGTCTATGTTTTGATGGAGATACATGTCAGATTAATGGGTTTATGGACTCAGATTATGCGGGTGGTCTAGATAGATGATGATCTACTACTGGTTATGTATTCAGGATACATATGGCTCCAGTTAGTTGGTGATCGATGTTACAGGCTACAATAACACTTTCTACTACAGAGGCCGAGTACATGACCATGGCGGAGGGAGTGAATGAAGCATTGTGATTGTGGGGTCTTCTAGACGATTTGGGAATTGAGCAGGAGAATGTGAACGTACTTGTGGTATGACAGTCAGAGTGTGATTCACTTGGTGATGAATAAAGTTCATCATGCTCGTACCAAGCATATCGATGTCAGGTATCATTTCGTACAGGATGTCATAGAGGAAAACGATATTTCTCTTATGAAGGTGCATACGAATGAGAATCCCGCGGACATATTAACCAAAAAGTGGTCACATGTAGCAAGTTTAAGTATTGCTTAGACTTGCTTCATATCGGCCCGTGTTGAACTGTCCAAGAGGGCATGTCCCTTCAGGGTGGTGATGGGATGAGGTAGAGACTATATGAAAAACAACCTGAACTACAGTTAGCTTGATCCCGGTGGAGGGTACGTAGGCTACTGCGGTAAAGTGGTGTAACTGGTTTGACCTGGTTTTAGCCTGGTTTGGAGTTTCAAATCTCTCTGGTGATGTTCACGGTGTTCTTCTGGTGTTCGTCCAAAATTTAAGATTTATCAAATGATGTATGAGGTGGAGAATTGTGAACGGGGAATAGAGGGCCTACGCAAGATAGTCCTACGCGAGACAGCCCTACACGAGATAGTCCTACGCGAGATAGCCCCAGCCAGCAGAATTTTTCCCTGCTAAGTTTTCTGTTTGGATTTTTTGGGCTGAGTTTTTTTTTCATATAAATAGGAGTCTTCTTCTAGGGTTTTTAGAGGAGGAAATAGAGGGTTTTGACGGCTACAAAAGATAGAGTTTTTCAGATCTAAAAAGGTGAGATCTTGAGGAGAGAAAAAGAGAGAGCTTGGAGGGATTTTACAAGAGAGAGGTCAATTTCTTTTAGGTAAAAATCAAAGCTTCTTCTTTGAGACGAGCTTGTGAGTTGTACAAGTCGTCAGTGTTCTCTTTCATAATGGAATCTCCCCTCTCCCTTCCCCGTAGATGTAGGCAAGTTTGCTGAACCACGTAAATCTTGTGTCTTTACTATATTTCTGAGTGTTGGCTATTGTTTGTAAGTTCCCTCGATAAGTCAGTCCTAGAACTAATGAGAGGAAGAGTTTATTTTTCACTTTGTTAAGATTTCACTTTCTGTTCTTGTTTCCTTAGTGAAACGGGAATATAGAGGTTGACTTGAGCTTTGTGACAATAAAAACCAAGGCTTTCTCTCGGGTTATATCGCTTCCGCGGCGTGAGAGCGTGTCTCTGCCCTCCAACACTTAGAGATTTTAATTTTAAACAATTTATAATTGTTCAAAACTATATCCATAATAATTAAAGATAGAATAGATTTGGTCAAAAATATTATCCATAATAATTAAAGATAGAAATAGAATTGCATTACATGTATACCTCTTCTAATGATATTAGTGAGACTAATTGGGTCCTATATCAAGAAGCAATTATTTATCAAATAAATAATTTTAATTTGATAATCAAATCCCTATTTGATCAACTATTCATAAAATCTCTTCCATAATATGAAATTTAATTATTAATAAATAATATCTTACATTCAATCCCCTCCAGTATCGTTTATTTTAGGTAACTCTTTTAAACATGACAACTCACCCTTTTGCTCATGCCTAAATTGCAATTCTCATGAACATAAATAAAAATTATTTTAAAACATCAAAATATTTTATTTTTTATAAGAAAGTAATTTTTTTTTAATATTTTCAAAACCACCTGCCGGCAGGAATGTAATAACTTTATGGGAATGTATAATAAATTAACTCATCATAATGAGTATACTGGATCCTATCTAGATATCAATCATTTTACTAAATGAAATTTAGCAACCCAACATTTCAGGTTGTGTAGCACTTGCTAAACAAGCTTAACCATCACATCAAAGTATGCTAAATTATCAAATCGAAAATGATAATATCATCAAGTCAATTGGATCATGTAACAATCTAAAATCTCCATCTCCTAGGTGACTCGTCCTTGAGAATTCAATTACGGTCTACTGCTACACACATCACAATGCGTGCTTATGACATACAGCCGGAGATTCTCATTCCCGATGGTTGAGACACACCATCACATCTCACATATCGGTGTCATGCATAATAACTTGCTATAACAAAATTATCCTTTACTAGTTATAGATTAAGCACAAATTTAAAAAATTTCTAAGTTAGATTATATCTCCAAGCAAGTGACAATTGTAGGCATCGAAAATTGCCTATAGGTCTCCACGAACAGCTCAGTGTTAAGGAACGATAATGAACGTCACTATCTGATTCACAGGAGTTCGATTGATGTTGGTGAACGCTTGAAGTGAATCGACGAACTACGTGAGCTGACAGAATTTCGGAATAACGAAGGCACGGGCTAATCGAGAGCCCCGTGATGTTTACAAAAAGAACAATGTCCTTCGTGTCTCGTTCATTCTACAGATAATCCAACCATTAGAGCTGATAAAACTCTTCGTTAGCCTTCCAACGTGCTTGGAATCACTCAAATCCGAGTTTAGACGAAGAAGTTACAGCGAAAACGGTCAAACGGGCATTGAAAACGTCTCAAGGCTGAACTGAGGCACCTACGGTGTCTCGGCCAAGGCCGAGACACCCTTGGGTGTCTCGGCCCAAGCTGAGACACCCTAGGGTGTCTCAGCCCAGTTTGAGACACCGTAGGGTGTCTCCAACGCGGATTTGGGCTTTTAGGTGGTTTTGACCGCTCCGTTAACCCCTCAAGCCTATAAATACAAGCCTTAGGCCTCATTTTTGAGATCTGGAGTTTTGGAGAATTGGCGAAGCCCTGCCGGACCGAAGAGTGATCGAGCACTTCAACGCAAGAGAGTTCTTCATCAGATCTACATCACCCGCATCCAATCCTTAGTATTATCCCGTTGTGGTAATTCTAAGAAGAGCAAATATCTCGCTTTTATCGAGATAAGCGCTTCTGTTTCTAAGATCTCCTCGCGGATCGACGAAGCTCTGGACCAAATCTGATTGCCAGGTAGTCCACGGATATCAACGTCCCCGTCACAGGCTAAAGACCTACGCAAGCAAGAGACGACGAACGAATCTTGTGTTTATTTTCAAGAAAGTTGTAATCTTTTTTATTCTTTGTTGTTTGAATTCATTTGTAACGTTTGAAGTTTAATGAAATCAATGATGAAGGTAACTTTCGACGAAAACAACAATCACAATGCATGATCTAACAAAATAACTTCTAAGGATATATAATAATTATATAAATAATACCCAAATTATATGTGCAATAATTAAATTTATTAACATTACAATATTGTTACATAATTTGTATTGGATGTTCAAGTGCATATTATTATTACTATTCCAGCACACTCATGATGAATTTAACTAGAAACAGGTTCTCATGCATTCCTAGGGAGTTCACGGCACCTGAGAGATCGGTAATCAACATCAACAGGTAAGGATCGATATCAGTAGAAATAGACTATGCTCCAGACTACAGTCCCTCCTCCAACAACAAGAGCTTCTCTAAAAAGTTTAAGCGTACGAAATGACCACATCTGATTCGGCCTTCGACAAACCTATTACATTTGGCAGCAAATGAGCTGCCTCGCGCTTAGGAATCTTCTCCCAGAAGACCGTCAGAAACTTGATGGCGCCCGCCTTGAGCACCGGGTATGCTTTCACGTCTGATCGCTGAAGGCTCCAGAACAATATTCGCATTAGCAAAGAAACTGTCCAAATTCAAATCAGCCAGTTGATCCCTACGGGAGACCACGAGATATTTTGTACAGTCCAAATCGACGGAGTTCGTACTAAACAGTTCCTCTAAACAGTTCCTCGTCCTCATCCCCCCAGCCTCAAATTCGGGAACGCAATGCTAATACATTGTGATACGCACTGGCACTCACCGTCGTCAAGAACTTGGATCTCTGTGTTAGATCTAAAACTTGAGATCTTAAAACCATATAGCCATGATTAATTCAAAGAGATTAAAAGAAACATAAAAGAGCGGAAGCTTATACCTGAATCCATTGATTGATCTTGATTTTGGGTTTTGGATCTTCTAACCTTAGGGTTTTCTCTTGAGCCGAATTTCTTTCTTAGATGGGGTAAAGAGAATTAGAGAAAATTATAACCCTAGATTAGGGACCATAACCCCTTATTTATAGGTGTTGTACTTTTACAATTTGGCCCCTCAACAAATCACAATTACAACCTGGTATCTGCACATATAACCCCATGACTTATTTAAATACCCATTAACCCAAATTAATTGATCACTTTAGTGGGTTATCCTGAAAGATAGCAATACACAATGATTAATCATATGTGCCCATAATTAGATTTATTAGATTAAATCTAACAATCTCCCACTTGGGCACCATATGATTCCTTAAATTGTGTATAACATTATGAGCTCAAAATTACTATCACTGAAAAGGTATTTTTGAACAATCTCGTCCATTGACTATATCAATATAGGATCAAAGCGGCCTTTGTCACATTTATCGTGACTCGACCCATCAATGGTCACATATACCAATACAATCAAACGACATAGATCAATCATGGATGTGCAGCATGAAAATTACATGCAATGTGATCAGTACATGTCTATTTTTAACTGGTCCTCCTTTAGTGAGGTCAAAACCAAACATAATGTAACAGAGTGTCTTAACTGAATACTTTATTCTGATCAGACAATACAACCAAAACATAAAGCACCACAATTACAAACTCCCACTAAATCATAATATCCTCAAATTTTACCACACCCATATGAGCAGTATGCTCATGAAAGACCTTGGGTGGCAATCCCTTAGTAAGAGGATCAGCTATCATGGAGTTTGTCCCAATGTGCTCTATGGATATTTGTCCACTTTGTACCCTTTCTTTCACAACCAGGAACTTAATGTCAATATGTTTTGACTTGATTGAGCTCATGTTGTTATTGAAATATATTACTACAGATTTATTGTCACAATATAACCTTAGTGGTCTTTCAATATTTTCCAAAATATGCAGTCCCGTGACAAAATTTCGCAGTCATATTCCCTGATTGGATGCCTCATAGCAAGCTACAAATTCTGCTGCCATAGTGGAGGAAGCTACTAGTGTTTGTTTGACACTTTTCCATGATATAGCTCCTCCTGCTAACATATAAATGTAGCCTGATGTAGACTTTCTGCTATCTTGGCATCCAGCAAAATCAGAATCCGAATACCCAATGACCTCCAAATTTTCTGATTTTCTGTATGTGAGCATGTAATCTTTTGTTTTCTGAAGATACCTCATAACCCTTTTGACTGCTATCCAATGATCCATACCAGGGTTGCTTAAGTATCTGCTTAACATCCCAACAATGTACGCAATATCCGGACGCGTACATACCTGAGCATACATTAGACTTCCTATAGCCGAAGCATAAGGAATCTTCTGCATTTCCTGAATTTCAAGGTTACCTTTAGGGCACTGATTGAGACTAAACTTGTCTCCTTTAGCAACAGGGGTATCTCCTGGTCTGCAGTCTTGCATGCCAAACCTTTTAAGTACCTTATCGATATAGCTCTTTTGTGATAATCCAAGAATACCCCGAGATTGATCTCGATGTATCTGGATCCCTAATATAAAAGAGGCGTCCCCAAGATCTTTCATCTCAAAATTCTTTGATAGAAATCTCTTGGTTTCGTGCAACATGCCTATATCATTAGTGGCAAGCAATATGTCATCGACATACAGAACCAGAAAGATATACTTACTCCCACTGAACTTGTGATATACACAGTCATCAACAATGTTCATCTCAAAACCGAACGAGATAATTATTTGTTGAAACTTGTGATACCATTGACGAGGGGCTTGCTTGAGTCCATAGATGGATTTTCTTAATTTGCAGACCATATTCTTTGGGTTTCCCGACACAAAGTTTTCTAGTTGCACCATATAGATCATCTCATCAATGTCGTCATTGAGAAATGTAGTCTTAACATCCATCTGATGTAACTCAAGATCATAATGAGCAACAAGTGCCATGATTGTTCTGAATGAGTCTTTCGATGAAACCGGAGAGAAAGTCTCTGTATAATCAATACCTTCCTTTTGAGTATAGCCTTTAGCCACAAGACGTGCCTTATACCTCTCCACATTACCGTTTGCATCCCGCTTGGTTTTAAAAATCCATTTACAACCAATTGGTTTTGCACCTTCTGGTAACGGAACAAGTTCCCAAACCTTATTGTCTTGCATAGACTTGTACTCTTTATTCATGGCATCAATCCACTGTTGAGAGTTAGAACTTTTCATGGCCTGAAGGAAGTTGATTGGATCATCTTCCAACATTCCACTACTTTCCTCATATTCTTGGAGAAATACAATATAACCATCCGGAATAGCATTTCTCCTTTCTCTCGTGGTGGCACTGGTTCTTGAGGTTGTTGAGTTTGTTCTTCTGGAACAGGGAGTTGTTCAACATTGTCATCTTGAGGTTCCGGATTTACTTCTTGAGCAACAACAGGTATAGGAACCTGAATATTGTCAAAAGTAATTGTATGGATTGGGTCTGATGCCAATTCCTCCTCAAAAGCAATGTCTCTAACCTTATTTCTCCCCCCAAACTCAATATCCTCAAAGAATGTTGTTGTTCCCGTCTCAAAAATATTCTTTAGTGTGGGATCATAAAACTTATAGCCCCTAGAGCGTTCAGAGTACCCAATAAAGTAGCTGCTAAATGTTTTGGAGTCTAATTTCTTTTTATTTGGCCTATAAGGCATTGCCTCAGCTAGACATCCCCAAATATGTAAATGCTTTAAACTGGGCTTTCGACCAGTCCAAAGCTCATAAGGTGTTTTAGCAACTGCTTTACTTGGCACTCTATTCAGAATGTAAGCTGCTGTCTTAAGTGCTTCTCCCCAGAGTGACTCTGGTAAAGAAGAATGAGCAATCATACTTCTTACCATATCCTTAAGAGTCCTGTTTCGTCTTTCAGCTACACCATTCATGCTAGGTGAACCCGGCATGGTATACTGTGGGACGATACCGCATTCCTCTAGGTATCTAGCGAATGGTCCTGGACGTTGTTCACCTGAACCATCATATCTACCGTAGTACTCACCACCACGATCAGATCTAACGGTTTTAATTCTTCGGTTGAGTTGATTCTCAACTTCTGCTTTATAGGTTTTGAACATATCCAGAGACTCAGATTTTTCATGAATGAGATATACCCATAACGTGAGTAATCGTCTATGAATGATATAAAATATTATTGACCATTCCAGGATTCCGTAGGGAATGGCCCATAAATATCCGTATGTATCAATTCTAAGACATCCGAAGATCTGTTGGCACCTAATCTCTTAACTTTGGTCTGTTTTCCCTTGATACATTCAACACATATGTCGAAGTCCGAAAAATCAAGGGAATCCAAAATGCCATCAGACACAAGACGCTCAACTCTACCTTTTAAGATATGACCCAAGCGCTTATGCCATAATGACGCCGAATTTTCTTTATTTAATTTACGCTTAGTACCACGCGATTCCGCATGCAAAGTTTTATTATAAGAAGCAATTGTATCAAGCAAATATAGGTTGTCATAAGTACTCAAATAACCGGTTCCCACAACATTTGAATTAAAAGATAAACTGAATTGATTGTTTCTAAATGAACAAGAATAACCTGATTTGTCCAATACAGAAACTGAAATCAAATTCCGTCTAAAAGACGATACTACAAAAGTATCTTTTAAGTCCAAATAAGAACCAGTTCCTAATAGCAACCTAAAATGCCTAATTGCTTCCACATCTACCGATTGACCGTCACCCACAAAGATGTGTCTTTCAACATCACTTGGCTTTCGGCAGCTCAGGCAACCCTACATAGAAACACTTATGTGAGTAGTAGCACCAAAGTCTAACCACCAAGTGTTTCTAGGTACTGAAGCTAAATTAACCTCAGAACAGACCAAAGAAAGGAACGTACCCTTATTATCACGCCAAGCGTAATATTTTGTACAGTCCTTCTTTACATGTCCAGGCTTCTTACAGAAGAAACAACCCTGATTATCCTTATGTTGTTTCTTCTGAACTGGACCCTTAGCAACTTCATTATCATTCTTTCTTTTCTTGCCCTTATCCTTAGAGGCATAGGCCAAATGAGCACTTTCTGTCTTATCTTGCTTCAACCTGTCTTCTTCTTGTACACAGTATGAAATGAGCTCATTTAGAGTCCATTTCTTCTTTTGGCCGTTATAACTGACCTTAAACTAATTGAATTGTGCAGGAAGAGACAGCAAAACCAGATGCACTAATAACTCATCACAAAGATCAAGTTTAAGTGCCTTAAGCTTTGAAGCAATATGAGACATTTCCATAATGTACTCCCTTATATTTCCTTTGCCCTTATACTTCATCGAAATCAAGCGAGCTAAAAGCGTGCTTGTTTCTACCTTATCGTTTTTCGCAAAACGCTTCTCAATTTCGGCAAGGAAATCTTTAGCCTTAGTAATCTCTTCGGATTCTATGCCCCTGAAGGCTTCCGGAACGCCACGCTTAATGATCATAAGACTCATGCGATTTGAACGCTCCCACTTCTCATATTCCTTCTTTGCATCAGGAGTGCTATCCGCATTGAGAGGCTGGGGTTGTTCAATTCTTAATGCATAGTCAAGATCCATGCAGCCAAGAACAATTAATATGTTCTCTTTCCAAACCTTGAAGTTTGTCCCATTTAGCATGGGAATTGAGTTGATGTTAGCAGAAATTGTTGCAGCAGATGCATTAGCTGAAATAAAACAAAAGATGCTCACATCAATAACCATATTTAGTAATCAATAAAATTCAAATAATGACAAAATCCCATCTCAAGATATCTGGCACAACATTAATATCAAGTCTTTGGACAGTAATATTAACTTGTAAGTGATACCTTGTTGCAATGATCAAACACTGACAATAACTCATGTCAAATAATGAAACTATCTTTGGATCGATTCATTATTCACATGTAAACCTTATAATTATCACACGTTTATCATCGCAGATGTGTATACAGTCTAAATAAATATTAACCTTCCTTTGGGCCGATTAAATATTTACACGAAAGCATACACACAAACATCTCACATTCCTCATGAACAATCTACACAATAGAGGTTACTTTGGCAACTTCTTGTTTCAATTGAACAATTGGAGTGAGAGACAACCTTAATACCTTAGTGTCATAATATTTGAATCAAATAATTGATTAGCTACCAAATTAGATTTAAATTAAAAATTTTAATTTAAATCAACTGAATTTCCAAAAACTTAATTGGGGTCTCATAGCTTAATTAGGGCCCATAACTTAATTAAATAAATTAAGTATACCAAAGCGGACCCATAAAAAGCTGAGGCTTAACCATAGTGAACACGAAGTTCGCTTGACTTCGAACGCGAGGTTCGACTGTATTGAGTACGAGACTCACTTAAGCACGAACGCGAGGTTCATCTGAAAATGAACGCAGGGTTCAACTTGGGAACGAACGCGAGGTTCGTTAAAATATGAACACAGAACGAACGCGAGGTTCATTTTTGAGAACGAATCGCGAGGTTCGTTTAAAAATTGAACGCGAGGTTCACTGAAAACACGAACGCGAGGTTCGACTGAAATACGAACGCGAGGTTCGACTGAAATACGAACGTGAGGTTCGACTGAAATACGAACGCGGGGTTCGTTTGAATCGAGCGTGAGGCTCGCCTGAGAACGAACGCGAGGTTCGACTTAAATTGAGCGCGAGGCTCACCTTAGAACGAACGCGAAGTTCGTTGAGCGCGAGGCTCACCTTAGGAACGAACGCGAGGTTCGTTAAAATTGAGAACGAACGCGAGGTTCGTTAAACTTGAGCGCGAGGCTCACCTTACACCAAACGCGAAGTTCGGTCCTTAATTTTCGCCACGATTAATCGCACGAACCCTTAGGGTTTCAAACTGAAACCGCCGCCACCATTGCTCTTGCACCCAAAGGTCGAAACCCTAGGGTTTCCTGATGCAGCCGCCGCCGTCGGAGTTGAGGGCGAGGCCGCCAGCGAAGTTCGCCGGCGAGGAGCATGGGACTTAAGACCAAAACCCAAAAATTCAAAAATTCCTCAATTTTATCTTTCAAATCCAGATCCAGAATCGGAAAAGCAAAAGATGATTTCTTGTTCCAGATCCCAAAAAATTGAAGAAAAAAATCGAAGAAAAAATCCAAAAAATTCCAAAAAGTTACCGTTCATCGGTGATTTTTTAGTTACTGTTCATCCGAAAAAACTTTGTTGTTCATTCGAGAACAAAAACGTAACTGTTCATCCGAAAAAATTACTGAATCCATTGATTGATCTTGATTTTAGGTTTTGGATCTTCTAACCTTAGGGTTTTCTCTTGGGCCGAATTTCTCTCTTAGATGGGGTAAAGAGAATTAGAGAAAATTGTAACCCTAGATTAGGGACCATAACCCCTTATTTATAGGTGTTGTACTTTTGCAATTTGGACCCTTAACAAATCACAATTACAACCTGGTATCTGCACATATAACCCCATGACTTATTTAAATACCCATTAACCCAAATTAATTGATCACTTTAGTGGGTTATCCTGAAAGATAGCAATACACAATGATTAATCATATGTACCCATAATTAGATTTATTAGATTAAATCCAACACTCTGCAATAGTCAATTCATACCTCCTCAGTACTTCTCCATGTAAAGCTGCAAGTTACTACAAAGCACCGCCTCAGCTAGTCCACATTCGCTACCCACTCCTTCACATGATCTTCGAAGAACTCGGACAACAACTCTGTTGGGCGCAGAGTCACGCGCTCACATCGCGGAAGCGATATAACCCGAGAGAAAGCCCTGGCTTTTATTTTTATAAAAACTCAAGCCAGCCTCTATATTCTCGTTTCACAAAGGAAACAAAATTAGAAAGTGAAATATCTCAACAAAGTGAAATATACACTCTTACTCTCATCAGTTTTAGGACTGAATTGTCAAGGGAACCTATAAGCAATAGCCAACACCCAGAAAACAGTAAATACACGAGATTTACGTGGTTCGGTAAACTTGCCTACGTCTACGGGGAAGAGGGAGGAGAGATTCCACTATGAAGGAGAACACCAACGACTTGTATAACCCACAAGCTCGTCCCAAAGATAAAGCTATGATTTTTACCCAAAATAAATTGACATCTCTCTTGTAAAATCCCTCCAAGCTCTCTCTTTTTCCCTCCTCAAGATCTCAGATCTAAGCCTCCTGAAAACTCCTTAAAACAGCAACTAAAACCCTAAACATTCTCCTTAACAGCCGGCTAAAATCCCACTGTTTTTCTCCCTACCGAAACCCTAGAAGAAGGGGTATTTATAGGAGAGGAATCAGATCTTTGTCTACTTGGGTGTGGCCCAATCACGCTGCACATGTATAGCAGTACATGTATCTCGGGTGGGCCCTGGGCCCGCTACACGTGTTCGCCCTTCACAAACTCAATGGAGTTTAGCGAGTAGAAAATCTCACAGCAGAGACGCTGGGACTCGAACAGCGAAGATTCGTGATCGCCGGAATCAATCAAGGTTCGCCGTCTTGAGGAAAACTTCTAGATGCGGAGGTGCAAATCCGTCAATATTCCAACACTTGAGATCGAGACGAGGAGCCTGGGTACCCAGCAAATGGCGAAACTGTGAACGGGATGGAATTCGCGGAGGCGAGGACGCCGTTGATGGGGGAGCAGTTGTTAGAAGATAATTTGTAATTCTAGAAAACTCTAGGATATTTGTAAAAAGCATGTAAACTAGAAATGTCTAGAATAATTTAGGAACTAGATATATTAAGCATGGATGTGTTTAGAAAATAGAATTATATAGAATTCTCTAGAACTTGATGTATCATGAAAAATCTAAGCATTCTAGAGAATTTCTTGTGAGCCTATAAATAGGCCTTGAATGTAAGTTTTATAATCAAGCCATAAGCAATTCATACAAAGATATTTCAAGTTCTTAGCATCTCCTCATTTTCCCTTCTACTTCCTCCATTCTCAATCCTACAAAAACCAAAATCAATTACTCATCTAGCTTCCGTAACTCCAACAGTAGTCGGTGGCGGAGTAGAGAGCGGCGGTCAGAGCCAAGGTCGAAGTCCAACCTACGAGGCTTAAATATATTGGGTTTCAAGAAACAGGGTTGGTCGGAATTGAAACAAGCTCCGACCCTTTTAACTCAGCGGGGCTTGGGCCGCTAGGAAAATCGGTGATGACTTACGCTACCCTGCTAGGCATCGCTACTTCAAAAATATATAACATGCTGATATTTTAGGTAAAGTTGGGTTTTTTTAATTAAAAAAAATCCCCCTGCTTTTTAAGAAATTATATAACATGTTGATATTTTAGGTAAAGTTGGTTTTTGAATTTTTTTTTTAAAATCTCCCTGCTATTTTAGGAATTATGTAACTTTGTTACCTTCCTTCCTAACATTTCATTCTCAATAGAGCTCAGGAAATCCTATAAGATCCTTAAGTATGGCTCCTATTAAGACCAGTCACATGTCACGAATGTTTTTGAGCCTTTTGATGGAAAATGTACACGTGTGTAGAGGCTCGATGGAACGTTACTCATTGATACTAGAGATAAAGTTTGTTACTTAGGACGCATTTGGTTGCCTGTTTTAGAGGGGGGAACGGGTTGAAAGTCTGCCTCCTTATGCAAACAAACAGCCCCTTAATTCAATGCCCACGTATTTGTAACACATCCTTTAATATTCTGACCATTCAATTGTAATGAAACAGTAAAATAGATTTGAGGGTCTTATCTAAGGCAACTAAATTTGAAGATAGAAACCGTGGAGGTAGCCTGAAGTCAACGTTGTTAGAATAGAAACCTCGACGTTACTATAGAAAAATTAAAGCTTAAAATCCAAAGGAAAAAGAAAAAGATAAAAAAAAAAAAGCGTGACAAATAAACAGGCACGCGTCTTGCGCTCGTTAAGAGTATGCTGCCGACCTTGGACACGGACTTAACCTCTTAACTTCCACCACCTCAGACATTACGTTACACCGGTTTTTTTTGACACGCTATACGTTGAAATCTTCAACCTTTCGTTGTTCCTTTTTAACCTTACAAAAATATATACTTCTGACTCCCTATTTTGAAATCTTCAAATAATGTGTGATTCAAAATAGAAGCAAAATCCCAAGTATGATACACTTTTGATGATCTTGATACTGAAGAGATAATAACAAGTGTAACTTTCTTTCTCACTAATTCACTTGATAATCGGTATCAAGATTTGTCTTATCTTTAAAAATCATCGGGAAACATGAAGATTTCACTTGATAATGCGTTCTCTTGATAATGGTATTTAGCTCTTAATTTGTACAATATCTGAATTAAAAAAAAACTTTTACATAATTTAATGCTCTTTTTTAGTTCCCCGTTCTAATATGAACTAGATCTGAAAACAGTAGATAGCTGATTAGCGATTCATTTATTGACAATGTACATATCAGAACTTTGATAAGTGATTCTTAAACAGTTTCAAAATAAGAACAAAAATAATCCCAAGTATATTGGGATAACAGAATCCAAAAAAATGGAGCAAAAAAAATATCTTTTTGCCGGCAACCATCTAGAATTGATGCAAATTATCCAGCTCATAAGAGAGCTTTCCTCTTAACTTTCCTAAAGAGAATCAGTCCAACGGCCCTCTTCACTCTTTACATACAATAATAAATAATCAATTTTTTATTTAAAAACATCCCAATCATTCTTATATAAAATCGACCGTTGCCCTTCTTCTCTCTCTCTCTCTCTCTCTCTCTCTCTTCAATGGCAGCTATCTCCTAACAAGATCAAATGGGCTGCTGCGTATTCCTCCGCTTGCCGTCCTACGCAGCTCGCCATGGCTACCGAGCTCTCGCAATGGACGGCCACGATTCATCATCAGAAAACAAGTCAACGGTGCAAGTAATTGTGGGCAAAGAGAAGAGAGTGTTCTTTGTAGACCCTTTCGTACTTAGAAAGGATCCTTTTAGAGTTTTATTTGAAACGGTCAGAAAAGAGAAGGGTGAAAAAGATGCAATCTTCGTGGACGTTGATTCCATTCTCTTCGAGCACATGCTTTGGTTAGCCTACAATGAGGCTTCTTCTCTGTTTGAGCTCAATCTGGAGGAGATTATAGAGTTTTATTCGCAGGATTAATTGAGTAGCACTATGCAATTACTTTTCTGTATAAAGTTCAATAATAATTTCCGGGGAGTTATTTGTAGAACATGGAGCCAAATAATGTCTTATTGCTGTATTCAATCCTCTGCATGGCATTATTTGGATACAGAGCTTAATTAAATTAGTCTAATAGAGATTGTGCAATTCAGGAGATCGGGGATTTATGTGTGTTTCACTAACCGGTTGGCCTCTCATATAGCTATTACCAAGGAAGAATTTAACGGAGGAGCTCTTATATGTTTGATATGTTGATGTTAATTGTGGACATGGGTATTTACTGGGTCTCTATATCGAGTTTCAGAAACAAAGAAACTCTCTATTTAGAGTCGTTACTCTCTCTAATTCTTTCCGATACGAGGACCCTAACATAAGATCTATACAACATCATCAATTCCCGAAGGTGAAATCGTAATCGACGAAGAGGATAGTTCCTTGCAAATCGTGTTGCGTTTTCCCAACTGAAGAATACGAGTTTGATTACTTTGAAAACGCGATGAAAGGAATAGGAGAGGGTTATAAAGAGGTCAGTCGGATGATACGAAGACACCTAGAGACGATATTAGGTCTCCAGCAGCAGGACATACTATGCCTATCCAGCATTCCTAGATGTCTTTTGCATCAGACATCTTGTTGCTATAGCCTGTTTTGAAATCTTCATTACCGAAAGGGTTTATATGGATGCATACAGTAACTACAGATTATAAGAAGAGGATGGTAGTCATAAAATGAATGACGTTAACTGCATCCCAGCAAGAGAGAGATTCTCTCTCATAGACACGCCTCAATTAACATTCAGTCACATCATCGTAAATGAGAGAGATACGAAACATTATGCCCAGTAATCTCATGTATAAGAAGAAGACCCCATTTTTTGAAAAAAAAAAAGGGAGACTCGTGTCATTCCAAATCTGAAAGAACCGCGTAGATGCCCGCTGCAGAGCTAAATCAGACGCCACTCCAGCCGTTAGTTACAATATTTATTTGGAAGTCAAGAGGCCATTGCTTTTACCAATCAACATAATTGAAGTTGGGTTCTATCGGCTATTATTAAGGAGAAATAATGGAAAATGATAATTGTGATGTAGGTTTATATTGCTCTTGTACTACCACTAACAAATATGTGGGGTCGGGAAATTATCAAGAAAAATTGTGAATCATCATGAACCCTACATTTTTGTTTGTGGGAGGGCAAAAGTAGTATGAGTTTTGTAGTACAGTTAACACTATTCGAGAAATAATAGATAATTAAAGAAAAAAGTAACAGATCAAGGGTAAAAGAAGATATACATTTTCATTTCCTAAATGTTTGTATTATGTACAATGTCATCTTCATGGATACTTACAACAACATATCTCTTCTCTGGATCTCTCTATCTTTCGGATTCATTTCCAGCGTTTTGCGTTCTTCAACCCTTTTGATTTTGCCTTCGCTTGCTGAAAGGCCACCATTTTCTGTTTCTTTCGCGCTGCTTTCTCCTCCTAGTTATCAAAAAGACAACGATTTAGCTATTGTTTCTCAAATTCCTTGGTTCATAATTAAAACTAAGAAGAAAGATTTGTTACCTTTGACATTTTAGATTTGGCTTTTATTTTGGGGGCTTTTTCCTCAAGCTCGGCCTCCCTCTCTAATTCTCTTTCCCTGGCTTCAAGGTTCTTTTCCAGATAGTACTGCAATGAAAATAAATGAGGTCAAATTATATTCATCACAAGTAGGCAAGAAGGCTAACTAAAAGAATTAGGTATGAAACATCTTTAGGACTGCTAGCAACCAGGTTTCTTCTCACTTCTCAAGTAATATTTCAATCAGTGCCAATAAGAAGTTGTTATTACAAGCATATTAATTGAATATCGTTCTCTATTATATGGCAGCAACTAGGAATCACCAGGTTTTCTAGTTGTATGCCAGAAACTCTTGGCTTAAGAAGAAAAAAAATTAAAAATAAAAACTTTTACAAAACCTAGCATCTCTAACATTATGGTGGCAAAAATTTTGCTTTGTTTTTCTTATTATGGAAGAATATCTAAGAAACAATCTAGGCCAAAGGATGCACAACAATTAGTTACCTTTAGCTACCCAATGGAAATTACATTATTTTTTAACCCTTTTTCCACTTCTTTGATTGAGGATGACCAAAAGGCTCCAACAAACTGTATCAATACCTAGAAGAAATTCATAACAAAAACGAGAATCTTACATCATAATCTCCTGAATAGTCTTGTAGATCCTTGTCTTTCACTTCTATAACTCTGTTGACTATTTGCTTTATGAAGTATCGATCATGAGAAACTGTAATGACTGTGCCTCTGTACTCTGCTATAGCCTCCTGTTTAAGCACGATTCTAAACATCAGCTTAAATTCTCAAATTCAACAGAAAGGAAAATAATGTGAAAGATACACACCTCTAACATCTCTTTGGTTGGTATATCCAAATGGTTGGTTGGCTCATCCAAAACTAATAATGTAGATGGCTTAACCATGAACTTGCAAAAAGCAAGCCTTGCCTGCACCCAGAAGTTTATCCGTTAACATTAAACCATTGGTCAACATTTCATGCATCAATCCAAAAGAAAAATGCACAAGAAGCTGAGGACTAAGATGGAAAGACAGCTCAACTAACATATAACACAGGTCCAAAACTGAAACCATACGGGATTTTTACTGTGTCCTCAAATGCGAGCAATCGACTACAATTAAGATATTGCATATGAATATAATTTATGAACTTGTGGAATATCCTTTCTTCATAACCTCTTCAGAAAGGGGAAAGGAGTACAAGAAATTCACCAAAAACCACAGCGATGCCTACATGTATTTCCAAAGACTGAAAAACGTGCGACTAGCTGGAACAAAACAGATGTACTATGTTCTAGGTAACAAGTCAATGATATGATAACATAATATACTCATCTAAATGTTTCAGACCTAAAATGAGAAGTCCTATAATTGATCAAGTTCAAGTACTTCAAAGTGTTCTTCAGATTTGTTTGATATTTCTAAATTGGGAACAAATATAAAACAACGAACTAATCTCTGTTCTGTCAGGCTCTTCCATAAAAGTTGTGTTTTCCACTCAAAGCAACTTAAGATGAACGACTGTGAAGAAGACTTTAACTTGAAATTGCATGAAGCACCACAATCAACTGTGCTTTATCATGAACTGGAATATGGATTACTTTTTAGTTGAATGAAAATTTCTCTATGGACTAATTGCATCAGAAAATAATATAATTAAACTAGGAAAAACTCAGTGTTACTTTAATTCACGGAATAAGCAAAAGTTCATGAGAAATTCACAGAGAGACATAGAAAGAGAAGCATATATCAAGAAGGGGATAAAATCTAAGTAAAACAAGTGCTACATGAGAAAATTAATCTTGAATACACATAATGTGCTGACTTAGTCCAGGTGCAAGCCAAGCTTTATTTACAATCACGTGAGAGAGAACTTTAAGGAAACAAAAATAAAATGAGATAAAGCAACAAACATGCAAGAATAAGCAAATAAAAATCTCATCGAGACAGAATACTACATACCTTTTCCCCACCACTTAAAAGAGAGACCTTCCTGTCAAGCATGTCAGCTTTGAAGTTGCAACGACCAAGGAGCCCCTTTATATCATCAATCCTCCAATCTTCAGCCGATTCCTCCACCGTCTGAAGCACCGTTTTCTCCAAATCAAGTGCTTCTGCCTGGTAAGGAATTACAACATGTAGTTAATACAGTTTTCAAAAGGATTGACAGCTGGGCAGAATCATATGATATAGCTGGTTAAAATAGTTTTCATGAAATAGAAAAAAGCATGAAGTGTTTCTCAATAGTGCATGCTAGTAACACAAGAATTTTCAGTATGAAAAGTAAGAGAGGTGAAACTAAGAAAAGAAAACATACCTGATTCTGCTCAAAATAGTTCGGCAGTACATTGTGCTCCCCAAGTGAAACGTCACCTCCCTTAGGTTTTTCCAAACCCATAATCAATTTAAGCAGCGCACTCTTTCCACAACCATTTGGACCAAGAATAGCTATTTTTTCACCTCTTTCAACCAAAAGATTTGCCTTGTTAAACAACATCTGAACATGAAAGAAAGGTGAAGTTTACTAAAAGATGGAGTTCTGAACCAGAAATCCTTTTCTAAAGTTTATGCATGATTTTCAATTGCATATGAAAGCATTATCAATAAAAGCTAATTGTGTATAACGAAGGTTTACTGACCTCATCATCTCCATACCCAAATTGGAGATTCTTTATCATCAAGACAGTTCTCCCACTTCTTCCACGCTCCGGAAATCTAAACTTTATCTGTTTCCTCACAAAAGGCTTTTCGATTCTCTCTTCTTCAAGAAGTTTCTCTAATTTCTGATATAATGATGTTGCATCAGAGAAACTGTTAGGTTTGTGAGAACCTACTATATAACTAAAAGTGAAAATCAGGATTAAAAAAGAGAATGGAATTCAAATACCCAGCAGGCACAAAAGATGAAATTATAAGTGGTATGGAAATATCACTCCAAATTTTGTAGCACTTTTCTCTAGATAAGATAGGTTTTTTTCAAGAAGAATGGTTTGGCCTTTACAATTGGCAGTCCGTTTTCCCCATGTACAAACTAAGACTTGACCTGAATCAACTACTGTCGCAGAAAGAAAATGTGTACAGAAAAAATAATGTAAACTATACAGGATTGTTCACGCATATCAAAGATATGAACATGGTAAATATAGAATACAGTGTAAGAACAACTTCAATAAACTATGTAATTTATATTAGGCACCATGCAGGTAGCACCTCTAGAGAGTACAACGATATTTTATTCCATAAAATTTACTTGCCCTTAAAAAGAACAAGTAACTAAAACGAAACAGCTTCTTCCACCAGTAGAATGCAGTGGATTTTTTTGGGGG
>BQKN01063740.1:209080-226366 GCA_022839385.1 Asparagus kiusianus | reverse complement strand
GGGACTTTCACATTTAAAAAAAAGTGCTGCACTTGAGATCAAATATTAACTTCCAATATCAATACTGTGCTGCTGGGCTAAAGCCTAAACACATAGGAGTGTCTAACTTAATGATGGGTTCTATCTCAGCTCACTGCTATAACTGACAAAGACATTTTGAAGTGGTTTAAAGAAACGCCTAAAGTACACATATTTTCAATGATTAATCTGCTCATCAAATTAGGAAAAATAGTAAATGTGGATTAAAAAATTTTATATAAAGAGGACATGTATCAGGTTGTGACCGAATTATTGCGAAGTCCTAAAAGTCATAATATCAGGTTGTGAACAAATTATTGCAAAGTGCTAATAGTTTTAAGTCTTTTGACATCAGCAAACAAGACTATTTGCATCCAATTGACCAATGTATTGTGGTCATCATAGAGAATATAGGAAATAACACATATCCAAATTAGATGAAACAAATGAAGTTCACAACAGGTGACCGACCAACGGGCCCAATATCCCTCCGGAAGGTCCATGTACAAGATGAGAGTTTATTTGAGTTGCAAAGTGGTGAGTGTGCCAAAGAAAAACATGATTTAGTTAACCCAAAATCCAAAAAATGACATTATGCTTGCTACATACGGTAAGCTGTATATGATAGTATGACTAGAGCACGTATGATTTCAGATACACAAGCAACAAACAATCCTCCAGCGCAATATAGAACAGTTCATCGTAAACTTATGTTCATGATGCTAGGAACTCTAGAGACTTAGTAAGGCAGCCAACATGAACATGAAAGGATGTGATGAACCGCTTGTTACATAATATTGTTGGTAGACTGTATAAAAAAATCTCAAAAGAAGAAAGAATACCTTTTCTTCACTAGAAGCCCTGCCAGAGTTAGCTCCAGCTCCCAATCTGCTAATTAATTCCTTTGTATGTTCAATCTCCTTCTGTTGCTTTTGCCATGCAGCATATTGAGCTTCCACCCATGCATCCTTTGCTAACACATACTCAGAATAATTCCCAACAAATGTCCTCGATACTCCCATGTCTGTTTCTACAATTTTTGTGCATAATTGATCCAAGAAAGCTCTGTCATGAGATATGATGACCATTGGAACAGCCTGCTGCTGAAGATAACTTTCTAGCCATTCAATTGTGTCCAGATCGAGATGATTTGTTGGCTCATCCAGGAGTAATAAATCAGGTTCCTGAAAGTTACTGCATGAAATGAAAAGGCACGTACTACAAAGAGCATGAAGAAAGAAATTTTAATGATATAAAAAATACATAACATGAATTTAATCATACTAATGTCAGGGCAAGGATAATTACACTGTTTAAGAAAAATAGAGGAAGGTGAAGACTAAAACTAGAATGTTTATATAAAGATTAAACATCAAAATGCCTTGAGATTTGGTCATACACTGTTTTTAGATTTGAATCACAATGGATATGGCATAAATCACTCCCTCCACGTCCGAGCTTAGAATTAAATAAGATCAAGATGAAATAACAGATTTAGCAAAAATAAAAAAGATTTTCAAATGTCCCAGCTTACTTCAATACACATATTACAAACATGTGATGGATAAAATTACAACAAGGAATGGAATCTGTAAATCGAGAAAACAATAACGGAGGATGGGTAACAATTTACTCCAGGACCTATATCAATTATGTTTATGGCTAGAATACAACTATACTTAGATGGAAGACTAGATAACACATATATCAGTAGTCATTTAATTCTTTGCATTGTTTGAGTCTCCTTTACCACTGGCTGATAAAAACAAGTGAACATGCTAAGGTAATTACAAATAAACTTGCCCACTCAACATGACTTCCAAGCAACCAGTGACCACCTGTTTCTCGAAAAGCACTTGCATGGATAAAGGTCACCACATTGGAGTACCTAAAAGAGGATGTTTCACTAAGAGGTGTCTGTTTCAGATCATTTTAGTCATATTAATTTTGCCAACTCCTGACAGAAAATATCTACTACTTTTCTCAATTTTCCTTATTTCATATGTTCTCCCCCACAACCTCTGAGATTGTTGCCAATTTGTTTCTATAGCCATCAAACTCAAAGCTTTTTCTAATTTCATGAATAAATCAAAGCGGCTCTCAGGTGCTAGGCAGGGGGTGCTAAGTCTTCTACCCAAGCCAAGATTCCTAGAAAGCTAAGTAATTTCAGAATTTCGATGAGACAATTCTAGTTTAAAATCCACTAAAACTTACAATCATGGTTAAACTTACAAACATGATTCATGGATGTTGGAAAGCAAACAAAGAGGCTATTTTATTGACTTTATAGTTATGTTCAGTTCATTTATCTACTTTTCTTCATGAAATATGGCGATTAAACAGTTAAGATAATCTAATCATGCTTGGGAAGTTAGTTTCCTAGGCATATATGTATAAGGACAATATCCCTCTCACTATTGTGACAAAGGACTAAAGAGCAGAGTAGAATTTATAAGACATTTCGCTTATGATATCTAACTAATCAAATTTGATGCATGGCTTACTCTATGTTACACGTAAGGAAAATATTCCCTCATTCCAATGCCCATGAAGCAGAATAAAACCATTACCAAAAATAATGAGACAAAGGAGAGATGTCACCACATCCTCATCTGGAAAAGTTATATACCTGAAGTAGAATTTTCCCAAGGGACATCCTCATCTGCCACCCACCACTAAACGATGCAACCAACCGATCTGAGTCCTCCGGTGCAAACCCTAGCTCCGGCATCAACTTATTAATCTTAACCTCCACCGCATCTAAATCAACATCCCTCGCCCTCCTCTGCAGCAAATCCAACTCATCCAACAGCCTCCCCATCAGCTCCAAATCCTCCACTGACCCCTCCAATGCCTTCTGAACCTTCTCCAACCTCTCCGCAACCTCCATCTCCTCCTTAAAAGCATTCAAAAACTCCTCTTTCACCGTCCTACTCGGACAAACCTCAAACTCCTGACTCAAAAACGCAATCTTCATATTCTCCTTGGCTTTAATCAAATTCCCAGAATCTGGCTCATCTAAACCCGCAATTATCCTCAATTGAGTGGTCTTACCAGCGCCATTAACACCAACTAACCCTACCTTCTCCCCTTTCTTAACCTCCCAGCTAACATCTTTCAACACAGTCGCTCCCTTAAAACTTTTACTAACGTTTTCTAACCTAATACCTGAAGAAATGCTCGAAGCGCCAGTACTCGACTTCTTCTTCCCTTGTTTCTTGGAGCTCTCATCAATCGAGCTCTCAGAGAAGAGGGATTCAATGTCAGTCTCGGTTTCACCTTCCGAAACCGAAGTCTCAGTCGCAACCCTAGCCGAAACCCTAGGTTTTCTTGCTCTAAAGTTAGTAAAGCTACCTTTTTTCGAGAAAGAGAGATGACTTCGCCTGGATTGAGCTGGAATAGGGTTCAATCGCGGGCGAATCGCCGAGCCTGAGAGAAAGCTCGATCGAAGATCGATCGCTCTGAACTTGGCACTGAGATCCATCACCGGCGCAGTTTTCGATAGAATTCACTGACAAATTCAAAGAAAATGGACGTAAATAGGGTTAGGGTTTCGAAAAGGGAGGGAGTTCCTCTGAGCTTATTGAAGCAGAGAAACTCTCAGCCCCTCGTAAGAGGGGATTTCGCGGTGAGTGGATATTAGTAGAGGATCAAGAGTGTCATCATGTACCCCTTTGTTTTACGATATTAACGGAAAAACCTTCATCTTTATGATGGCTAGTTTGCAAATAAACACAGAAGTAGGGTTATTACATAATATTTTATTTTTTGTGGTGATGAAAATAGAAATGGGATTCTAGAAAGATAATGGTGACTGAGAGCTTGAGAAGGCTGAGGTACGGAAAAGGCCACAGGTTCTTTAGATGATTTCCAGCCAGTAGATTGTTGCCACGTGTACTTGGAATTATGCTTGTGTGGCTCTCTGTCTGTTGCTGACTTTCTGACCACGCGATCCTCACGGTCCTAAAATTTTCAATTTATGAAAGAGTGAAAATTTATGTGGAAAATTGTGTTGGGCCGGGACAGGGACTTTTGTGATGGGCTAGACTATGGGCGACAATTTGAAATCTTGGGTCTAAAATTTTGGGTGTCGTGATAATTCGAGCTACAAAATAAATTGCGTTTGAATTTTCTTCACTTTTTGTTTGAGAAGGGAAATTTTTATATGAATAGAATTTGTTCCTGTACCCTAGATTTTGCTAAAGAACAAAAAAGGCAGATTACGCATGTCGTTTCTTAATTGTATATAGAGTATAAATTTTCGTTATATTGACAAGCGTAAAAATATGACTTGATTTCTCTCTTTCTTTCTTTTTTTCTTTTTTCTTTTTTATTTTTTAACTTTTAAACAAGGAAATCTTAGTTAGGGGGAGCTACAACCAGCTTGTCTTATACTTCCACACGAATGCTCTCCATTCAATTTTTTTCATCGCGAACTTTGATTTGTAAAAATCCAACTCAATGTTTTAAAAAGCTGGGACTGAGAACGCCTAAGGAAACATGGGCCGCTTATGTGGACTGTACCTTTGAAGACTTGGTCGTAATTTTCATTGTTGTAGCCTCTATGTTCTCCAACATCCTCCAACTCCTCCGAGCTCTTTCATCAACTATGAACACCTCCTCCATCTCCTCTAGCCTTCAACAAAACCTCCTCCATCACCATTTAAATAAAGAAAGAAATCCGCCTATGAGTCAGGCTGACGCCTAACGCTTTCTAGAACATTGGCATTTATAATCAATTATTGTTATTAAAAAAAAGAGAGCTCTTCTAGGCCTCGCATAGAGTCTCATCTAGGTGCTTAGGCCGCCTAGCACTTTCAGTAACCTTGGTTCAGACTTATTATTCTATATGTTTAACATGTTCATTGTTGTAATATACTAAAGAAATAAAACAAGAGACAAGAGAAGAAGAGAAATTATAGTTTTATTCATCAATTCTATTTTCATACATCGTACAATTTATAGATACATGATGGAAGACAAAAGGACATGAAGTTAATAGACCACATACAAGTAATGTCCACATATATTTTGTCTTTTAGATATCAACAAAATGTCTTTTAGATTTCAACATTCATGAGATTTTTGTCCAATGATTTCTATTCTTGAAAATTGGGGGGTTTCTCTGATTAATGTAGTTTATACGGTTTTGTGCGAAAACCTCAAAATTCAAGAGGATTTTGTGAAACATGCCTTATAAAAGATTATTAGTGTATACTAAGGATTCCTCGGGGGCACCCTCGTAATAGGTTGATGTCATCCGTAATTTACCCAAAGATCAAATGTGAAGGACAGGTCATTCAGAATAAGTATTTCCAGTAGCAACTATGAACACGAAGTCATTCTAAGAAAAGCTTACATTAGCCCATCTAAATAATCTGCAAGCATACGAGAGAGCACCACTATATTAAAAGCAATTCTATCTTTATCGTTGATCTGCTTTTTATATAAGTCAACCATATGGAACCCTTTATTCCTTCCAATGAGTGATTGTCTGCTTGAACACATTTAAGAGCTCCAACAAGCATTTAAAAGCAAGCCCCTCTCTGCTAATATAAGGATGAGAGGGAAAGGAGGGGGAAAAAGATACACTTTTGCGAGTAATATTCTGTTTTTATTAGACCATATCGTCTGTCAAATTCTAGAAAATTTTGTGGCAGAGTTCTATGCTCCTAATTTTTACCGACAATTTTTTTTCCGTAATTTATGTTGGGGAATTTTATTGGCAAAACTATATTGGTAAGTAGAGATAAAGCGATACCTTATTTGCTAAAGGAGAAATTTTTAAAACCGACCCTTTTTGAAATTTAATGGGCAAATTCAACCTCTAAGAAAAATTATTAGCAAAACCGACCCTTTTCAGAAGAAAAGGGTCGGTTTTGTAACGACGGTTTTGTAACGACGAGGCTTTTACGAAGTGCACGGGACTAGCAGTCCCGTGTATTTCGTGATCAGTAAACGAAGTGCACGGGACTACTAGTCCCGTGCAGTTCGTCCTCAGCAGGCGACTGCCTCTCTACCTAAAAGTCGGGACTGTTAGTCCCGACTTTTAGGCAGAGAGACAATGGGCCTAAAGACCAAGTGCACGGGACTAGTGGTCCCGTGCACTTCATTTACTGAACACGAAATGCACGGGACTGCTAGTCCCATGCACTTCGTGTGCACGTTTTTGTGCACGTTTTGGCTGTATTTCATGTAGTCCCTGTATAAACTTAAATGCAAAGTCATATACAAATCTAATATCATGAATTTCACCACATACTCACCATAAACTCATTTACAAATCTAAATATCATGAATTTCACCACATACTCATTTCAAATCAAACAAATCACACCACAAACTCCCACTAACAAATCCAACATAATAACACCGCAAACCCACTTAGAAATCCAACAAATCACACCATAGTCTCGACTATAAATCCAAAAACCATGTCACATCCCTAAATAGTTTTGTAATGTATATAATCTGTAGTTTACATACATGCAAGAACTCTCCAGCAAGGAACGATCCATTAAAACTGTCATCTCATCTCGTTGTTGCAATGTTTCCTCTCCAATGAAGTGTCTCAAACTGCGTGAGATCGGCACAAATACAAGAAAGAACCCCTACAAAAAATAGAACAACGGATAACCTTTCTGCTAATACATTTCCTCCATCTGTTGTTGACTATTAGGACTTCATACCAATGGGACTTGGTTGCAACCCACTAATGTCTAGAATAGTCTCTAACTACGGAAACCAAATACTGATTACCTCCCAATGATGCCTCCTTAGAAGGCCTCCAAATGCCTAAATGAACACCACCTAAAAGCCCCCTCGATCGATGGATAGAAGTGTCAAACTCCACCTCGGTCTTCTTGCTCATACCAATGTGCTCAAAAGACTTCAATATGTAGGTCAAAGCACTCCTCAACAATCCATGCACGACATAACCAATCAAATATCCCAACCTCAACAAATGCCACAGTCCAGCCAAATTCAGAGAAGTCATCAGCTCTCTACCAATCACTGTGCTCCCTATCAAATAATACAAATTCTTCTTACTGGCGTCCTTCATCATAATCATGGACCCAAATGTGACCTTCAAAGATGCATCCTCTAAGGTCATCCGATAGCCTGCCGCCTTCAAAACTTCAAGTAAAATGATATTATTTTTCAATTGAGAAACAAACCTCACTTTACCCAACTCCCTAATCACTCTGTCACATATCCTAATACGAACGGTACCGATACCACCAATAGGGCATTCATGATCATTACCCATAAGCATGATATCCCCTCTTTTCTAACTCCTGAAAGCTAGAGAACCAATCCCTCCTAGGAAAAATATGGTAAGAGACACCCGAATCCAACATCCACTCTGTAGAGTCGGCAATAAAAATTGACGGTAGTGCTAATGAGTAGCCCGAAGAATCCGAATCTGAATTGTCGCCACTAGCCTTGACAACATTCACCTCTGAAGCTTGAATAGCTTTCCCCTTATTCTTCCCGGCTTGATCTGTCAACTTTGGGTATTCGACTTTTCAATGTCCATCCTCTTTACAAAAGGCACACTGATTCCTATGAACTCCAGGATGTGCCCCTCTAGACTGCGATCTCCTACCGCGGTTTGGACTCTTTACTCTTGCGACCAATGCCTCCGCTACCGGCTCAACTAAAATCTTCTTATCCTTTTTTCGAAGCTGATAATTCACAAGTGCAGTGGTGACCTCACTATACGAAAGAGATGCATTCCCATTAATAAGAGTAAGAACGATGTCTCATATTTCCCGTCGGGCAATGAACTCAACAATAACAACGTCTTGTCCTCATCTTTAATCATAACATCTACATTCGCTAAATCCGCAAGAAGCTTCGAGTAGTGGTTCATATGATTACCAATGAAGGTCCCCTTCTTCAATTGGAAGTGATAAGCATCCTCTTCAAATACAAGAGGTTTTCTATACTCTTTGTCAAATACTTGCCCTGTAGGATCTCCCAAATCTTCTTAGCTGAAGTCTCATTGTTTGGTGAAAAATTTGTGAAATGAAAATGAAAGAACTGTGTTTGATTTTATTCTCTCTTACTGCTTAGAAAAAGAATGGTTACAACTCTCTTAATCTCAATTACAATTCGAATTTCCTGATTACAAAAGAGAAGAGAATCGACGGAGATCCTCCCCTTTGTTTAATTTTGTGTTCTTCACGGTGATGATGAGATGCCTCCCTCGAATGCTCGCATCGAGTTTGCTTCTCGTTGACGATCCGAACGTCTTGTTTCACTGGAACATGGTCTTCTCCTCACGATTTGATATTATGAAGAACTTGCGTGGTAAGCTTTAAAGAACTCTTGATGAGTTGATAACTCTGAACGAGTTCGAAACTCTATGAAAGAGTTGATTTAACCGAAATCGGTTTGTAAGCCAAAGATGAAGAAAGCTCCTGTTTTCGATCATCAAAGCTCCAACAATTCCCCCAAAAAATCAGCCGAAGATCTTTTATTTTCTGCCAAAACCCCAGGCCGAAAGCCCCAAACTCAGTTGAGTTTACTCCTATTTATAGGGGATTAATAGGTGTAACCGTCTTTTTAATTCGCTCCTAAATGGAACTGAATGGGGTGTAACCGCCCCCTTAAACTGCTCTCCAAATCGTGAGGAAAATAATTTTGAAACCGTTCAGTTTGTGCTTTGAATGAGTCAAACGCCAGTCTGGGCATTCTGGGTCTGAACTCTCTGCGTTTTAGACTTGAAACGCAAAGTTGGGCCTATTTTTGCCTGAAAACGTCGTGTTTATACAACATTGTAAATCTAAAACGCAGAGTTGGGACGTAGAGATGAACTCTGTATTTTGAGTCCACGAACTCTGCGTTTTTAATTAGAGCGCTGGGGATGATCTCTGCGTTTTGACTCTGAAACGTAGACATAACCTCTGCATTTTGATGTTGTAACATAGGGATGACCTCTGTGTTTTGAGGTTGTAACGCAGGGAGGACTTCTGTGTTTTGAGTCTGAGACGCAAAGGCGATCTCTGTGTCTTGATTTGAAGAGACCATCAATTTGTAGTCTCTTTTGCTAGAGCGTTACAAAGACCGTCATCTTATAATCTTCGTCTTGACTCCTTAAAGAAATGAAAGCCGTCAAGTTGTAACTTCTATCGTCGGTGTTTGATGAGGATAAGCTATCTGTATTGATTTTTAGACAACCTATACTCATTGATCACATCATATTTCAAATCTTGAGTTAAACAAGATATAATCACACCACACGCCATTCTATTCATCTTCTTCCAAATCTTCTCCTCAATGTCGTTGGATTTCCCGTCCAACTCTAATGTATCTTCTAAATTTTGTGCGGTAAGTGCATCCAAGACTTCACATCTCCAAAAATCAAAATTGTTTGTGCCATTAAGCTTCTCCACATCTATCTTCATATAGTGGATATTCAAACTTTGAACGGTCTTCACGCCAGAAGTACCCTCCATAACTTCTTCTTTCTTGACCATTTTTCTCAAAGCACCAACAAAATAATGTGGAACAAACGAAGAATAGATCTAAACTGAAAAAGAGAGATTTTTACCTCCAACTAAAACCCTAATATGGGCCTCTGAAAGATCTCACCCCACACGGCGGAAATGAGATCCATAAATAGGAAAAATCCCACCTTTATCACTAACTGAAGCCCTAGACGAACTTTCAAAGTGATCTACTCCTCCAATTTGCCCAAACATAGCCAAATTTCTGATACAACTTGTTATGCGCGGAAGCCAAAACCGATGTGCTTCGAGGAACCAAAAGAAACGCTGAGTGAAGGCTAAACAAACCAAAATTACGCCACAAATACAAACAACCAAATTTTACGTGGTTCGGTAAGTTGCCTACGTCCACGAGACAAGAAGGGGATATTGTTTTCATTAATAGAGAAGAAGAATACAAACTGAGATAATAAATCACTCGAACTCACTAATTAATCTCACCAACAAATTTCTAATTCTTTCCAAACAAAACCGTAACTAATAGTTTAGAAAATACTTCTTTTCTGTACCCTAAATATCCCTAATTCAAGCCTAAAGAAACCCTAAAACGTGTGTTGATATTTATACCAAAGACAAATCCCAAACAGAATAGGAAACCGAAACAGACCCGAACCCGACTCAAGGTCGACAGCACTTGACGCCACGGTCGACCGGACAGAACGATAGAAAACACGTAAATCGATTACAGGATTCACGGTCGACTGTACATGTTGTCGCGGTCGATCGTCAAAAATCCATAGACTACCCTGCCTTGTGCACATTCACGGTCGACCTCCGCAAAGTTTGCGGTCGACCGTGAAGCCTCCATAATATTTCCTACTTCCCAGAACCTATTCTTCTCCAATTTCTTCGCCAAATCTATAAATACCTTATATTAGATTATCTTAGAGAGCACCTATGGCTAGGGTTGAGCACGGTTCGATCCAAATCGAAAAAACCGATCGAACCGACCTGAACCGACCTGAAAAAATCGGTCTTAAGAATAGGGCGGTTCGGGTCGGGTTGAAAGCTTTTCGACCCGAACCGACTGAATACCCCATGGTCTAAATACTCATTCTGCTGAAACCCGACCCGTCCCCAAAGATAAAGTCTCAGACTCTCAAACCCTAAACACCTAAACTTCCTTTTCCCCTTTCCCAGCCGCCTCCTCAGTTCTTCTCTCTCACTCTCTCTCACTCTCTCTCACTCCTCAGTCCTCGGTTCCACGGTCCACCTCTCTCACTTCCTCTTCCTCACTTCCGCAGTCTTCATGGCCAAGGCCGAAACATCTCCTCTAGCTCAGGATCTGTCTCCGGCTTTGGGGGGACACTCACACCCATCGCTGTCGTCGTCGTCGAGGCTGAGATATAAACTTTATCTTTTGCTCTTCTTCAAGCTTCTGGCTGTGATTATTCTTTAATTTTGATATATTTCCTTGGATACAGCAGCTAGTAAGTTGAGATATCGATCTATCAGTTTTCTGTTCATTTATGCACTCCTATTCTCTTATGATTTTTGAGTTTGTGCTTTGATAACAATCTTTAATTTGTTTTCTAGTATATATATTTTCATGGATGATGATTTTGTTCCTTTTTTCCCCTCTTATTTTTTCAAATTAAGTCGGTAACCCCTGAAGTACTACTATTTAATATTCATAGGATCTCTTACCCGTCACGATATATTCTATTTGATTTAGCATTTGACAAGTCTATTGTTTAAGTCATTCTGAAAATGAAGTTAGAACCAAATAAACCGAACCAAACCGCACCGAACCGATTTGTAACGGTTCGGTTCGGTTGTTCAAATTTTGGTAAAAACCGACCTGAACCGAACCGTGTTCAGCCCTACCTATGGCCTTAGGAGATGCCCCTTTAGTCACGCCTTAGGATTGACACCCATAGTCTGAAGGATCATGAGAAAGTTTGCTCGTCAAACTAAATATGTATAACTATATATAAATAGTTAATATTAAAATATTAAAAATGTTGACTAATTATTATTTTTTTATTTTTATCCTTCGTGTTTAAACTTCATTTATTTTTTCTAGGCTTGTTGATTTCAGTGCTTTCAGAAGATTATATATATTATTGCATGGCTTAAATTACATTATTTCCCCCCTCTCGGAACAATGCTTCCAACTAGGGTTGTCCATCCGATCCGGTCCGGCCCGGAAAACCAGGCCCGACCCGGGCAAAATAGAAGCCCGGACCCGGGCCGGGCCGGGCAAAACAAAAGCCCGGACCAGGGCCGGGCCCCTTTTTTAAAATTTTGTAATTTTTTTTTAAAAATTTTAAAAATCCCCATAAATCATAAAATATACATAAAAATTATAAAAAATAACATAAATTTTTTAACTAACTTAAAATGACATAAATTACAAGTATGAAAAATTATAAAAATAAAGCATGATAAAATAACTTCTTTATTAATAATCAGAAAATCCTTTACAAATATAAATTTATTTTAGAATTTGTCGCATCATAATAGATGAGTACATCCCAACTAGGTTGGCACCTACTCACTTATATCACTATCATTTGTAACTTTTTCCGAAATAATTTATTACAAATTTAAAACTAAGAAATAAAAATTGTAATTTGATGAATATTATCTAATCTTTACACCTATCTGCTAGTCATAACTCTTCAACTTTATCTTTAATTCCAGTCATCCGATTGATACCTTGCGTTCGCTTCTCGTACCTCCACCAATCTTGTAAACACATCACCGCTTGTACAGTATACGGATCTAAGCATGTCCTGTGGTCGTCGATCAAACATCCTACTGTGCTGAAGGCGGATTCCGAAGCTACCGTCGAAACCTGCACTGTTAGTAAGTAACGAACCATGGTGGAAAGTATAGGATATGAAGCTGATCCATATACTCTCCACCGTTACAAAATATCTAAAGTATTTCTTTGACATTTAACTAATGAAGCAGATAAATATTCATCTATTTCAGAAACCTCTAATGTTGATCCAAGTCCAGATCCACCAGTTAGTTCAGCTATCATTGCATACCTATCAAAACTTACATTTTTACCTCGACTTGTGGTCGAAGGCGCCGAAGCTGTAGATTGTTGTGCAGCTACACCATGTCTAGCTGCATACTCATCATACAATGTTTAAAAATAATTTCTAATAGCTAAATGATGAGAAGTAGTAGTAAGGGTGAATCCATCATCTAAGTCTATAACTTGATTACCATATAGTGATTGTAACAAACTTCGAAGGCCAATATCCTTCAAACATGGATCAATAAGAATCCCCAAAACAAAAATATAACGAATAGGCCTAAAATACTTATTAAATTTGTTTTCTATTTGAAAAATTATAGATCCAAAAGTATCATTCATATGATATTTTGAAAAAAAAACTTTTGAATATTTAAAATTTGTAAAGCAGCTAAAGTAATTATTGGGTAATAACAGCCAGATAATAACATTGTAGCATCATAAAAGACTTATAACATCTCATTTAAATTATATATAATTATCCATTCATCTTCAGTTATTCCATAACTACTAGCAGAGCTAGAACTAGAAACATAAAAATTTATAAAATTATTTATAATTTTTTTATATTCTATTGCTACACTTAACATTACATAGGTGAAATTCCACCTATGGTCAATATTTTTGGAATTAGTCTCGACTTATAATTTTTTCTTTTGCAACATTGTTTTCATCTTTTAATTCCCATTTCAGAAGCATTATGCATATTAGCAACCGTTCTAACCTTTTCTATCATGAGTTTAATTTCAGAAAATACACTTTGAACAATTAAATTTAAAATATGACAGATATATCTAATATAAAAAGTTCACCATGGCATGGTAATGAAAGAGTTCTTTTGATAAAATCAACAGCTATATTATTATTACTTGCATTATCTAGGAAAAGAGAAAATATTCTTTGATCAATTTTTAGTTTCATAAGTTCTTCAATTATTAAATTTATAACATTAATACCAGTATGTGACTCTCCAATTGTAATAAAAGAAATAACTCTTTTAAACATTTGTCAATTTTCATCAATCCCGTGTGCTGTGATACATAAATAACCAGCATGCACTCTAGATGTCCAAATATCAGAAGTTAAAGAAAATTTACAGTTTAAATTTTTAAAATAAGAAATTATTTTTCCTTGTTCCTCCTGATAATATTTTAAAATATCACGTTGACAGGTTTAACGAGAAAATTTGGTAAATGCATGATAAAAACCATCTATAAACAAATCTTCAGATTCATCATCGTCTACTAATCTAAAAGGAATGTTTTTAAGAACGATAAACCTGATTACACATTTCCTGGCTTGGGCAATATCATAACTCCAACTACTGAGACTACCAGAGGAGGAGGATTGAGAAATCATAGATTGTCGGATATCACCTTGAAGATTCTGGCCTTTGTTGGGTTTTTCAATATGGCGTTTGAGGTGGTTGGTGTCGCTCTTATGATGAGCTTGAAAAATCTGGCTGCACAATACACATTTAGCCTTTTGGGTGATGATCCTACTGTGTTCATCCTTGGTGACGTCTATCTTCTCAAAAATTACACACATCAGATCTTAACCTTTTAGGAGCTCTTGGTGCAGATTCGTCGCCACCAGATTCAGGATTAACACTGGTAGGAGTAGTAGTTATTGTAGGAGGACTCATTTCTGGATCAGTAGGAAATAGATTTTGCTCTTCATATTCAGATCCAGAAGTCATTTGATGGAAGTATTAGAAAATATAAGAGATTATAAGAGAGTATAATATTGTATAAGAGAGTATTAGAGAGAAGTAGAAGAGTTTTGATGTGAGTAGAAGAAGTGAAAACTCTCCTCTATTTATAGAGGCAGCCCCTAGGCAAATGACCAAAAAACCCTCACATTTTGACCGTTTTTTGACCGTTGTTAGGGGCAAAACGATCAAAACCCCGTTTTGACCGTTTTGCTGGCCCGGCCCGGCCCGGCCAAAACATCCCAGGTGATCGTTGGGACCGGGCCGGGCGTTTACCACAAACGGTCACCTTCTAATGATCGTTTCATCCGGGCCGGTCCCGGGCCCGGACGGTCCGGATCTCGTGCCCGTCCTGGCATTATTCCGGGCCGGGCCGGGCACCGGGCCGGGCCGGGCACCGGGCCGCGGGCTTTTTAGACAGCCTTACTTCCAACCTCCTAGCATATACCAATAATCTAGTAACCACCATCTTCAGAAATGATGAACAAAAATCATTATAAATGTCTAATCATAGTTTGTGTTGTGGCTATGATTGAAACACTTAATAAAGTTGCCAAATTATGTTACATAATGCGACCACTTCAAGAATCAAGTCCACAACTTAAACAAGATAAAAAGGGTAACAGTCAATTAATCTAACAATAAGATCAAACTATATGCTTTCTTTTCTTTTCGTTGGTACCTTCCCACCTAATACAAACAAATCTCCCCTTGCTCTTGTCTCCAGGAAATCCAGAAGCGGACGGTGGCCTACAGCCAATAGGAAAAAAATCCCAGAATTTTAGACATACCCAAAATGTTTCCACCCACTATCCTATTGCCTTACACGTGTCCATTTGAATGTGTGAGTGAGATTATAAAAACTTAAATGCACCGGGTACGATTTAAAGGATCCTCGAGCTCCACTTGCCGCCGGGCCAGCTGTACATTAATGTACCGGTAGATGATCAGATGTATTAGGTTTCGCTTTGGGTCCCGCATATAGATTTTTACGCGGGTGAAGGGAAAATGGTTTATTTCCCGCATTGATTAATGTTGTTGATGGCGAACTGTAATTACGTCGGGTCAGATTTGGATGTGTGGACCCGAACGTGGAAAGGGCTGCCAGTCTTAATTTTGGACTGGACCAGCTCTGGATGGATGAGTTGGCTCCTGATGTGTATCCAATAAATATTAAAAAAAATCATATAAGAAATTTAAGTGGGTGATTATCTCTTCATAGTGACATACAATAATTTATTTGGTATGGTGATTTAATTTATTCATACAGATTTTAGATATCGTTTACTGAACTTAAAATTGATATCATGATATATGTCAAAGTTCTCTTTCTTATATCATTTTCTATAGAGATTAAAAAGTTAAAACTATAAAGATTTGGGGGGATTAATTTTAAAATATGAAAGATATGGGGGCTGACATAGAAAATTAAAACTTCTTTTTTTCGCAATAAATAGACTTAGTTGACTACCTACCTATTTAATTACAAGAAAATAAATAAATGCCTACTTCCATTCCCTTTCACATATTCCATAACAAAAAGAATAAATAAAATAAAATAAATGAAACCAAGTTCGGATGCTTGAAGTCATTTTTAGAATTGGAGATCCATACTAGTTTTGAGCTCTGAAGCTTAGGTGGAAGTTGTGTTTGCATTTAATGTTGAAATTTTTTCACCTCATTGGAATGATAATTTCATTTTAAAATAATTGTTAATAAACGAGATGGGAAAAACCAGCAATTAAAATAATCATATAGTTATTGGAATTGTTCAAATCTCAAACGCACATTATGTTTTTTTTTTCATTTTTTTGCTTATTTTTTTGGAATATGTTCACGCTAGCCGCAAGAGTGACATATTATCCATTGGTGTAACAGGACATCATTGAATTGCCTATTTTATACATGTTCTTATTTATTAGATAGTGCACCACTAGAATTAAGATCAGACACCACCAAAAAGATAAAATTATAAAGATTTTAAATATAACCGTGATAAATTATGTGGGGAACATGTTAGGGATTTGTTTTTTTGGGATCTATTAGACTATCTCCTCTTTGTATTAGAATGCAAATCAGTCATATAGATAAGTACATATAAAATGTGTTTTGTTTTGATGTACCTATTTAGTATAATAATTTATGATCGATAGAGTGTTATAAAGGCAAAGTTAGACTGATTCCGATCTTACCGCACGAGAGAGGAATTTTAAATAAGTTCATTATCACAGGCTCACAGCGACTACAACATGGCAGATTGTTGTAAAACAATATATGCACCAAAATAAAAAGGGGGGGGGGGGGGGGGGGGGACGAATCCGTTGAAAAGCTTTATACAAGATCATATAGGAACCGAGAAAATCACTAAATGTGAGCCGTTCTAATATAGATCGGTATGATCAATTTATAATGTTTGTGCAATCTTTTATTAGAACACTTAAGATATTATGTCAATTTAATCATTCACTCTGTATTGCTATAGCATAATGTTGTTTTAATATAATCATCAACTTTAAAAATCCATATTAAATATTTGTGACAATATAATTGATCTTTATGAACAGTGGCGTAGCCAGAATTTCGAGCTTGAGGGGGCACTTCTATTTCTTATATTAGAAAAAATATAAGACTATTGTATCAATAATCACTTTTAATAATATAAATAATTTTTTTTTAAAATAAAGCACATGTCTCAAATTCGAGAACCCTACTTTTTTATTTGGTTTTGGTTTTCTTATCAAGTAATTCATGCCTTTGACATAATATAAATGACACTTACTATAGTATTTACTCGAAATAATCTAGACTATTATTATAATATTTACTCAAATAATCTAGACAAAGTTTGAATATATCGAAGAAATTATAAAGAATAATTTAGTATTATCATTAAACAAAAAGACTATGTATATATGATAGACATATTTTTCTCTATTTTAGAATTTAAAAAATAAAATAGAACTTACAATAATCACTATGTGTTGATCACCAAATATTCTCTAATGGAAGCTCTAATTTTTTGGCTGCTATTTCTCCGCTTTAGAACTCTT